>MU225749.1:1810765-1831986 GCA_018584345.1 Thuja plicata
CTTAGTGGTTATGTCTTGTTGGTTTTGGATATCTGATTGGGATTTGTTGTTATCTCCTCAGCACGGTGGGGTGGACCTTTGTGGTTCCACACGGACGGGTGGTAGTGATTCTTTATCCATTGAGATTTGACATCCTTGTACCAGGTGCTTGATGGTTCATTACGGATGAACTCTTTATATTCCTTCATCATTATTTATGTATTTGATTATTGTAATCTTGTATTAGTGTATCACATGTGATACCTAATCTGGAAATTGTAACAGTAAGTAGTTTAGAGTGATTACTACATACCCTGCGACATGTGCAGTGGATGTGAGTTATGGTGGTTTCATGGTTATCCATGAGGATTGTAATTATGGTTATATAAGTTGTATTTGATATGTTTAATCAGATGGAATCTTTTGTTATATTGTTAGTTTTGTTTTGCTTTAAGTAATTCAACGTCATGGGACCCTTGAGTCGTGTAATCTATGTGAGTGTAAGACATGTGTATAAATGGTAATCGCTTCCGCATGATTGTATGTTTCTTTATGTTAACTCTTAAAAAAAAAAATTATTCAGTACACTTAGTGACATATTTAGGTTAATCTCTCTTGGGTTCCCTGGCGGGGCGTTACACTTTGACCCTTGCCTTTAATTTTTTTATGGAAGTGATAGTGCAGACAACTTGAACAAAGTCTTGGATGACTTTGATATCCATTTCACAACCTTGGAGAAGGGCGCAATAGACAAAGTAGAGAAAGAATATATACAAAATAAGATTACAAAGGTGCAAAAGTCAATCACCTGGGATGTAAAAGTTTTGGAGATCACTATAAAAGAGATCAAGAGCCTGTATTAGTCAAGGAAAAAAGGTATATCAAATGGAGTTGAAGTTTGCATTTTAGAATGGTGATCTAGAGGAAGAAGTCTACATTGAGCAGTGATGTATGATTTCCAAGGCTTGCTTGCACATCTACCAAGAGATCTAGCTTGTCTCTATTAGAATCCTAATCTCCACGAGGATCTTCCAAATGCTTAGATGATTAAATAAGGCCTTATATAGATCCTCTCCAAGAGCCCAACACTTTGTGCTTCACCTTGAAAGACTAACAGCATGTAGATTCTTCACTTCTTCTCCTACACTTAGAAGGATCTAAGTGCCAACTCCACAATAGCATTCTCTATCATTACAGGGATACTAAACATGTTGGAAACCTTCCATATGTTTCCACTTGAATCCATTTTGAAGGATCTCTTAGTAATTTTTAGTCGAGTTCAATCTTTAGACCCCAAGAAGCCTAATTAGGCCTAATTCCTTGTAGCCTTTTTCAGAGACCTTTTCCCAATTCTTTCAAACAATTTCCAAAGGACTTGAAAAACTAAACCCACATTCAGATATCCTTTTTGAATTTACAAAGGATTTTGAAATTTTTAGTCTCCTAAGCCCTCCGTACACAGGGTTCCTATTATCTAGGACCAATAGTGCTAATAGGCCTAATTAGTAGGACCTTACTGATTTCTTACTCAAAACTTGACCAAATGGATTGGTGAGTTCAAAAATCTCTCAAAAGAGAAATATTAGGTAATATCCCACCTAGTACTACACTTTTCCCATATTTTACTTTCCTTCCCCAGATGAAATTCTCAATTTTTCATCTCCAAACCTCTAACCGGGCACTGCCAGCTCGCCTAGGGCTTGGTACTAAAAATACCAAATTGAATCCAAAAGACTCCTACCTCTACATATGTATAGAAAAATTAATCCCCTAACATATCCACCTAGCCTTAGGAAGATCCCATGGTTAGATTTCATGGGGGAGCCATGAAATGACAAACTGGTCAAGACAGAACCAATGAACTCCCTAAACTGTAAACAATTTATTTAAGACCTTAGAATGACCCCTATCAACTTACTTACTGAATGGAAAAGTCTTAGAACTATCCTATGAACATAAAAAAATCACTAAATAAAAACATTCAATCCATTTGATAGCATTGTCACACTGAAAATCTCAGGTTCTTCACAAAATCAAAGTTGTAGAGCTATGTTCACTACTCCAAACTTATTACCATGAAAATCTATATCCTCTAGATTCGAGCCTTCATACATTAGATGCCATATTCCATGTTTCTAGGGCCTATTGGTTGATTTCCCACTCCTATTTTCTAGGGGGATCCTAAGTAACCAAGTTGCATGCAACATTTGCAATAATTGCAAATGTTGTCATAACAACATTGTAACAACTTTTGGCATCTTTGATAGTATGCCAACTTCCTAAGTTTTAGGACCTCTATCCTCTATATTTCAAGGAACCAACTTCATTAATGGCCTCCAAGCATTTCTATGAAAACATTTATGTGTTTAGGACACATTCAAAGCTCAAATCCATCACTAAGCTTCCAAGCCTAAGAAAATTAAAAAGCTACTAACAATGACTATTTTGGTGACCTTAGTCCTAATGACTAACTCACCTAGTCCATAATGAAATGAAATTATAAGGTCTAATTAAACACACTATATTGACTTGGCCAATGTCAAGTACAAGAAAAAACATTACAATAATGGAGGTTAGCCTAGGTGTGCTCCTGCACCATCTTCCCCAAAACAAAAAGTTCAATCCACCATTGAATTGAGTAGAGTAGGGTCAATCCCCATCTTCTTAAACTCTGAATATTTAACCCATACTGTATCAGCATCCATTCGACCATGTCTCCTGATCAAGTGTTCTTTGTACTCTTTAGTCCTGGTCCTTTTGTAGACTCTAGTATCTAGTATACTGTCAGCTTGCTTGACGGTAGCAGGAGGTAGTTTGAGCTCTCCTACATCTCTGATCACTTCATTGAGGCTTTGATCCATGTCTGGTGTTGGTCCTTTGTAATGAACCAGGTTTGCAATGTTAAAGATAGGGGACAGTCCACTATCTTTTGACAACTCCACTTTAAAAGCATTATTCCCATACTTTGCTAAGATAGGACAGGGGCCTATCCTCCTCATTTTCAAATTGTGTGGGACTCCTTTTTGAAGTCTATACTTATTTAGATGCACCATTACTAAGTCTCCCACATTGAACTAAAGTTCTCTTCTATTCTCATCAACCTTAGTCTTATGCTTTATGGTGTTCTCTGTCAAAGTCTTCCTGACTATATCATGTATCTCCTACATTGCATAAGCAAAATAATCAGCATATCCAATTTCCTTCACTCCATCATTTAAGTCTTTTATCTCATAGACTCCTCTAGGATGTAGACCATAAACTATCTCAAAGGGACTCTTTCCTGTTGACCTGTTTATAGTGTCATTGTAGGCATATTTAGCCTGTCCAATCAATTGATCCCATTGTTGACCATATTCCTTGGTCAAGCATCTTAATAGATTTCCAAGCTTCTATTTACCACTTCGGTCTGACCATCAGTTTGGGGATGTTGTGTAGACCCAAAGGATAAATTAGTGCCTAACCTTTTCCAAAGAGTCTTCCAAAAATGACTCATAAATTTTGTGTCTCTATCTAACACAATGCTCATAGGTAACCCATGGATTCTTACTATCTCTTTGAAGAAGAGAGAGGCTATTTGGCTGGCATCATTAGTTGTCTTGCATGGCACAAAGTGAGCCATCTTGCTAAATCTGTCCACAACTACATAAACACTATCCATGCCTTGTCTTGTCTTGTCTTGGGTAACCCAACTACAAAATCCATGCTCAAGCATTCCCATGGCCTAGTAGGAATAGGTAGTGGCTGATATAGGCCTACATTTGAAGAAGTACCTTTGGCCTTTTGACATACTATGAAACTTTCCACACACCTCCTAACATCAAGGTTCATTCTTGGCCAATAATAGAACCTTTGAACAAGTTCTTGGGTCTTGGTGATCCCAAAGTGACCACTCAATGCACCATTATTCTTTTCATGAATTAAATTCTCCCTAATAGACCCTCTAGGGACACACAACTGATTTCCCATAAACAAGATATTGCTTTGTAAAGTGTATTCAACATATTTTCTATGGAAACGATTCTTGTATTCAGCACATACCTTATACATGTCTGCAAAGTATTCATCATCAACATATAGATCCTTGAAGTGATCTATTCCCATGCTCTTCAATTGGATCTCTTGGATGGTAAGAGCTCTTCTACTCAAGGCATCTGACACCTTGTTGAGTACTCTTTTCTTGTGCTTAATATTAAATGTGTATGCTTGCAAGTATTCAACCCACTTCATGTGCTTGTGACTCAACTTCTCTTGAGAGTTCAAGAAACTTAAAGCTTGATTATCTGAATAGACTATGAAATCCTTGGGGAGAAAATAGTGACTCCATTTCCTTAGAGCCTAAACTAATGCATATATTTCAAGGTCATAAGAAGAATACTTGTTCTTAGCTTTACTCAACTTCTCTAAATGAAATGCCACTGGTATACCCTCTTGGCTTAGGACAGCTCCAATAGCCACATTGCTTGCATCACACTCAATGGTGAAAAGCTTCTCAAAGCTTGGAAAGACTAAGACAGGTTGGGTAGCAATCTTTTCTTTTAACAACTCAAAACTCTTGTTAGATTATTCATTCCATGTAAACTTAATCTTCATACCTCCTTTGATTGTGTCCAACATAGGAGCACAAATAGAACTAAACTACCTTATAAACTTTCTATAATACTAAGCAAGGCCATGAAAAATTCTTACCTCTATTGCTATCCTTGGAGTAGGCCAATTTATGATGGCTTCCACTTTACTCTTGTCCATTTTCAGATTTCCATGAGAGAGAACAAACACAAGGTACACTAGCTCTATTTTGATGAACTCACACTTCTCCAAGTTGATCATCAGCTTCTCTTCATGCAGATTCTTGAAGACAGTCTCAAGGTGTTGAAGATGCTCACCTCTTGTCTTACTATAAATCAATATATCATAAAGATATACTACTAAAATTTTTTCAATGTAGTCCTTGAGGACTTCATTCATGAGCCTCATGAATGTGGAGGGGGAATTAGACAGTCCAAATGGCATGACAAGCCATTCATACAAACCTTCATTGGTTTTGAAGGCTATCTTCCAATCATCTCCCTCTTGTACTCTTATTTGGTGGTAGCCACTTTTAAAGTCTATCTTGCTAAAGTACTTAAATTCACCTAGACAATGCATTAGGTCTTCAATCCTTGGAATGAGAAACCTATACCTAATGGTTATCCTATTTATGGCTCTTGAATCAGTACAAAGCCTCCAAGTTCCTCCTTTCTTAGGTTCTAGGATAGTGGGTACGACACAAGGGCTAATGCTCTTCTTGATAAGACCTTGGTTTAGGAGTTCTTCTATTTTTCTAGCAATCTCCTCATTTTGTTGAGGGCTCATCTTGTAGGCTGCTTTATTAGGTAGGGTAGCTCTTGGTATAAAGTCTATCCTATGACTTATGGCTCTTTTAGGGGGTAATGCTAATGGTTTTCCATCACTTACTATACCTTCATAAGTCTGCAACATGCTTTGTATCTCCTTAGGTAGCTCTGGTTTCTTGTCTCCTTTGCCTTCATTTTATTCTCTTGGCCTTAGCACCAATGCAAATCCAAATCCTTCTCCTTCCTCCATGGCTTCTAAGAACACTTTTTTACCAACCATGAGCACATAAGGACCTACTGTCTTCACTTCTACATGCTCTAATAGAGATTGAATTTTGAAAGCCACTTTGTCCTTCTTGAATGTATAGGAGTTCTTCACCCCATCATGGATAGCTTGGAAGTCAAATTTCCATGGACTGCCTAGGAGAAAGTGACATGCATCCATGGGAAACACATCACATAGAACCTTGTCCTTATATCTCCCTATAGAAAAATCCACCCAAGCCTGCTCGTTCACTAAGACATGCTGTCCCTTATTGAGCCATGTGACCTTGTAAGGATGGGTGTGAGGTATCCTTGTCATGCTTAGCTTGCTGATTTCTTCTTCTAAGATAATGTTGTTAGTAGAAACTGAGTCAATAATGACTCTACACACTTTTCCCATCCCTTGCATTTGATTCTAAATAGGGACCTTCTTTGGCTTGGCTCTTCTTTAACCGGCTCCTTGATCAATGTTGTCCTCATCATGAGGTTCTCACCTTTTTTTTGAATTCAATGGTACCTCAGGGTGTGTCTCTATTGCATTTTTCTCCTCATGAACTAGATTAGTCCTCTTGTTATCTCCTTGAGAAGTACTACCCTTCTCTAGACACCTATAGGCAGGGTGTCCCGATTTATTTCAATGATAACATTTCATATTGGAAAAGTAACTGCCTCTTCCTTGTCCACCAATTCTTCCTCTAAAATTAGAGTTCCTTCCTTTACCACCTCTACTAGAGCTTCCCTCTTATTGCTTAGTGTATCTGAATTCTCCTTGAGTCCTTGATTCTGAACTCCTTCCATCATAGCCACCTCTTGGTCCTCTACTATCCCTTCCTCTACCTCTTCCTTTGGAGGTTTGTTCTTGTTTTCTTTTGCCATTCTTCTCTATTTTCAATGCCATTTGATAACATTGGTAGATGGTTTTGAAGTTCACAAGACTCATGTCTTCTTGAATAGACCACTTGAGTCCATTCAAATACCTTTCTAGTTTGACGCTTTCATCCTCCACCACTTGTGATCTTAAACACAACTTTTGGAATTCTTCAGTGTATGCTTGGACATCCAAATCTTTCTATTTGAGATTGTGTCTTCTTCTATGCAACTGAACCTCATAATCATCAGGCAAGTAAGTCTGCTTTATCTTGGTCACCATGCCCTTCCATGTGACTATAGGACTCCTTCCTTCTTTCTCCCTTTTAGTTTGAGTAAACTTCCAGCATGTGAGGGCTGAGCCTCTCAACCTAGATTTTTCCACATTCATGTTTTGGGCCTCTGTTACACCATCACATTTGAAATGGTTTTCTATACTGTCAATCCTATCCACAACTGAATCTGGATCCATTTGTCCACTAAAGAGTGGTACACCCTCCAAAGCCTTGCCACTTAAGTCCTTTAGTGCTTTCAAGAAGGGCTCTTTAGCAATAATAGGGTCAGGTGTTGGAGATTCATCCTCCAATTCCAGTTCTTTTTCCCTTGCTTCTTCTTTCTTCTATTCTATCTTATCCTTCACTTTATCAACTTTGTCTTGGACTTAACCCAAGATTTTCTCCATTTGAGACAATATTTCTCTTAGAAACTTATTATATTCTTCTTTTTCTTCTACCTTTTTGGCTAACTCAACATTAGTCACCATGGTTTTATCTTCTACTAATCCCACTGATTCAGTAGGTTGAAACATCCACCACAAGCCTAATCTTAATCAAGCTCTGATACCAATATGATGTATGAGTTCCAAGGCTTGCTTGCACATCTACCAAGAGACCTAGCTTGTCTCTATTAGAATCCTAATCTCCACTATGATCTTCCAAAGGCTTAGATGATTAACTAAGGCCTTATCTAGCTCCTCTCCAAGATCCCAACACTTTGTGCTTCACCTTGAAAGACTAACACCATGTAGATTCTTCACTTCTTCTCCTACACTTAGAAGGATCTAAGTGCCAACTCCACACTAGAATTCTCTATAATTTTAGGGATACTAAACATGTTGGAAAACTTCCTCATGTTTCCATTTGACTCCATTTTGAAGGATCTCTTAGCCCTTTTCAGTCGAGTTCAAGCTTTAGACCCCAAGAAGCCTAATTAAGCCCAATTCCTTGTAGCCTTTTTCAGAGACCTTTTCCAAATTCTTTCAAAAAATTTCCAAAGGACTTGAAAAACTAAACCCACATTCATATAAACTTTTGGAATTTACAAAGGATTTTGAAAGTTTTAGTCTCCTAAGCCCTTCGTACACAGGGTTCCTATTATCTAGGACCAATAGGGCTAAAAGGCCTAATTAGTAGGACCTTACTGATTTCTTACTCAAAACTCGACCAAATGGATTGGTGAGTTGAAAAATATCTCAAAAGAGAAAGATTAGGTCATATCCTACCTAGTACTACACTTTTCCCATCCTGTACTTTCCTTCCCCGCATGAAATGCTCAATTCTTCATCTCCAAACCTCTAACCGGGCACTGCCATCTCGCCTAGGGCTTGGTACTAAAAATAGCAACTCAAATCCACAAGAATCCTACCTCTACTTATGTATAGAAAAATGACTCCCTTAACATACCCACCTAGCCTTAGGAAGATACCATGGTTAGATTTCATGGGGGAGCCATGAAATGACAAACTGGTCAAGACAGAACCAGTGAACTCCCTAAACTGTAAAAAAATTATTTAAGACCTTAGAATGACTCCTATCAACTTAATAAATGAATGGAAAAGTCTTAGAACTATCCTATGAACACAAAAAAATTACTAAATCAAAACATTCAATCCATTTGATAGCATTGTCACACTGAAAAGCTCGGGTTCTTCACAAAATTAGAGTTGTAGAGCTATATTCACTATTCCAAACTTGTTACCATGAAAATCTATATCCTCTAGATTTGAGCCTTCATACATTAAATGTCATATTCCATTTTTCTAGGGCCTGTTGGTTGATTTCCCACTCCTATTTTCTAGGGAGATCCTAAGTAACCAAGTTGCATGCAACATTTGCAATAATTGCAAATGTTGTCATTACAACATTGTAACAACTTTTGGCATCTTTGCCATTATGCCAACTTCCTAAGTTTTAGGACCTCTATCCTCTATATTTCGAGGAACCAACTTCATTAATGGCCTCCAAGAATCTCTATGACAACATTTATGTGTTTAGGACACATTCAAAGCTCAAATCCATCACTAAGCTTCTAAGCCTAAGAAAATTAAAAAGCTACTAACAATGACTATTTTGGTGACCTTAGTCCTAATGACTAACTTACCTAGTCCACAATGCAATGACCTTCTAAGGTCTAATTAAACACACTATCTTGAGTTGGCCAATGTCAAGTATAAGCCAAAACATTACAACAATGGAGGTTAGCCTAGGTGTTCTCCTGCACCAAGCAACATGATGGTTTTTCTTTGAAAGATAATGGGGACATGGTTTGCAGATTGAAGAAGGAATTGCATGGTCTAAAACAAGCTCCTATAGCTTGGTATGGTTGGTTAGACATGTATTTATTACATCTTGGTTTTAGAAAAGGTTGTTTTAACATATGACATTGATACATTTAAATAATGTGGGGTATGATATAGATGTTCCTTTTAACCTCAAATACACAAAGGAAGGATCCAAATTGATTAATCCTAAAGGAAGGATCAATGCATAAATGAATCAATCTATTGGAAATAAGAGCAAAGAGGGAGACCTTGGATCCTATTTATATAAAAGAATGTGTGATAGATTTAGAAAGATTGAAATGAATAGGAGGAAAGTACTAACCTTAAAATGTTATAGATCTGAAGAATGTTGTTTTTGAGGGTCTATATCGAGTTTATGGAAAATCTGCAACTGGATATAGAACAGAAATGCAGAGACAAACAAAACCCATAAATATTTTTATAATCTGACACAGTTTCAATTTTGACCCTCAAGTCAATGTCACCATTGACCCATGATTTTTGATTCTAACCTAGGGCAGAATCGACCTAAAAAGTCTCTGACAGAAAATCTATTTCTAGATCCTGATAGTTTGTCAAAAAGGGTATCCAAATCTGCACTCTGATCTGTTGTTTAGAACCTGTACCTACAAGAAAAATGGATTGTTTGTTGGGGGGAGGGGTTTTCCTTAGTCAAACCCTAATTTAGGAATTAACCTTGAAATCAATAATTGAAATAAAGAATTCTAGCAAGTAGTAGAAGTAGATCTAGTAATGAAGCTATGGTATTCAATAGATATGCAATTGTATTTCGAATGTAAAAAAGTATGTAAATATGAAAGCTTGGACTCAGTATTAGAAACCATAAACCTCCATGACTGTATGCTTGGAATCCACCTTGAAGAGAGAATGAAAATGTCTTTGAGGATGCACAAAGGATCTTGAAGGAAGATCACACTACCATGATGGATAGATCTATGGTTTGAATGATGAATCTTGAATGCTTGAACCAAATCCCTTCAAAGGCTTGAAAGCTTGAATCCTTGATCTTCAATGGAGAACTTGAATGCTTGAAAGGAAGAATTGAAAACTTAGAAAGATTGAAAACATGTAGAACAATGTATGCTTGAAATTTTTTCTTGATGATGGTTGTTCACTTAGTGAGACTTAGCTTGGCTTCTTGCTTAGAGAGACTTAGAGAAAATGAGAGGAGAAAAATTCCTTATATATAAAAATAGGGCATAATATTCTAGAGAGGAATACATAGGAGAATTAAATTCCAATTAGACCTATACCCATAGAAGAGGACCTATATTAAATATAATTTAAGAATCGTCACTTCAGAACCCAAAACAACCAACCTGGAAGCGGGAAATGAACTTTTAATGACCTTTGACAGCCGACAAACTTCCAAACTAGAAAGGGGGACCTAGGTCAACCTTGAGGTCATCCTTGAACTAGGTCAAGGTCAAGGTCAACCTTGACCTAGGGAGTCAGAACCCCTGGAAAATGTGCTAGATGGGATGGATGGTGCTCGGAGAGGCCCAATCAGGGTCCTAAATAGGCACAAAAGTAGGAGAGGGTGTAGAAATGAGGGGAAAATATTATGATGGTCAAAAATCCCCCTAAGGAGGGATAAATTTTATTAACATGGAATTTCTTCCATTTTAAGATGATACATTAAGCCCCCACTTTAGCAAAAGTATGGAAATCGAATATACTTGCGGTAAAGTTAGAAGAAAGACTCTGGTGGATCGCAATGAGGTAGAGCATTACTTAGTAAAGGATGTGAGACCCTATACTAAGGATTCTAACTCAATATACATGCATAAATATATGAGATTAAAGAGAAATTAATCATAGAAAACATACATGACTACATAACCAAGACAAGAGCAACACTATAGATAACATAGATTCATGATCTAATCCTACTAACATGAAAGTAAAAGAGAGAAAAGAGATAGTGATTAACTCACCTAGTAAGATTCCCACCTTAAAATTAATCACCAAGGAGGGAGAGCCCAACATGTTCACCCATAAACTATGTTTTGTAATTGTAATGTGTCTTCTGACAACTTTTTGGAATATCCATAGATTAACATTCTTGTATCACTATGGAATATAAAACACGTCTTTTCAGGATTTAGCAACTTATGTGCGTTACCTTCCAAGGATTTAGCATATTGTAAAATTAAAAATGCGTATCTCTTCAGGATTTAGCAACTTATGTGCGTTATCTTTTGAGGATTTAGAAAAAATAAAAATAAAAATGCGTGTCTCTTCAGGATTTAGCAACTTATGTGCATTACCTTCAAAGGATTTAGCATGTTGTAAAATGTAAACTAATGTAAACTATAGTATAAGGGAGACCCTATATATGCCCCCCTCCTTATCATGACTACCCAATAGGCTGGATAAGGAACAGAAAGAGGATACCTACTTCACAAGGTAAGGAGATATCTAGCTTAACAACAATATACACTATATCCTTAGCAAAGAGTATTGACCCTTACCTCTAAGAGAATAGATAATCGTGAAATGGATATGTCACTTATGAAAAAAGGATCCTCAAAGAGGAAGATATCTTATCATCAAGACCCTGACCATAGAGGAGTGCTTAGAATAAAATGTCATCTTCTAAAGAAAAGAGGGACCAAAGATTCGATCATCAAGCCCCTGTGATCAAGAGGAAGAGGAATCTTGGAATGAAGGAATCAGACTCTAACCCAAAGAAAGGGAAAGAGTTTATAAAGAACATAATTTTCAAAATAAAGAAGAGGTGATGACCTAGGACAATCACCTCTTATATAAGAGGGTATCCATAGCCCAAAACATAAATCTTTATAAGGAAATAATGTTGTAGAATAAACATATGCCACTAATATAAGGAAAGTATATCCTTAGATAGAGGAAGAAGGAAAATGCTTTGCCCCCCAGGGATGAAAGCAAGGGATATATCAAATAAAGAGATATTGTAGCAAAGAGATATCTTTACAAAAAAAATGTCCTAGAAAAGATATCATGAATGATTATGAGCGAAGGAAAAACTCAAAAAAGAAAACATGCTAAGAGCATAATGGATCCTAGAAATTGGAAGGAAATACCTCTTTCCCCCCAGTTAAGAGACAAGAAGAGAAAAATATTATCTAATTTATAGAAGAACGAGGGGAATGCCCTATATCAAAATTATGAAGAAATTGTAATACCGCACGGGAATGTGATATAATTCCTAAAGCAACACTTTCTCTAACATATAGTTTGAAATGCACAAAATCAGCAAGTAAATGTGTATTACTATAATGAAAAGGACATTTGTATTTAAAGAGAGAATTTTTTAGCATAGGTTTAAAGTTTTATTTCTTAGAATTCATTAACTGGACATACACTTTATTAGCCACATCTGGAAGAGTATCAGGGTGATCTAAGGAAGGTGTTGGAAGAAGAATATGAAGAGGAGGATGATAGTTAAGATTAGCCACCTTGAATTGAGAAGGAAGGAAACCTATACCATGCATATCTTTTTTAGGGGATGAATGAATCAGGTATTTAATGCCATGTTCATTAACACCAAGCCCTAAACCCTTATAGCCTTTTTATCCACCATATTGTATCCAGTAGTGTACATATCTTGCAAAGCTTCTACAGGAGGTGATTGATTATGGTGTTCATGAGAAAATGTTGTGTATGGTGGAATGATAGGTTTAGAAGAGGTTTCTTTGTTTTTCCCTTTAATATCATCATGGATTAGATAAGATGGGGAAGGTAAATGAAAGAATTCTCAAACATTGGTATCATGAATCCTAGTTTGAGCCCCATCATAAGTGTGAGTGGAACTAGGGATTAAAGATGGAGAAATAGGAATAGGAATATTAGGAATTGGATTAGGCATATTAGGATTAGGAGGATTAGGAACTAGATTAGGAATGATAGGATTAGGATTAGGAAGATTAGTATCATCTACCCAATTCTTCACATAATCCAAAAGAGCAATAAGTCCACTCACAAATCCTTGATGAAAGTTTTGAAAGTAGGAAGACTAGTATTAGCTAATCTCAAAATAGCATAAGAAAGTGAAACATGAAGATTAACAAACATGATGAAATGGATGATACTTTCATAAACATCATAAGTACTATAAAGAGATGCTAAAAGAAGCATGATGAGAAAAATAGCCATACCCCAAAGCATCTTAAAGATCTTCATAGTGAATGAAATGCAGGAAATGTTTTTATATTTTTATGAGTATGTTGACTTTTTTTGTATTTTAAAATGCAAGAGCAGAAAAGAAAACTAATTTAGTATGCATGCAAGATCTAGTCTCCAAGGAAAAGAGGCAAAGCATCTAACACCAAAAAGAAAGAGTTTTCTATCACGGGTTCACCAAAATGTAACATATGAAATTGTGTTACATTTAAATAATGTGGGGTATGATATAGATGTTCCTTTTAACCTCAAATACACAAAGGAAGGATCCAAACTGATTAATCCTAAAGGAAGGATCAATGCATAAATGAATCAATCTAATGGAAATGAGAGAAAAGAGGAAGACCTTAGATCCCGTTTACAGAAAAGAATGTGTGATATATTTAGAAATATTGAAATGAATAGGAGGAAAGTACTAACCTTAAAATTTTACAGATCTGAAGAATGCTATTTTCAGGGGTCTGTGAGTTTCTGGAAAATTTGCAACTAGATCTAGAATAGAAATGCAGAGATGAACAAAACCCAAAAATCTTTTTCCGATCTGACATAGTTCCAATTTTGACCCTCAAGTCATGTTACCATTGACCCAGAATTTCCAATTCTAACCTAGGGCAGAATTGACCTAAAAAGTCTCCGATAGAAAATCTATTTTTGGATCCCAATATTTTTCCAAAAAGGGTATCTAAATCTACACTCTGATCTACTATTCTGAACCTGTACTTGTAAGAAAAATGGATTGTTTGTTGGGAGAAAGGGGTTTGCCTTAGTCAAACCCTGATTTAGGAATTAACCTTGAAATCAATAATTGAAATAAAGAATTCTATAAAGTAGTATAAGTAGATCTAATAATGAATCTATTCTATTCAATAGATATGCAATTGTATTTCGAATGTAAAAAAGTATGTAAATATGAAAGATTGGACTTAATATTAGAAACCATAAACCTCGATGATTGTATACTTGGAATCCACCTTGAAGAGAGAATGAAAAGGTCTTTGAGGATGCACAAAGGATCTTGAAGGAAGATCACACCACCATGATGGCTAGATCTAGGGCTTGAATGATGAATCTCGAATGCTTGAACCAAATTCCTTCAAAGGATTGAAAGCTTGAATCCTTGATCTTCAATGGAGAACTTGAATGCTTGAAAGGAAGACTTGAAAACTTAGAAATATTGAAAACATGTAGAAAAATGGATGCTTGAACTTTTTTCTTGATGATGGTTGTTCACTTAGTGAGACTTAGCTTTAATTCTTATTTCTTAGAGAGACATAGAGAAAATGAGAGGATGAAACTTCTTTATATATGAAACTAGGGCACAATCTTCTAGAGAGGCCTACATAGAAGAATTAAATTCCAATTAGACCTATACCCCTAGAAGAGGACCTATATTAAATTTAATTTAAGAATCGTCACTTTGGAACCCAAAACAGCCGACCCAGAAGTGGGAAATGAACTTTTAATGACCTCCAACAGCTGACAAAATTCCAAACTGGAAAGGGGGACCCAAGTCAAAGTTGAGGTCATCCTTGACCTAGGTCAAGGTCAAGGTCAACCTTGACCCAGGGAGTCAGAACCCCTAGAAAATGTGCCAGATGGGATGGATGGTGCCTGGAGAGGCCCAAACAGGGTCCTAAATAGGCACATAAGTAGAAGAGGGTACAAAAATGAGGGGACAATATGATGATGGTAAAAAAAAACCCCTAAGGAGGGCTAAACATTCTTAACATGGAAGTGATTCCATTTTAAGATGATACAGTAGTGCATATAGTAATCTATATTTGAGAATTTGTGAAGATGAAATCTTGATTGTTGAAGTCTTTAATGGTGAAATGAGTAACAAAATATTTGAAGAAATGAAAAGTGAATTTGGAATATCTATGGTTGGTGAAATGAAGTTCCTCCCTGGTTTGAAAATTACACAAAGTAAACATGGTATTTTTATTTCTCAAACCAAGTATATTAATGAGTTGATAAA
Organism: Thuja plicata; assembly: GCA_018584345.1. Lineage (NCBI taxonomy): Eukaryota > Viridiplantae > Streptophyta > Pinopsida > Cupressales > Cupressaceae > Thuja > Thuja plicata. Next base: position 1,825,932 of record MU225749.1, read on the forward strand.
GAAGTTTGGGATGGAAGATTGTAAACCTATTGGAACACCTATGGTTAATGGATGCAAACTTACTACTACTAATGAATCTCAAAGTATTTTTTAGACAAAATATAGGTCCATGATTGGAGGTTTGCAGTATTTAACATACACTAGACCAGACATAGCTAGGGCAATTGGAATTGTTGTGAGGTTTCAATTTGATCCTAAGGAGACTCACCTTGTTGCAGTTAAAAGGATATTCAGATATTTGAAAGGGATACTGGAATATGGTTTATGGTATGAAAATTCTAACAATTTTACATTTCAATCTTATACTGATGTTGATTGGGTAGGAAGTGTTAATGAAAGAAAAAGAACCAGTGGTGGAGAATTTTTCCTTGGAAATAGGTTGGTTTCATGGTTAAGTAAGAAGCAAGACTATATAGCTCAATCTACTGCTGAATTAGAATATGTAGCTGCTGCTATAAATTGCACACAAATTATTTGGATGAAATATATGCTAAGGACATTGGGATAATATTTGAAGAGCTAGTGGTTATACATTGTGATAATACAAGCACAATGAAAATGTCAAAGAATCCTATTATGCATTCAAAGACTAAACATATTTCAATCAAGTATCACTTCTTGAGAGACAAGGTTGCAGAAAAGGAAGTCATATTGGAGTACATAAGTACAAAGGAGAAAATAGTAGTTATATTCACTAAACCTTTGCCAAAATATTCCTTTGATTATCTCAGAGGTATTCTTGGGGTGAGAACCCCTCCTTGTGAGAACTGAATGATGTAGGAATGAATCAGTCCATTAGTTATTAGAGCTATATTATTCTCTAGACTTGATGCTTGGATCTACTCCTCAGGGGGAGTGATTGCAGGAACACAACATAACATATTTGGGTGTGGTACAAAGATTTGAAAAAGATACATCTTGCAGAGGTGGGATGTAAAGAGAAGGAAAATAGCTATGGTACCCATTTCAATTGATGTCAAAGGGGGAGAGATATAAGTGAAAAATACCTACTACCTCAAGGAGATGTGAAGAGGATATTGAGAAAGTTGTATTAAGAAGGCTACTTTTGGGTTGATGGATTTTCACATATGTTTCCATCAATGCCAAATAGGAGATTTTTAGAATTGTTTTTGTTTGAGGTGTTGACATTCTTGTTTTGTCATTAATGTCAACATATGTTTCAGTTGGATGCTTTAGAAGTTTCAGAAAGACTGGTTATCACAGGTACATACAAGATTGACAGTTGTGTATAGATAGTGTATGGTTTTTCATTAAATGCGATCATGGAGTTGTGCATAGGGAAGTATGTACACCTTATATCTAAGGTCGCTAAAATTTATATTGTTGTTTGCATGATTTATAGTTGTTTTGGTAAAGACTGGTTATAGTACAGTGATAGAGGATTAAGACAGAGACGGTCTTTGAGTTTTTGCGATAACTTGGATGTGAGTATGAGTTATGATATGAGAGATTAAGGCATGATAGAAGATACATGGGAGAAAATTATTTTTTATTCTTGGGTTGCTGGATTCTTGATGACATCAACTGTGGAATGTAGACTGGCGGAGTACCATTTGGGGATGACCATAGAGATGTAACATGCTTAATGATTCGCGAGCGTGAATTATGGATCTTGGCGCGTAACTGATGATTTGTATTTGTTAATTACTTGTGTCAAGTGCCGTGTGTATCTTAGAAAGGGTCTATGTATTTGTTTGTGCATTGGGGAAGGCTTAACAAGCTGACCTAATTTCTTATTATAACTTTTATAAAGGATTAAAGTAGTGTCTTGATGTATAAATATATGGATTGGATGAATTGGATGTTGCGAGCGTGTGGATGCAACTTCTACTAGATGTAGAGCATTGATTATGTTTTTAATGTACTTCATTGGAACTATATAGGAAAATCAAGTTTTTATCAGTTAGTTTATTGTTATAAGTATACTTTTATACTTTTGTTTGGATAGTGGGTCCAAAAGGTGGGTTTAACCTTCAGAAGGTGGATTTAACCTTCACTTTGGGCAGTGTGCTCAAGCAGTGAGCTCATCATATCATTCAAGGGTATATGTAATTTTTTGTGCATTGGGGAAGGCTTAACAAGCTGACCTAATTGCTTATTATAACTTTTATAAAGGAAAATAGTATCTTGATGTATAAATATATGGATTGGATGCATTGGATGCTGCGAGCATGTGGATGTGACTTCTACTGGATGTAGAGCATTGATTATGTTTGTAATGAATCTCATTTGAACTGTATAGGCAAAGAAAGTTTCTATCAGTTATTTTACTATTATAAGTATACTTTTATACTTCTCTTTGGATAGTGGGTCCAGAAGGTGGGTTTAACCTTCAGAAGGTGGATTTAACCTTCACTTCAGGCAGTGTGTTCAAGTAGTGAGCTCATCATTTCATTCAACTCCTAATAGGGTTGATAAGAATCCTAAAAGGGTCTATCCTATAATAGGGACTATATAATGGATGTAATAATCAACTCCTAAAAAGGCTAGATCTCCTAACAGGGATACAATATTTCTAGTGCATTATTTGTGGGTGTTAATTCCCACTGGGGTTTTTCCCTTAACAGGGTTTTCCTCAACAAAAAATCATGGTGTTATGCATTATCTTCTTTGTATTTATATTATTATTATTTATTCTATTGCATGGTTAAGTTTCAAATGGTTAAGATTAGTTAGAAGTGTTGCAACACTGATTCACCCCCCTCTCAATGTTGCTTGATCCTAAAAGTTTCTTGATTTGTAACTACAAATGGCTTATTCTTATGACATCTCTGATCTCCTTTTTCTACCATCATTTTAGGAAAAGAATGCAAGCATTTTCCTTGAATAGTCTATTACAATCAAATCTTGCATGTAGAAACCTCTCATAAAAGGTAAAAAATGTTCTTTTAGCTTTCAATTTGTCATGTCCACATTTTTTAAATAGAAATTACTAAAAGTAGTAAGTGTCCATTATAAAAAAATAGTAAGTGTAATGCTCCACCATGGAACCCAAGAGGACGATAATTAAACCATCAAATAACATAGAAAATAAATTTTATTTTTTGTTCAAATATATTTTCAACTAAACATAATGATTCCATTAACTTTGTAAGATTGTGGCATTAATTTTTTGTTTTTTTGTTTTTTGTTTTTTGTACTAGAAATAGTTTACCAAGATATGCATATCAAACTGATTGTCTAAAGTATTATCAACCCCTTTAGGGTGATGATTAATTACCTCACATTTTTAGTATCACAAAATCATAACTGTATCAGACTATAAGACGTAAACTATCCAATACAAAAAAACTAAGAGATTGAGAGAGTTCCATCTGTATCATTAAATAAACTTAAGCCTATAGATCTCATTGCCCAATTATATTATTACTACCCTCAACCCTATTAGTTTCAAATATCCACAGGGGGGATCAATATCAGGCACTGCAACTGCATCACATCTTGGTTCATCTGTGAGCTTTGGGTTCTTGTTTTCTTTCTCAATGTCTTCCTTGCTAATGCCTTTCTCTTTCTTAAACTGATTGAGACCGTTCAGTTAATCTTTGTATAGCATATCTTTATATGCATTAAAAAATGAGCAGATTTAATGTATGTTTTGTAGATCAATAGTGCACCTTCCTGCACCTGTATACCTGCATCATTATATGAAAGAATGTGAGTTACCATTAAACTCAATAAGTTTCCTTCCCCTGGATTGAAACATATCATCATTTATTTTGATCCATAAGAACCATAAGAACTCAAAAAATAAAATAGACCAAAAGGAATTCAAATAAACATCAAAATAAAAACCATAGCCAACAAGGTTTTCTCTCAGGGAGAGATTAGGTTTAGAGTTCTAGACAACAGGTTGACCAAGAAACTAAGACCACACAAGCAATGACAAATGACACTCAAATAATAGGTGAATGACAAACTCATGAGAATTACACAAAGAAAAAATAATAGGGGAACACCAACCACGAAGAGCACTATTGGAAGATTGTTGATCATGTCAGAGTTTGGTTTTTGGGTGTGATGACATTAATGTTTTTTCATTAATGTCAACATACTGGTTACTGTTTCAGACAGTATGTTTTATGTGTTCGATGAAGATGATTTCAATTGTTCAAGTGCTATATTTAAGATCTTGATTTACAATTGTAAGGTATTGTTCCATGGTGTCTGTAGTTGGTGTACAGAGGTTCATAGATGTTGGGATGAAAATTTGAGTGAGGTGTGATCAAGTTGTTGGTTGCTGCCATCGTAGTATTCCCGTGTACAAAGGTTGAGTATTTGGATCGGTACATATTTGATTTAATTTTTTAGAGGTTGAGAAGTTGGTGGTCACATGGTTCCTTGTCATTGTGTTCACAAATAATTTTGTTCATGATTTATAGAACTATAAGCTATCTTTTGTTGTGACAGAGTTTGATATTTTAGTATTCTTGTTATTCAGAGATGAAGATGAGTTTGGATTTTGTTATTGATGGTATTCATGGTGCTTGTTTGTTTTCTTGAATCATGTAATGATCATGTTTTTGGATTTCATTGTTCAAGGTGACCAAATTTTTTGTTTTGGATAATGTGTTAGTGTTTCTTCATTTAGGTCTTAGATGACTTGATGGAGTAATGTGTTGAGATTATTGCTGCTATTTTGATGATACATTATTGTGTTCCTGATTGGAGATTTGGGTCCTATCTAAGTCTTATCCAACTTGACTTGGATCACTTTGGATATTGAGTTTATTGTTTACATATTTTATTTTAATAGGTCTAGCCGAACTAGTGGTTAATTATTCTTTATAATCGGTATAAATGAGAGATCATTTTGTAATTATTGTAAGAAAAAGAGAGAGATGTGGTAGTATGAAATTGTAAGAAGAGTTGTTATTGCTTTTAAGGTAGAGTTTTTACTTCATTGGAACTATATTGGCATTGGAGATGTTGTTTGTCAATTTGGTTGTAATGAACTGTATATCCACCCTCTTGTAAATGAAGATAGATCGGTGAACTCGAATGAGGGACAGATCTGAGATTGTATTGTGAGAAGTGAACTCTGGAAAATGTTCCTTCTAATTAGGTTGTAAGCCTATGGTTTCTTGTGCATCCTTTGTTCTCTATTTTTTCTCTTAACCGGGCAGTTCTTTTAATAGAGTACACTCATCTTGTGGATTTGATTCCCACTGAGGTTTTTCCTTAACCGGGTTTCCTCAAGAACAAATCTTGGTATTCTATGTTATGTGTTGTGGATCTTGCATTTACTGTTTATCTTTCATATCTAGTTGGAAAAAGTGAAATTAAAGTTATATGGTATGTACAACTGATTCACTGCCCCCTCTTAGTTGTGCTTTCCTCCTTTTGGGCCTAACAAGAACATCCCCAAAAACTAGTTTATTAAGTAGGACTAACCATCTAAAGCATAATTTATCATGTTTACAAGGTTCATTGTAGAATTGATTGGGAGAAAAAGTCCATTTGGACTCTGACCAATCAAAGCCCCAGGACTCATTAATCCTATTAGTCCTAAGAGTTCATATTACTGAGAGGGAGGTGAATTAGTAATCAATTGATTGACAACTTTTAAACCTTATAACAACATTCAAAAGATTAACTTAATAGGAACAAATGAAAACTTCAAACACATAAGTACATCCACAAAATAATGAAATACTTGGGTAAATGCACAATAATCTGTCACCCCCTGGGACATTTCGGGGGTGAGATTATCGGCATACTCGGCCGAGTACCTCTCGGTCGAGTATATGTGGCCGCCACGCGGCGCCACGCGGCGCTGAGTGGCGCCTGTGTGGCGGCCTACTCTCGGCCGAGTTTACTATTGTTTTTAAATTTAAAAAAAAAAGCCGCTAGCCCCTCATTTGCACTTTGAGGGGCTAAAAGCTTGGCGTGTGGGGGAATAGTAGTTAGTCGGCCGAGTGCGAGGTAGGCCCTCCTGTTTTTTTTTTTTCATTTTTTTTTTGCTTTGTTTTAATGTTTTATTCTATTTACGCATATATGTAAAATGATTTTTTTATGTAGCATTAAAATATAATTG
>MU225749.1:1839791-1858946 GCA_018584345.1 Thuja plicata
TTAGTTTACATCATCTTCAAATTCTCAACAGAAATGTGAATTTTATGCCCTTGAAGTTTTACAGTTTTGGTTTTGTCGTCCTTTTCCTTTGTAAAAGGGTGACAGATTATTGTGCTTTTACCCACTTGACACAATTTTTTTTCATGTGGAAACCCAATTTGGGAAAAACCACAGTATGAATCATTGCCCACAAAATTTTGCACTCTTCTAAAGTATGCCCTATGAGGAGTTTAACCCTGTTAGGAGTTTACAAGGACATTGTTAGGTGCCACCTAGTTAAGGGATTTACCTCTAGCCCTGTTAGGAGCTTTACCCTGTTAGGGGTAGCCTTGTTAGAGGACTTGAAACAAAAGATAATGTGCCAACTTGTTAAAGTATTTACAATAAGGACATGTTAGGATCCACCCAGTTAAGGGATTTTGACTACTGCAATTGTTAGGGAACAACATGTAGAATGATCTATAAATAGAAACACCTCTTCCTGATAAGATCCTCTATAATGCACACAATCTCTTCTCTTTAGACTCAACTTTACCTTGGCTTGATCACAACTTCACACACACATCATCTATCCATAATACACACACAATTCTTTCAACTTTATCACATATATATTGTTCATCAAACCCTAGAGCCTTCCACCACCTTAATCTTTTCCTAAATGTATTACAATTTTAATTTAAAAATTCCCTCTCAAACACAACATGCCAATACATACATCTTGATGCACAATTTTTTTTTACCTATATCGCGTTGATCCACACTTGGATTAACTTATGAATTCATGAAGAACAGTCAAACACATTTTGACCCAACAAACCCTTTTTCTAGAATCTTCATGACACGCTAGGATTGAATACTAAAATGACTGACCATCACCTCTAATCATTAGGAAATGTCACCACATCATGACTAACACACCTTTATTCACCATTTATTCCATTCTAGTCACCGATTTAAGATCTACCATTAGTAACTCAAGAACATAAGTTCTTTATCCTGAAACCACTTCTGTAACTGCAATACCTTTTCACCAGTCATCCAAATAAGTTGAAGTCACACCCATAGATTATACACACTCTCCATAAAATTCTCCTATAACCATGCCACATACCTAATCATAGATTTGACAAACCCATCAAATCACCTATCACCTATCACTGACTATTCTAGCAGTTGCATTGTCAACCTTCATCCATCATAACTTGCTTACCGATATACATCAACAGTGGCAGTCATACATTTGACATTCAAATGCATCCCCAAGTCAATAATAAGGATCATGTTAGATATTTTTCTTTTAACCCTCAATCCTAAAAGAGGAAATGAGAACCAGACCTAGGGATCTTCATCTAACTCAAAAAACCTACTTCATCTACAGATTGATGACAAGAAAACCCCAATGTTGACAAGGCATACAAGCCTTCTTCACTTTGAGTTCCACACACTCATGTGGGCGTACCTAATAACACATATATTCATATATATAGTAAACCTTGGACTAAAACCCACTATGCAAACACATAACTGTGGATAGTTCTCAGACTTGTAGGAAATGGGCATCAAAAAATCTACCAATCTTATGTAGACTCCCACCTACATTAAGTAATCTGAGAATTAGATAACTTACTGTTACATAAATAAACATGAAACTAAAGGATTCGTATATGATTTTAGATGAATTCTAAAGGAATGAAAAACTATAAAAGTAAGTGCCTAATCCTGGGCATAGAGTCATATATGAGACCTTAGAAAGATTCCAGTTGCATATCCATTTATTTCATAGGTATTGCATATTAATGCCTTACATTAATAAGCTATTCTGCACAATCACAAAGCTCTGCTTTAGAAATCCACATCCTGCATCTAATGTCACTAACACCTGTTCAGAGTTATTTAACTTCCTCCTTGAATAACACTGAAAAAAGTATTACACACTCAACAAAATCAAGTGGACTGGCTCATAAATCCTTGATATATTTCACCCATATAACAATGAACACAAAGAGGAGGCAAATTCATGATAAAATCAATAATGCCTTGCTTCATTGCTGGCTATATGCATTTGAAAGTCTACTATCTACACATCTTACACAAAACACAAGGAAACACATTGCTATTTAAAAGCTTATCAAAAACATCTCAGAATTCAGGAACCTCTCCTTGGAAAACCCTCTTGGAGCCAAAACTGGAATTGAGAGCCGAAAAAGTGGAACCCTTGCACAATGAAGAAGAAGTAATAATATAGAAGAAGATACAATCAGATTTCCTCTCAAACTGCCACCTGTCCTTCTTCCAAAAAATCTCTGCAAATATCCTCTCCTCATCAAAAAATGAAATATGATCTCCTTTGATCCATTGTTGTTTGCAAATCTCCCATGAAGGACATTTAAACATTTGAAAATACTGACATCTCTAATGTTTCTACTCCTTTCTGCACATAAGCCACCAGATTTTTCCATATGTCACATTCATATTCACTCTGTCAGTCCACCTCAGTGCCTACACCATCTTCCTCAGCCTCTCTGCTTGGGCCCACCACGTGTCAGTGTGCCACATATCGCGTGGTCACGATGCCTTAATAGTTAACTTTTGAGCATCTTGGGGTTTGAGGATTCGTGCCCACCATTGTTCTCTATGCCTTCAGATCTATTCCCATCTAAATCCCCTATGTTTGTTGGTGCCACATCATCCTCCACCTCATGCACCTTTCTGTCATCCATGCCATGTGTTGCACAGGCACGATGGCTCCATGGTAACCTTTTTACATCTTTGGGCTCTATCCATCGCGCCAACCGTTGATCTGATCACTTTGGGATCTATGCACATCTGATGGCTCTATCACCACATCATTTCCACCTCACCTACATGTGGGCCCCACCAAAATATGTTTGTCTCCAAAGTCACAGGCTACCTAGGCATGCCCACCGAGGCACCAACTGCGCACGATCGCTAAGAGCCTCCTGCTCTTTCTTCATATTACTATGTTAGCACGTTGGTATATAAACACTAATGAGTTACATCCCACCACCAATGTGGGATAATTTCCAAAGTCAGTTTTAAATCCTATGTTGCCCAGCGCACTAAAATTTCATTTCCTTACCTCATCGTTAGCGCAACATTCCAATGCCCACCTAGCGTGCATAGTTGTCAAGAGCTCTCTATCTCTTTCTTCAAATTAGCATTGGAATGCTTTCATACATAAACATTAAAAACAACGCATTGTTGCACATGTGGGATTAAAAATCCCAACATATTTACTCAGAGAAAACTACCTGTGTAGGTTAGGAGATGGTGCACTATGATTCTTACAACTTCCTTTTTATGGCACGGGCAAGGGGGACTATTGACTATTTTTACACATGCCAATACATTTACTTGAAAATTTTTAAATAATTTTTACCATAACATGTGTAGCCCATGTGTCCATTTGTAATGCGCAACCCTTTGTTCATTTTCCATTGCGCAACCCTTGTTTATTTTCCATTATGCAACCCTTATTCACTTTTACCTTGCACAGGTCCTTTGAAACACCTGCACTGGCCCTCCCTGACATTTGGCGTAGCCTTGAGAGCATGTGAAACTCTTCCCTTGATCTACTCATGTGCATGCCCTCCTCATCCATGCACAACCTCTGAGAGCATGTACAACTCTTGAGAGCATGCAAGGTTGTGGTAGTGGCTTTTACCTACGCTTCCATTCTTTACGTAATTTTGGGATAACACATGGAAAGACATCTGCCAACCTTGCATCTTTATTTTATTCAGCATCCCAATGAGAAAAGAACAGTTGAGGATATTGGCAAAGTTTGTGGAAATTGGCGTTCAACCTTTCAATTGCATTTGTATGAAACTATCGAAACCTTTTCCTCAAAACATCCATGCGTAGCCTCTGAGAGAAAGTGCACTTCTTGGAAATTTCAAAACTCTCTCCACCATATGGGACACTGCATACATGTTCATCAAACTTGAAACCACCTTCAAGCTCAGGTTTAGCATTAAGCCAGTATGCTGCCAGAGAAGGATCTTCCATTCTTGCCAATACGTGTTTTCTTTCTTCATCTAGCATAGGAATTTCCAATCTCCAATAAACAAGACTTTTCTTTTGATTGAATGCAAAACACATTTAGGCATTCCTATATGTTTTCTTGTATTCAAATCATTAAATGATTCAAAAAAATCTAATTTTTATTATTTTCCAAATTGACTCCATTTTTGATGAGTTGTCAGGTCCCAAAATTCTTGGACTAGAATAGATTTTTCACTTCTGACTAACTTGATAACAACTTTGAACATGTTTGGAATTAAATCCATAGGCTGAACCATCATCTAGAACCACCTTCAAAACCTCTGTATTTTGACCTGAAAGTGACAAGTGGCCTCTAGAAAGGGATTTAAAATATGATCAAATGACTGCCTAGAGCATTCAAATCTAAAAAAATAGGAGATTTACAAGTTCAAAAAAACACTCTGAAATGGTTTTCCCTGAAAGTGAATAGGGTCAAAGATATTAGTCATCAAACTTACCAATTTCTTAAAACTCTGTCATTTCATATGTAAAACATTGAAAATTGATTATGGAAATGACATCGAACAAATGACAAAACAATCCCCGAGACTCCACTCTTGATTTTGATAGAAGACTTACATACAAGGAGTATAGACCCACAATCGGTATTTCAAATCAACTATCAGATATTAAGTTATAATTTTCTAAAAGTGGCTATTCTGCAAAGTCAATTCTGTCAACATTAGCAATCTACATAAGACACCTTTAGATTTGACTTTTGCAAATATAGAAAATTACGGCTTGAAGCCTTGTCACTGCATGTGGGAAAAAAATTCATACAAAAATATCATAATGAATCAAAAAATTTGTTATAATGTTCAACCAACACCAAAATATTAGCCTACAAAATTAGCGTCCTAGAAAACTTCACTGTTGCATCCACTGAAAATTGAATAAACTCCTGATTGGATTTGGCTTCAAAAATCAATCAAGTGAACCCCTTATGGTCTGAAGGTATGGAAATGGATTCAATTTAACATATGGATTATGAAACTCCATCTGGATGTCTTTGATGGTCAAGTGGTCAACCGTCATTAATCTTCAAATTCAGCCCTCCTGATAACTTTCTGATTTCAAAATCAGCAAAACTACATAAACATGATTTGAGACTAGCTGAGCAAACCAATTAGATGGACCAAAATCTAAGAATATTCATGGAGGTAAATTTCCATTTTTACAATGTAGGGGAAGATTCAGTTCTGTAGGGAATTCAACCAGGTGTAAACTATAGGACCCCAAAGTAGGGTATTTTGTAATTCTGCATTTCACTCTGAGAATTAGAATAAATTGCGAATAGAATGGGTTTGGAAAACTTATCATATGAGCTCACAGGAATATAAAAATGGGCATGGAGGTTCACTCGCATGTCTAAAAATTCTTAGAATAATCCTTATGTCATGAGTATCAGTTGAGCATAAAATGCAGACCTCTAAAGTAGGTCACTTAGTAAAAATTGGATATGTGCACAATGCAGATCTGTGTCAACACCTTCAAATAGTTGTCCCAAAAACAAATCCAAATTGAATTATGAGAGTTGAAGCCCACTAAAAATACTCCATGAAAGGTGCTAAACACACTCTCCAAGTGGTTTCTCATGAAAATACCAGGGTCTCTTTTTACATGCACTAAAAGTAGGCCTTCTCCACAAGTTTTTAGGGGCACTGACTTTTGCCTTAGAGAAATTTTCAACTTAGTCACTCCAAAATTATCCAAAATTTTAGATTTCCAAGACTGGCTATAGTTGGGGACGCATGCCCCCTGTGGGCTTAGAGAGGACTTAGAATCTTGTGGTAGAGCAAACCATTCAAAAATAATCAGATTACTCTCTTCTCTTCAAAAACTGGGGTCCTTATTGAAAACCAAACACGACACACAACTGAAAGCAAAGCAACTGTACAAACATATAAAAATTATCCACAAATGGCCCAAAAAATAATCAGCACATTTATTGTCATTAGGTACTTGGAAATCACAAAAGTACTGAAAGTGTTGGTCATCATGTAACATAAATATGTCACATTATTTACAATTTCTAACCAACCGAGAAGACAAACATTTCTACTCCACCACATAGCTGGAAACATGCTGATTTAATTTAACACATGCTTGGATATCAGAAGAAAAATTTTCACATTCAACCCCATGTGTATTATGCAAATATGCAGAGGAATGATTTTGAATTGTAACTTCTAATTTTAGACCTGGTTCATCATGGGAAACTTCATTCATTTCCAAGCTACAAGAATCTTCAAAATCAACACTAGAAGAAAATTGAACATTAGAGAAGGATATTGAATCAAATATTTCATTCTAGTCACCATAATCCCTCATTTCATAATTTGAATCATCTGGATTCTCAATGGCTTCTTCATATAAGGATTAGAAATCGTATGAAAACCCTTCTCAAAAGTATTATGGCAAAGTAGTGGCTGATCCATATCTATCTCATCAAACAGTGGATTAAAGTCTTTGTTAGAACCACAATTGATTTCAACACCACATTTATCCTCATCAAGGAGATAAAAATCTGAATCAACATCATTATTATTCAAACAACCATCAACAATATGAGTTTGAGAAGATGAACAACTATAGATATGATTTTCAGAAAGAAAATCCTCACTGATTTCAACAAAACTTGCAAGGTTTCTCCGACCACTTTGGGACTCAACCTTCTCAAACATACCCCTTGGATTAAGGATACCTTGTTGATGAGAACGCTGAGAAGGAACATAGTCTACTGTATGAAAAGGTGCTTGTGCTGAGACAACATATACACAATCATTTGCAACACTTGATAAGTCTTTATCATCTTCACAAGGCTGCATATGAACCATCACTTTATATTCAAAAATATTAGGGCCATTTTAGCACCATGAATAATCTTCCTCAACCAATTCCTCACAAATATCTTCTTGGATATCCCCATGTGACAAAAACATGGTTTGAGAAAAATCTTCCTGATTGGAAACAAGGATTGAAACTTCTTGGATCATATCTTTTCGTGTAAAGGAATGACCACAAAAAATTTCATTTGCATCATAGTCATCCTCTTATTGTTCACAAAAATCTTCCTTAAACTGAGCCAAGAAATCTGCACTATTGAGCTAAAAAGAAGAAAAATCTACAGACTAAATGGAAACATTGTCAACTATAGATTCATCTTCAACGTCTTGATATTGATTGATTTCATCATCAACATAATAGTTAGAATTATCAATAGCATAACGAGATTCAACATCACCAACATAACTAGATTCAACATCACCAACATAACTAATTCAACATCACCAACATAAATAGATTCAACATCATTAGCATTTTCAAATTCAGATTTCTCAATCAAATCTATCCATCTTTTAACAAGTTCAATACTTTCTTCTCTATAGGATGCAGAGCAACTGACTGATTTAGGTACACAAAGTTCTAAAAATAAATCAATCCATGTTAATTTTGGAAACTTTAATGTCTTCTATAAACTCATCAACTGCATTAAAAAAACTTTCATAAAACAAATGTATTGATTCTTTCTTCCTTTCTCCTACCCTTATTCTTAAAATAAATAGGGCCTTCTTTTGGATGTTTTGCCTTCTCAATGCAATATCTCTATTAAATTTCTCAAGATCTGCCTAATAAATTTTAAATGTAGAAAACATATCTTGATCCATTAAAGTCAGAATCTCCATTTGAACCACTCAACAACACATTTTATTTTTTCACAAAAACTTCTATCCAATTTTATGCAATCATTAATTTCACATAACAACAACATACTTCCAATTTGACAAATGAACTTTTAAAAATAGGAAGTATGACAAACTTCAGATCTACACACCTTTGTTTAGTAACTTATTCACCTTATAAGGGACTTTTCTTTCTCATAAGAACATGAAGATTACCTGGACAAGAATTGTAGTTGCTTCTCTTATTTATTTTTTACTGGAAACATGGCAGATCTAGAGCCTCTTTTGTAGCTCCATTGGGTTATTTTCACATAGAGTCACCACCTCCTTGCAGAGGAAAAAATTCAAACAACAAAAGTCATTTGGAAATTACTTTCAATTTTGGGTTTTTTTCCAACCAGCAAAGCTGTACAATCTTCTTTATACTCGCTGCAAATAAAAACAATTTCCATGCTGTCCTTACTCAGAGATCTAAAACAAATTTTAGATTTTGGAGTTGATTCAGAAAAGCAAGGAAACAAATATCTTAAACTTTCTGATCTTTACATTGAAACTTGTTGAGGGTTACACAATTTTACACTGTTACAAAAAAATAGGATTCACAGAGTCGCCACCCAGACAAATCTGGGATAAAATAAAATAATGATATTGGGATTTGATATGAACTTTAGAATACCACAAATTCCTTAAAAATTTCTGCAATATTTTTTACATCTCTCCCCACCAGAGTCACCATTTTGTTAGAGCTTTTTCTTGTAACACTCAATCCTAAAAGAGGAAATGGGAATAGACCTAGGGATCTTCATCTAACTCACAAAATCTGCTTCATCTATAGATTGAGGACAATAAAATCCCAATGTTGATAATGCATACAAGCCTTCTTCACTTCGAGTTCCACACACTCAGGTGGGTGTACCTAATAACACATATCTACATATACAGTAAAACTTGGACTAAAACCCACTATGAAGACATACAACTGTGGATAGTTCTCAGACTTGTAGGAAATGGGCATAAAAAAATCTACCAATCTTATACAAGCTCCCACTTGCATTAAGTAAGTTGAGAACTAGATAACTTACTGTCACATAAATAAACATGAAACTAAAGGATTTGTAAATGATTTTATATAAATTTTGAAATAATGACAAACTATAAAAGCCAATGCCTAATCTTGGGCATAGAGTCATATATGAGACCTTAGAAAGATTCAAGTTGCATATCCATTTATTCCATAGGAATTTGCATATTTATGCCTTACATTAATAAGCTGTTCTACACAATCACAAAGCTTTGCTTTAGAAATCCACATCATGCATCTAATGTCACTAATACCTGTTCAGAGTTATTTAACTTCCTCCTTGAAGAAGACTGAAAAGAAGTATTACACACTCAACAAAATCAAGTGGACATGCTCATAAATCCTTGATATATTTCACCCATTTAACAATGAACACAAAGAGGAGACAACTTCATGATAAAATCAATAATGCCTTGCATCATTGTTGGCTGTATACATTTGAAATTCTTGTGTCTACACATCTAACCCAAAACACAGGGAAACACATTGCTATTTACAAGCTTATCAAAAACATCAAAAAATTATGGAACCTCTCCTTGGAAACCCCTCTTGGAGCCAAAACTGGAACTGACAGCCAAAAAAGTGGAACCCCCCTTGCACAATGCAGAAGAAGGAATAATATAGAAGAAGAGACAATAAGATTTATTATCAAATCGCCACCTGTCCTTCTTCCAAAAAATCTCTACAAATATCCTCTCCTCATCAAAAAACAAAATCTAATCTCCTTTGATATGCTATTGTTTGTAAATCTATCATGAAGGAGATTTAAATATTTAAAAATACTAACATCTCTAATGCTTTTTCTTTCTTTAATATTACCTATGTAGAGTTTATCTTTAAATCCTTGTTTATAATTTATTGGTTTACACTTTGATTTATCTCTACACAAGTCTCCTTTCTACACAAAAGTCACTAGATTTCACCAAGTGTCACATTCTAATTTTCTCCGTCAGTCCACCTTAGCACCTGCATCATCTGCCTCATCCTCTCTTCCTAGTCCAGCCACTTTTCGGCGTGCCACATGTTGCATGGTCACGATGCCTCAACGGTTAACTTTCAAGAATCTTTGGGTTTGAGGCTTTGCACTCATCATTGATCTCTTTACCTTGGGATCCATGCCCACATGAAGCCCCTCTATTGTGTCATCACCACATCATCCTCCACCTCATGCACCCTATTGTCAACCATGCCACTTTTCACGCAGGCGTGATGGCTCAATGGTAACCTTCTTACATCTTTGGGCTCAAGCCATCGTTCCAGCCATTGATCAAATCGCTTTAGGATCTATGCACATCTAATGGCTCCACCACCATGTCATTTCTACATCACCTATGTATGGGCCCCACCAAAATATGTTTTCCTCCAAAGTCACCAACTTCCTAGGCATGTCTATCGAGGCACCACCTGTGCGCGGTCGCCAAGACCCTCCTGCTCTTTCCTTCATATTACTATGTTAGCACGCTGGTATATAAATACTAATGAGTTACATCCCACCACCAATGTGGGCTAATTCCCAAAGTTAGTTTTAAATCCTATGTTGCCTAGTGCACTAAAATTTCATTTCCTTACCTTCTGGTTAGTGCAACATTCCACGCCCACCAAGCGTGCACAATTTCCAATAGCTCTCTAGCTCTTTCTTCAAAATAGCATTGGATCACTTTCAAACATAAACATTAAAAAAAATGCATTTCTGCACCTATGGGATTAAAAATCACAACATCTCTACTCAGAGAAAACTACCTGCGTAGATCAAGAGATGGTGCTCTCTGATTCTTACAACTTCCTTGTTATGGCGCGAGAAAGAGAAATTGTTGGCTATTTTTATACATGCCGATGCATTTACTAGAAATTTTTTAAATCATTTTTACCATAACATGTGCAGCCCGTGTGGTCATTTACAATGCATAGTCCTTTATTCACTTTCCATTGCACAGCCCTTGTTCATTTGCCATTGCGCAACACTTGTTAATTTTTACCTTGGACACGTCCTTTGAAACACCTATGCTAGCCCTCCTTGACATCTATCGCAGCCTTAAGAGCATGCACAACTCCTCCCTTGATCTACTCATGTACATGCCCTCCTTATCCATGTGCAACCTCTGAGAGCATGCACAAATCTTGAGAGCATGCAAGGTTGTGGCAGTGGCTTTTATCTACGCTTCCATTCTTGGAGAAATTTGGGGACAACACATGGAAAGACACCTACCAATCTCACGTCTTTATTTTAGTCAGCATCCCAATGCAAAAAGAACAGTTGAGGATTTTGACAAAGGTTGTAGAAATTGGCGTTCAACTTGCCAATTACATTTGCATGAAAGTCTTGAAACCTTTTCCTCAAAACATCCATGCGCAACCTATAAGAGCAAGTAAAATTTTTAGGGGCACTGAATTTTTCCTCAGAGAAAATTTCAACTTAGTCACTCCAAAATTATCCAAAATTTTAGAGTTCCAACATATCAGTACAACTGAAACTCATCGCAACACTTTGTTAATTATACTTATACTCAACAACATACGAGGACCATTAGGTCAATACTTGACATCAATGATAACACAATAAATGATCACCATGAAATCATATCTTTATCATGACAACACAAGAGATCAATTACCATCTTCTGCATCATTTATGTCAACAATCTCCCCTTTTGCAATTGATGGAAACTCAACAAATCATCTTGTTACCTTCTTAATCAACTATATTCTTCATAAAAAAAAATGTTTCCACTTCTTTCTATCTTATCTCACCTTAGGTGCATCTTCAAACATTTGTGAGGTTTCTCCCCCTTTCACTAAAATTATTTGTATCACTGACCTCTCGATTCTATTTCTTTCACTTTCTCTCCTCCTGTTCTCTTCTCCTTACTTTCTCTCCCCCTTTGACAATAATGCCAAAGGTGTCAATTAATCTGACTGACCATGCTTATGAAATTGTCTTCCTCTTCACTATACTGACTACTCCCACTAAGGAGTAGCCCCTCAACATTAATCCAATCATAAGATATTCAATGAATACAGTGAAATGATGCAACAACATCTCTTCTAGTTCAGTTCAGGTAGGGGAATGACCCCTAACCTACCTCTTAGATACTCAAATGCATCCTTAGGTAATGGATTTGTGAAAACATATGCTACTTGATCCTTAGTTGGTACATACTACAATCGTACCTCCTTTTCTTGTACATGTTCTCTAAGAAAGTGATATTTCATATCTATGTGATTTGTCTTAGAGTGCATCATTGGGTTCTTAGAAATGTTGATAGAACTTGTATTATCATAGTAGAGAACCACCAGTTCAGTTATCTTTTCTTGAATTCCTTCTAGTATATTCTTGATCCACATGACTTGTGTACAATTAGTAGATGTAGCAACATATTTAGCTTCAGCTTTGGATTGGGATATACAATTTTGATTTTTAATCATTTAGGACACAAGCCTGTCACCAAGAAATATTGTGCCACCACTTGTGCTCTTCCTATCATCCACATTTCCTGCCCAATCTACTTTGGTAAAACAATTTAAAGAGAAATAACTCTTGTGATCATACCAAAGATCACAATCTTCAGTCCCTTTCAAATATCTGAATATCCTTTTCACCACTATCATATGTGATTCCTTTGGATTAGCAAAAAAACTAGCCACTAACCCAACTACCTCTGCTAAATATGGTCTACTATGCACAACATATTTCAACTTACCGATTATAGATCGATACAATTTTTCATCCAACTCCTTAGATTCATCATCCTTTGAAAGTTTACAACCTATCACCATAGGAGTACCATCTAGTTTTGATTCTTCTAACCCAATTGTCTTCAATATCTCTCTCACATATTTGGACTGGCTGATGTAGATTCCATCTCTGAGTTGTGATACCTGCAATCCAATGAAGAATTTGATCTCCTCGATCATTGACATCTCAAATTCCTTCATCTCATTTGAAAATTCTATACTCATATCATCATTACCATAAAAAAAGATGTAATCTACAAAGAGTTCAACAATCAATAATTTTTCATCCTTATCTATCTTTAGATATACATTGTCATTGTCACTTGTTCTGATGAAACCAATATTGATAAGGTATGAGTGAAATATCTCATACCATGCCCTTGGTTCTTTCTTTAATCCATATAAAGGTTTCTGTAGCTTTCCTTTAGTTGAAGAAAAACCTTCAGGATTTTCAATGTACACTTCTTCCAAAACATTAATTAGAAATGCTAACTTAACATCCATTTGATATACGTGAAATTTTTGTAAGCAACATATGCAAGTAGAATCCTCACACCTTCATGTTTGGCTATAGGTGCAAATGTTTCACCATATTCCAAACCTTCCTCTTGTGCATAAGATTTACACACAATTATTTCCTTGTTTCTCACAACTTTACCTGACTCATTCATGTTCCTGAAAAATCCACTTGGTTCCAATCACATTCTTATCAACCGGTCTGGGAACTAATGTCCATGTTTTTTTATTCTCAATTTATTCCAACTCTTCTTCCATAGTTTTCACCCACCAGTCATCCTTTAATTATTCTTTCATAGTTTTAGGTTCAATTTTTGAAAGCAAAAATATACTCTCTCTTGCCTTTCTTCTAGTTAGCACACCTTCATTCTTATCACCAATAGTTTGATCAATAGATTGATTCAATTTCATTAACCTTGGAAACACCAGTTCAGACCTAGGAGCCTCTTCTTTCGCATGTACTGGTTCCTCCTCATTCACCTATCTATCATTATTTTTAGCATCCTTCTCCACCAGTTGTACATCTACAAACCCTTGATAGTCTTCAGGTTTCTTCTTTCTAGATTCATCATTCTACTTAGAGAATTCATCAACTCTCACATTTGCACTTTATACTATTTTTTTGGTTCTCTTGTTCAGACACTTTTAGGCCTTGCTTTTTGTGGAATATCCTAAGAATACCTCTTAATCACTCTTAGGATCAAACTTGCCTATATTTTCATCTCTCTTCATGTAACATCTTCTCCCAAATACTTTAAAATAAGTCACATTCAGTGAGTGACTATGACATAGCTCATAAGGAGTCTTGTTTGTTCCTTTCTTTGCTTATACCTAGTTTAATGTATACACAACAATGCTCACAAATTCCCTCCAAAATATTTGTGCCACACCGATTAAAATTTTTTAAACCTTATAACAAAATTCACATGATTAACTTAATAGAAATAAACAAAAATTTCAAAGACATAAGTACATCCACAAAGAAATGAAACACTTGACACATAGTTTTTCACGTATAAACCCAATTTGGGAAAAAACATGATGGGAATCAGTACCCACAAAAAAATGCACTTTTATAAAGTACTCCATGTGAGGATCTTAACCCTATTAAGAGTTTACAAAGACACTATTAGGTGCCACCTGGTTAAGGGATTTACCTTTATCCCTATTAGGAGCTTTACTCTATTAGGAGTAGCCTTGTTAGATGACTTGAAACACAAGCTAATATGCCACCTTGTTATAGGATTTACAATAAGGACATGTTAGGACCCACCCGGTTAATGGAAAACAAGTAGAATGATCTATAAATAACAACACCTCTTCCTGATCAGATCTAGTGTAAGGCACACAATCTCTTCTCTTTAGAATGAAGTTTACCCTGGCTTGATCACACCTTCACACACATATTGAATATCAAAGATCAACACATAATTATTTCAAATTTATCACATATATATTGTTCATCAAACCCTAGATCCTTCCACCACCTTAATATTTCCCTAAACATATTACAATTTGATTTTCAAACTTCTCGCTCAAACACAATGTGCCAATACACACATCTCGATGCACAAAACAATTTTCCTATACCGCATCGATCCAAATTGGATTAACTTATGAATTCATGAAGAACAGTCAAACACATTTTGACCCAACAAACCCTTCTTCTAGAATCTTCATGACATGCTAGCATCAAACACTAAAATTCTAGATCATCACCTCTAATCTTTAGGACATGTCACCACATCATGATTAACACACCTTTAATCACTTCCGCTTCCATTTCGGTCACCGATTCAAGATCTACCATTGGTAGCTCAAGAACATAAATTCTTTATCCTAAAACCACTTATGTAACTTCAATACCTTTTCACCAGTCATCCAAATAAGTTGTGGTTGCAACCATAGATTCTAAACATTTTCCATAACCTTCTCCTGTAATCGTGCCACATACCTCATCATATATTTGAAAAAATAATCAAATCATCGATCACCTATCGTTGGCTATTCTTGTAGTTGCATATCAACCTTCATTCGATCATAACTTTCTTACCGATATACATCAATAGTAGCGGTCTTATATTTGACATTCAGAGACATCCCCATGTCTATCATAAGGATTGATACAATTGAAAATCATTGCAACACTTTTTTCATCATACTTATACTCAACAACATACAAATACCACTAGGTCACTACTTGACATCAATGACAACACAATAACTGATCATCATGCAATCAGATTTGTATCATGACAACACCAAAAATCACTTACCATCCTCTGCATCAATTATGTCAAAAAATCCATCATCTTTAATCATCTGATATAATTGTGTGACCTTCACAATGCTCAATGGATTGACATCTCTCAATTTTAACTGTTTAAGAAACTGGTCAATGGAAATAACTCTTCAAGGGAAAAGGGTCATATGGCCTTTCTCACTTACATATATGTCTTCTTCTATGTTTGGGGAATGTCAAAAACTTCACAAAGTTTTTTCCAAGACCCAAGTATGTTACTCACCAAGAGATCACTAATAATGTCAATGCAGCAAACATTCCACATTTTTGCACAACACTGTATTAATGCTAGTAGTTTATCATTGAGATTCACACCCCACCACAAAGATCTTTCAACTACTGAGTAAGAAAGAGAGTACACAAGTGCATCCCTTGAAAAAAGATAGCCCCTTACATGAACCCATGCCTTCCATAATGATGAGAAAATAATAGAGCCAAATGGTTTGATTTTGAAGTCTCCTAGCAAGATATCACAAAGTCCCAAATCAGTCCATCCCCGACCTTTCTTGGGTTTGGATAAACATCGATTTTCATAATAAAAAATTTCCACAACTCATTACCATGAATGGCCTTATATATACATTTTGAAACAAGTTCCATCCCTTGTGAATTTACATCCTTCAACCCAAGACCTCCATTCTCTTTTGGCATACAAAACCAATCCCATAATATATTATGTCTCGTCTGTTTCCCCTGCCCATCAAACCAAAGGAAATCTATCAAAACCTTTTATAATTTATTAATTTTATAGTTAGAGAATAACCAAGCTGAAGCATAATAAATTTCACATGAATATAGTACTTTCTGAACAACCTGAATTCTTCCAGCAAGACAAAGGAGGCGTATTTTTCATTTTATATCCTTTTTCTCAACTTTTTGAAATATGCAATCCCACATGTATTTTTTTGGGGGGGGATAGTGGAAAATGGGATGCCAACATACCTTTTAATATTAGTTGGCCCTGACCTACCCCCATCATTTTTTTCCCATCCAGTTAGGAGGGAGTTCAAACCTTCTAATGAAAGTGGACTTATGGGGGGCCACTTTGGCTCCATAAGCTACATAGAAAAATTGAAGCCTATTCACAATGTTATCAAAATTATATTTATCCAACTCAGGAAACAAAGCAATATAATTAGGAAATTATGCATTCAAGAGTGTTTCATCATTGAGTAAGTTAATTCCTCTGGTCAGCGGGCCCAATTCCATGCTCCTAAGCACATAAAAAAGGGAATCAACAAAAATCACAAAGAGAGCAGAGGCAATGGGGTGCCCATGTCTAATTTATCTCTGGAGTTGGATGGGATCAAACAATTTACTATTAACATCAATCAAAATAGAGGAATCATTAAACAAAATCTCTGCCCATTTACAAAAGTATAGAGGGAACCCAAATGCATGCAACATACCCAAAAAATTGACCACTCAATTCTGTCATATGCCTTTCCAAAATCAAGAAAAATCATAGAAACATTTTCCCCCATGTTCTTAGCCCAGTGCATAGCATCCCCACTAGTAATAAGATTCTCTAGGATATACCTAACTTTAAAGAACCCACTTTGTGTGGCCAGCATAACTTTCCCCAGAATGTTAGTGGGTCTCCTAGCCAAAGTTTGAGCACAAATTTTATATGATAGTGTAGACACCTTAAATCGTCCCTTAACATTATAGTTAATAAATTAATTATATTTGTTATATTCTTCCACCTATTTAATTAAATTTGGTTAATCTTCTACAATATTTAAATTTAATTTAAATACCTTCCCCCCTAAGTGTATTAAGTTTTATTTAATACCTTTCCTCTATTAAAATTCCCCTTTTAAATAAATTTTTAATTTATTTATTCCCTCCATATTCTAATATTCTACTAAGCTATGATTAGTCTAAATTTATTTAAGATTAATCCTAAATCTAGACCTAGATCCTACTCTGTCCCACATCGTTCTCAACAAATAGACCTATCCACTAATTAACTAAAGTTTATTAGGCTAATTTTTTTTATTCATACACTCATTAGTCCTAATTATTTTCTCACGCATGTGTGAGAAAATCTCCAAAATTCACCTTTTCAAAGATTTCTAAAAATTTCTATATAAGATTTCTTACAATCTTGATGACTTCTTACACTTTCCAAAAATGTCTCATTGGACAAAGTATATGACATCTCTTACAAGATCTCTTAAATGTGTAATTGAAGTAGACATTGACCCATCACATCTCAAGTTTCTCACACATGTGTGAGAAAACTTGTACTCTTTCATGGATTATGTGGAGCCTATGTGGATGCCACATGAGATCCACCTCACCCAAGTCCTCCAAAATCCTATAAATACGAGCCTTGCCAAGAGTAAATCACCCATCATTTGCATATTAGAGTTATCATGCCAGTTTGTGCTTAGAAGTTATTTTGTATGCATTTAGAGATTTTACTAACATGTTTGGTAGTTGTTTGCATTTATCATGGTAGATTCATTCTTAGTTGTTGCATTTAATAGTATCCTTGCATTTAGTTTTCATTCCTACTTCTCACCTTTGCATTGAATTATTGAGACTATTTCTCCGTAACTAGTTCTTGAGTTCATTCAATATCATTCCATCTAGTTTGCATTTAGTGTCATTTTATTATCATTTAATCAAATAGTGGGATTTATATATTGTGTTGGGAGATCACACCCACATTCCTCTCTATGAGAAAATCAACAAGTCTTCGATGCACTTTTTTGGCTCATCTAAGGTTGTGGAAGAATATTTGTGTAGGAACTAAGTTTTTGATATGTTAATGTAACTTGTATTCTCTTTTATCCCTAACATTTTCATGTTTGATCTTGTTCCATATAGGTAGATTTCAACCACATACAGATAGATTAAGCAGTTTAAATGGTCACCAATTTTTAACCTGAGTCTTATCCCCACCTTTCAGAAGAAACTTTATCACCCCTCTGTGAATACTAGGTCCAAGAGACCTCCTGACATAAGCCTCATTGTACACCTGTAGAAACTCCTCACAAATCCAATCAAAAAAATTATTATAAAATTCTTCAGGAAGTCCATCCTATGTGCTAAAAATGTGTCACACTTCTATGAATCATTGTATCCAATATTGCTCAAGAATGAGATCTCAAATGGCGACTCATAGCTCTCTATTCATGGAGTGCAAGGGTTTGTAATGAAGGCCCTCAAATTGACCTAGTTTGTGCCTATGCAAGTACACCATAAAATGAGAGATTCAAAAAGGAAAAGAAAGAATGCTAGTCTCCATGATCACCAAGTATGCATGCAAATGAAAACTATTCTATATGATAACAATGCAAGAAAGGAAATTAATCTATATGATAACAATGCATGATTATTCTATGAAAGAAAATACAAATGCAAGATTAGTCTATGAAAGGAAACATGAATCTAATCTAATATGCAAGTGCAAAATTAATCTAAATGGATTACCATGGGGCATGAAAGAAGAAGAGAAGAAGAGATAAGTTGCAATATCCAAGCTCAAGTGCTCAAAATCTCCTTCAAAATTGCTCTCCAAACCTGCAAAATAACAATAGAATAAAATCTTGATTGATTTCTTGATTATCGATTATTGATTATTGATTATCCAAATGAGAAGGAGAGGTTTCTTTTTAAAGAGCATTGGACGGTGGAGATTAAGAGGCAAAAATCAAAGGCTATGATTAAGAGGCAAAAAGCCCACCACTTAGGAAGATGTGTAGAAAAAGGAACTTTATTTATTTTTATTTAATTTATTTCCTTTTTCAACAAAGAGGGAT
>MU225749.1:1873605-1893394 GCA_018584345.1 Thuja plicata
CCGTCAAAAGTTGAAGACCAAACCAAGTGAGATAATAACAAATCCTTCCCTACCTACAAGGGGATCTATCATCAAGAAGAGCTTCACATGTAAGACAAGAGAATGAAGCCCACTCTCTCAAGATTTCCACAAATAGTGTTCATAGGGCCTAATTACTATGTGAAACATATATGCAAGACAATAAATCTAGGTTCATTCCTTTAGAGAAAAAATTGGAAATGTGATCTATGAAAGAAAGAAACACTCAAGCTAAACACATGAGAGACTCATTTTTAGTTACAAAATCCAAATGTTATAGAGATGCAACAAAATAACTCAAGTCCAAAGCAACGCGCTTAGTAGATTTTACCTTATTGTTTCTTTTGTTGAGCTTTTCTGCGAAAGCAAGCCATGAACTCTCCAACAAGAAAGACAAGCAAACAAGATATGCAATGTCTATTCAACTTATGAAAACCCTAGGGTTAGATCTAAAAATCAATTGTTAGGAGCAATAATAACTAGAAAATAATCCAAATGACAACTCACATCATGCATTGAACCATGTGAAAAATAAGTGCAAGCTAATCATTAAATGCCCTTTTTTTAATTTTAATTTTTGACCTAGTCAACAAGATTGGACCTATATGACATGAATTCAGATCCCAAACCCTAAATACAGAAAAGAAACCCCTACTGAAAATTTGAGAGCTTTCCAAAAATGTAAATTTTTTAGCAATATTTTCTGATTTGTGCCCTAGGGACCCTATTTATCAAAACAAACCAATTTTTTAAGATTGGATTTTAAAACCATTATTTGTCATCAAAACAAAAAACACAAAGAACATACCCCTTGTAGAATTCTAAGAGATTTCCAGAAATGTAAATTTTTTTGAAAAAATTGCTGATTTGAGACCAGAAATGATTTTTCATGAAAAATCATAAACAAATTATAAATTGCAGAAACATGATCTGAAAAATCTGATTTTCATACCAAGACACCTTTGACCCAATGCCAACCTGCAAAAAAAAATTTAGACTGAAACTCCAAGTTGTTTGGGAGATATGATCAAATATTTCAAAACAACCCTAGGTTTTGTCTTCAACTCATCCTGCACAAGGGTTAGGCTTGAAAAAATTCAATAAAATAACCATGTAAAGAATAGAAAATCTAAAAATATAAATAAAATGAAGGAAAATTAGGAGCATCATGCCCCATGGTGGGTGCCAAAA
This sequence comes from Thuja plicata, assembly GCA_018584345.1. NCBI lineage: Eukaryota > Viridiplantae > Streptophyta > Pinopsida > Cupressales > Cupressaceae > Thuja > Thuja plicata. Next base: position 1,874,815 of record MU225749.1, read on the forward strand.
ATGTGTGATAAAAATGTGTCACACTTCTATGAATCATTGTATCCAAGATTGCTCAAGAATGAGATCTCGAATGGTGACTCATAACTCTCTATTCATGGAGTGCAAGGGTTTGTAATGGAGGCCCTAAAATTGACCTAGTTTGTGCCCATGCAAGTACACCATAAAATGAGAGATTCAAAGAGGAAAAGAAAGAATGCTAGTCTCCATGATCACCAAGTATGCATGCAAATGAAAACTATTCTATATGATAACAATGTAAGAAAGGAAATTAATCTATATGATAACAATGCATGATTATTCTATGAAAGGAAATACAAATGCAAGATTAATCTACGAAAGGAAACATGAATCTAATCTAACATGCAAGTGCAAAATCAATCTAAATGGATTGCCATGGGGCATGAAAGAAGAAGACAAGAAGAGAGAAGTTGCAATATCCAAGCTCAAGTGCTCAAAATCTCCTCCAAACTTGCTTTCCAAACCTGCAACATAACAATAGCATAAAATCTTGATTGATTTCTTGATTATTGATTATCCAAATGAGAAGGAGAGGTTTCCTTTTAAAGAGTAATGGACAGTGGAGATTAAGAGACAAAAATCAAAGGCTATGATTGAGAGGCAAAAAACCCACCACTTAGGAAGATGTGCAGAAAAAGGAACTTTATTTATTTTTATTTAATTTATTTCCTTTTTCAACAAAGAGGGATTTAAGTGGGGGTTTTATTTAATTAAAAGAGGGATTTTATTTTAATTAAATAATATTATTTAATTTAATTAAAAGGGATATTTTAATTAAATGAGATAATATTATTTAATTAAGAGAGATTTTAATTAAATAAGATAAGATTATTTAATTAAAAAGGAATTAAATAAGATTATTTAATATAATAAAAAGGAATTGTTTTCTTTTAATTAAATAAGATAATTGATGAAATGATCAAACCTTAGAAAATATTGAAATAATTGAATTAATCACGATTTGATCAAGGAAATTGATTTGAATTGAAAATGTTGCAAATCACTGATTCAAGAATTTGATAAATTGATAAATGAGGGCCCATAGTCCAGGCGACCACTTTAGGGTGCATACACATCCAAACCAGGAGATTTCCCATTGGCCAATGATTTGATAGTCTCTTCATAAATCTCTGCAAAAGAAATATATTCTAAAAATATTTTTTCATCTTTCTTTGTGATCTTCTTTGGAATCATTTTTCGACCTTGGGCCATAATAGTATAGTTATCTTTATTGTGTTCAGAGGTAAACAATTGACTATAAAAAACAAAGAATGTCTTTCTAATTTCCTCAGGATCATAAGACACTCCACTACCGAGTTTAATTTACTAAATCCTTTCCCTTTTCTACTTATGTCTGATCAATTTGAAAAAGTAACTAGAGCCTTTGTCTCCTTACTTTAGCCAATTCATCCTATCCCTCACTCTCTTCCCTTTATGCTTAAAGTTCTGAATCTTTCTAAGGTTTTCTTTGGTTTTCCTAAGTTCACCCTCAACCATTGTATTTTGTCTATCATGTTGTAACATGCCTCCCAATTTGTATAACCTCCCTTGAAGAGCCTCCTCCAAATTGTTTCTATATATTGACTTCTTTTCTCCCACAAACTTAATACCTTCCTCCAAACCTCAGTCAAGGAATTCCACTTCTCAATTGAACCAACATTCTTGTTATAATTCTTAGTAAGACAAGTATCCCTCATGATAGCAACCAATGTGTCCTCATCTTTAAGAAGGGAAGAATTCAATTTGAATAGGTTCTCCCCCCTAAACCTTGGGATAAGAGGAGACACAAAGGCTATAATGATGTGAGCTCTAATGGGAGAATGATTAGACATGGTCATAGGGTTAAATTTCACCACATTATTGTCATCACCCCCCAAAAGATTTAAAGTGGAGACATCAAGATATACCCTGTCAAGCCTATAATATATCTTCTGTTGACTAGTCTGATTGTTGCACCTAGTAAACTAAATACCTTTAGAGAACTCCTTTATTCTTTCTAGTGGGTCATTTAGATTGAATCTTCTTTTACACTTAGCCCAAAAAAATTGCTTATCACCTTTTCACATATGTTTAGTACCCCCACTCTTGTCTTCTCTGTATTCAACCATGTTAAAGTCTCCAATTACAATCTAGTGAGCCTTGGGGAGATATGAGAACATCGAGTCCCATAGTGAGGCCCTCTCCATATAGTCATTAGATGCATAGATGTTATCAAGGCCAATAGTTCTATCTTTAGAATTAAATGTGACCCAACAAGCCCTATTGCAAGGGAAGATCCCTGCGTTTTTAATATGATCAGCTCACCTGGGGCTGACCAATATTACAAATGCTCCCTTACCCTTCTCATGTTTTTTGACATAACATTTATTTTGAGTCTAGATAGATTTGAGAGTAGTGGAGGCCATGAAATCCACAACTTTAATCTCCTGCAAGAAGATAAAATATTTATCCTTCATCTTGTGGCACCAGTCCCAAACAATATATTTTTAGTCTCTCATTTCTATACCCTTAACATTCCAACTGGCAACATTGATACTCATTTATTATTGGGTGGGGGATTTTCTGGTTCTTCTAGAGTCTATTAAAATATTATGGCATATCCCTTCCCTTTCTAGGGACATTTTTATCTCCATTTGTTTGAGAGAATGATTGCCTATCAACATTTTTCCTTTTTCTTTTTTTTTGGACACTTCCACAAATGGAGGAGAATCCTCAGTTTGATTTTCCTCTATTTTACTCAATATATTATTAACCATAACTATTTCCTTACCAACAACCTCATTGAATTGTATTTCATTATTCTTAACTGGGTTTTGTTTCTTCTATTTAAATGCCTCTACTCTAGCCTGAATAGTGACCAAGGCCAATTGTTGTGCATTTGGCCTTTTCTGTGCACTAAAACCATTTGGGGTTTCTTGGTGAGTAACCACTTGGGATATATTTATCTAATTTATATTAGTCGGAATAAATTCTAATTCATCCTCAAATAGAGGATTAGTTAACGCGACTATAATCACTGTTTGAGGGACTAAAAGGTATGTACAAACTGAGGCAAAGGATTGCCAAGACTGAACATTGATAGATGGAGCATTGAGGTACAAGAGGTGTCTGTTTACCAGGTTTTCACCTACTTGGCAGAGATTCTATTTTTTCTCCCATGGTGCATGTTTACCAGGTTTTCACCAAGGCACTTTTTCTTCTTTTTCCATTTTTTGTATTTTTTATGTTTTCTGATTTTTTTGATTTTTCTCTTTTTTTAAAATTTTTTTTTATTGATTCAGCAAGGTGCCTGTTTACCAGTTTTTCACCAAGATAATCATTTTTTCAGGACTTTTTCCAATTTTTTTTTTTTCAGAATCATATATGTATGTACATGTTGGTCAGTAAGAATGTTTAGGTGTAGAACTTCTTCAGATGGAGACTGTTGATGGGCTCATGAAGCAGTTCTCCTTCAGGTATGGAGAGTTGATAGGATTTGGAGCCGAATGCTGCAGTAATGATATAAGGACCCAACGAGTTGGGTTCAAACTTCCCCTTCTTCTCTCTATGTGATTAATTACGGGGATTTTTTCTCAATACAAGGTCGCCCACCTGAAGTTCTCTAGGTTTGAATTTTGTGTTGTATCCTCTTGACATTATTTTATGATAACAACTGAGGTGATCAAATTCCACTTTCTAATGTTCATCCAACAACTCTAGTTTTTGAAATCTCAAAACTTTGTATTCTTCATCTGGGATAAGTCTGTGCAAAGAAACTCTAAGAGATGGGATTTATACCTCTAGGGGTAAGACTATTTCTGCCCCATATACTAGTGCAAATGGGGCTGCCCCTCTAGGTGTTCTGATGCTTGTTCCTTAAGCCCATAATGGAGTATTGATCTGAAGGTGCCAATCCCTTCCAAACTTGTTAGCCATATGATGCAAGATTTTCAAAAAAAATTTATTTGAGGCCTCAGCCTGTCTATTACCTTGTGGGTAATAGATGGAAGAACAATGTTGTGTGATTTTGAACTTTGCACACAACTCATCCATGGTGTTGTTATTAAATTTTCCTTCATTGTTAGTGATGATGGAGGAAGGTATGCCATAGTGACAAATGATGTAGTTCATAATGAACAATGAGATTCTTTGTCCTGTTTCTTTAATGAGTGGGATTGCTTCAACCCTCTTGGTGAAATACTCAGTAGCTATAATAATGAACTTGTGTCCATTAGAAGATGAGGGTTGAATTTTCCCAATTAGATAAAATGCCCATTGTTGAAAGGGCCAATGTGTGAAAAAAGGAATGAGATCCCTTACTGGAGCATGGATAAGATTTCCATGCAGCTGGCATTTCTTACAAGCTTTTTCATACTTGATAGCTTCTTTCTCCATATTTTGCCAACAATACCTTGCTCTAAGAAGTTTTTGGGCCAGAGTCAGACCGTTAGAATGAGAACCACAAATTCCTTCCTGGAATTCAAACAACACATGTTTGGACTCTTCTTTTTCTAGACACCTAAGAAAAGTACCATATAATCCTCGCTTATACTAATTTTTTTCCATGAGAACATACCATGAGGCATTGCGGATGAGGTGTCATTTTTCATTTCTGGTCAGTCCATCAGGAACGACCTAATGGTGCAAATAAGAGTAGACATGGTGATAGCAAGAGGATTCCTATTCAATGAATGAACATACCATTTGGGATTCAGGGGAGTTGTAGGAAGGGAAATGAATTCCTTCCACCAGGAACTTGTGGCAAATATATTCCTCTTGTTGTTGCGAGGAAGCTAGTGTAGCCATTGCATAAGCTTCTTTGTTCTGTATCCTTGGCACTTGTTGAAATGTGATGAAAGTGAATTTTTTCTTAAAATCATCAACCATTCATTTATAAGGAATGAGTTTGTCATCCTTAGTCTGGTATACATTATTTATTTGGTTGATTACAAGTTGAGAGTCACCATGGACATGTAACTCATAAACATTCCATTCAAGAGCCAATTGGATTCCATTTACCAGTGCTTTATATTTTTCTATGTTGTTTGTACAAGGATACATGAGCTTGTACACCTTTGTAATGGAATGGTTTTGAGGAGCCATAAATAAAATACCTGCACCTAAACCTTGTTGCATGAAGGAGACATCGAAGAAAATTTTCCATGATCTGTGAGTGATGTGCAAAATAGATCCATCTGGGAACTCAACATTGATTGGGAGATTATCTTGTAATGGAGCGTCAGCCAATTGATCTGCAATGACCTGTCCTTTAATTTCTTTGTACTTAATGTATTCAATGTCAAACTCACTGAGGAGCATGACCCATTTAGCTAGTCATCCAGTCAAAGTTGCTTTACTCAAAAGATATTCCATTGGATCGATCTTTGCAACCAGTTTTGTGGAATGTGCTAACATATAATGTCTCAATTTCTAAGATGAAAATACAATTGTGAGACAAGATATCTCTATCATGGAATAGTTCATCTCATAAGAGACCAATGTTTTACTGATGTAGAATGTGTCTCTCTATTTCTTATTGTCATCCTCTTGTGCCAGAAGTGCCCCCAGTGACGTTGAGGTAGCTGAAATGTACATAATCAATGGTTTGACTTGTTGAGGTGGCATGAGTACTGGTGGGTTTTCCAGGTACATTTTTATTTGAGTGAATATTTTGTCACATTAGTCACTCCATTGATAAGTAATTCCCTTGCGTAGAGTCTTGGTAAACGATTGTGCTCTATCAACCAACTATGAGATGAACCTTCTGATAGAATGGATTCTCCCTTAGAGTGTTCTCATTTGAATGATGTTCTTAGAAGGTAGAATTTCTAGTATCACTTGTACCTTTTTAGGATCGACCTCTATGCCTTTAGCTAATATAATGTAACCCAACAACTTTCCATATGTAACACCGAATGCACATTTCTTGGGATTCAATCTTAACTTGAACTTTTTCATTCTATCCATGATTGGGCCTAAGTCTTGTAGGTGCATAGATCATTTAATTTTTTTAGCAAGAGTATCATCCACATAGTCCTCCATGGTTTTGTGCATCATATCATGGAAGATAGTTTTTACTTCCCTTTGATAGGTAGCTCCTACGTTTTTTAAACCAAAAGGCATGACATTCCAACAGAATGTTCCCTAGGCACATGAGAAGGCAATATTTTCTTAATCCTCTGGGGAAATCCTAATTTGGTTATACCCAGAGAAACTGACCATGAGAAAATACATTTCATACCCAGTTGTCATGTCTACAATCATGTCAATGTTAGGCAAACGAAAGTCATCCTTTGGACATACTTTTTTAAGGTCCCTAAAATCAGTGCAGACTCTAATGGATTTGTCTGGCTTTGATACTAGTACAATGTTGGAAATCCATTATGAATAATCAATAGCTTAGATGAATCCAACTTTGAGTAGTTTTTCCAGTTTAGCCTTGATAAGTAATGCAACACAAGGGTGTATTTTTATGAGTTTTTGTTTTACTAGTTTTACTCCAGTAGCTATTGAGAGATAGTGCATGATAATATTTGGATCTAAACCATATATATCTAGGTATGTCCATGCAAATTTTATCTTCTTCTCTTTAAAGAAGTCTGCAAATTCCTTGAGCTCTTCTGTAGACAAATATTTAGCCACACGAATGATGTGCGGGTGCTAGTCTATACCAATATTCACTGGTTGAGTTGGATATATGAGCACTAATGATCATTCCTATAAATGACTAGGCAAGACATAAAGCATCCCATCCTCAGGTGCCTTAGAGAGGTTTTTGCCTTTGAATGCATCTTTTCTTTTCACTATTTTGGGTTCTGAAACTGCAACAATGTGGTTTTCACCTTCAAACCCTTTTCTTTTTTTTTTTTCATTTTTATTTTATAACTAAGATACTTGATGTCTGCTCCAGTCATGCTCACACTAGGTTCACTGGTGGAAGAAGTGACAAGTTCAGTGACATTAAGATAGTAGGCTAAAGCACAGTCATTGGAGAATGTGGGGATTTTAGCAGGTTGTCTCTATAAGGACCAATCAATGATTTCAGGATGCTTTAGTGGTAAAGGTTTGATGGGTTCAAGGGCATTCATGGTATGTTTATCATAGATGTTGATTGTTAAGTAGAGTCCTAGACCTGAACCTTGTATAGACGTGTTCAAATTAGAAAGATCCCTAATGACATCATCAAAGCCTATGTCAGAAGTAGGAGGTCCTAATTCATCAGACCTAACCTCTAAGCCTTCACCTACTTTGAGCGTGGGTACATATCGCTGAACTGTATCCATCTCTTTGTCTAAAGTGCCTTTTGAAATATTGTCAAACTCATATTCATGGGATTCTATTTCATCATTAGTTTTCATATCAAGGACGTGAGTGAAATCTACTCTTTGCCCCCACTTTGGATGAGTTCTGTCTAAAAACTTTGCTATGGTTAGTGTAGACGTCTAAAATCATCCTTATATTAATTTAATTAATATTCCCATAACATTATAGTTAATTTTAATTAATTATATTAATTATATTCTTCTATCTATCTAACTAAATTTATTTAATTAAATATGATTCACTTTCCTTAGTATTTGAATTTAATTTAAATACTACCCCCTTTGATGTATTAAATCTTATTTAAATACATTATCCCTCATTAATCCCTTTTAAATAAATTTTTAATTTATTTATTCTTCCACATGACTTAAATTCTACTAAACCAAATTAATCGAAATTTTAAATTTAGATTAAGCTAATTTGAACCTAGATCCTACCCTACCTCACATCACTCTCACCAAATAAACCTATTCACTAATTTAGTTAGGCTAATTTCTTGATTCCTACACCAATTAATCCTAATTATTTGCTCACACATGTGTGAGCAAATTTCCGAAAATTGCCTTTTCAAAATAATCCTTATTTGGTGCCAACAAGGTTTCTTACACCTATGATGGCACCTTCTTACACTTTCTAAAAGTGTCTCATTGGTCCAAAACTCTTACACCCTCTTACACCTCTTACAAGATCCTTCACATGTGTACTTTAAGTACACTTTGACCCATCACATCCAAAGTTGCTCACACATGTGTGAGAAAAGTGGGCCTCTTGCATGGCTTATGTGTCCCTCATGTGGCACCTATGTGGATTTCACATGAGCTCCATCTCATCCAAGCCCTCTCTCTCCTCCAAAAATTAAATAAATAGAGGCAATTGTCAAGAGCAAATCATCTACTTTTTATGCATTGTTATCATGTTAAAATAGCTCTAGTATTGCATTAGTTTATGTTTTCAAATCTTAGCTCTTAGTTCATTTCATGCTTAATTCATAGTTGAATCTAGAAATCATATGTTAGGATAATAGAAAATAAATCTAGTCTTGTTCATCTCTTGCATATCATCCTAGTATAACATTTTCTTTTTCATTATCATCTTGGTGAATAACTTGAGACAAGTTCTTCATACTTGTTCTTGAGTTCTTCATCACATCCATTAGTTTTCATTATAGGTTTCAATCCATAGCATGCAAGAAATCAAGTGGGATTAGTATATTGTGTTGGGAGAGCACACCCATAAATATTCTCTAAGAGAAAATCAACAAGGCATTGGGTGCCCTTGTTTAGCTCATCGGAGGTTATGATAGAATTATTTATTTTAGAGTATATTTATTTGATGTATTTCTCTAACATTTGCATGTCTGAGCATGCTCCCAATAGGTAGGTTTCCAGCATACACATTTTGGTACGCCCAATGGGACCCATGTCCCTTATTTTCTAACATTTTTTGCAGATTCTCCACGGTTCTGGAAAATTTCACGTAGACCCGTCTCCACCTGTTCAGAAACAGACTCATAAGACTATGTTTTAAACTATTTTTATCAATTTTTTAGTGTTTTAACTCTCGGGTTTTTGACAGTAAGGCAATTTTTAGGAGTTAAATGTTGTCTGATTTGGTAAAAATCTTATTTTTTTAAAGTCTGATTAAGTCTATTTTTAATAGAATTTGATTGTGTGTATTTGGTCATCTATGCAGGTAATTCATCATTTCTGCAGATCACTGTTTGCACAGATCACCAGCTACGCAGATCACCGTCTGTGATACTTCACCATTTGCACATTTTCCTGGCTTTTAGTGGTTTTTTGCAACATATCTGAAATTTGAAGACTACTAACAGATTTCATGCAGGTTCCTTGATGGTTATTTAATAGATTCTTAAAATGAACTTGTATGAATAAACACTTGTCTTGAAATGTATGTTGTTTAAAATTTATCTCACTCAATCTTGAATGTTAAGGGATTGAATTTTAACCAACCTTGAATGACACAAGGCAAATTAACACACCTTTTACAAGCTTTATTTTTGTTGTGTGGGAAACAAATTGAACATGAATGATTAACCATACTATTGTGTCTTTTTCTTAGGTTGAAAATACTTAGTTGTTTCTAAATAGGTTCAATTTGGAATGAATACTTCTTGGTGTGTTTGAAGAAGTGTTTTTCAACACTTCTTTTGAGCTATTTTGTTATTTAGATTAAAACCTTTAATATAAGTGACACTATGATTAAGTTATAGCCGTATCCTCTCCCCTCACCTTTGTGGATCTTGGGTGAAGAGAAAGATTAGCTTAATCAAGCTTCTAGAGAGGCCTGTCTAGAGGGTGTGCTTCCCCTTTAGAGGATGACCTCAAACCGATAATCCCTTTGGCTAGTATAGAAATAAAGTGTGACCCAAAAGTCCTCTTTATCCCTTCAAGCTCGGGTGGGTCATGTTCAATGGTAGTCCATACTAAGTGAATATCCTCAGCATATTGGCATGGTTGAACTAAAGACTTAAGTGTCTCACGCCGTACAAACTGATTGTGGGGATGCCACGAAACCTTGCTAGCAACTATAAATTAGTAGCCTACCTGATTCACCTTTGAATGTTGACTTATTATAGTACAAGGGGAGGGAAGATTCTCCCCCCAAGATTCCCATCATATGTGTCCTGGGGTATTGTGTTGCAAAAGAGATTTTCGTAGCATGGCAACAATACCTAGCAAAAGGCAAAAACACAGGTGCACTTCCAGGGGTGACACTGTTGTGTGAGCTGAAGGACTACCAAGAAATGGGTCTATAATATTTCATGAAAAACCAATTTCCTAAGGTAGCTACTATTTAAACTGTCTTCATTGTGCTAGACCCAGTAAAAACATAAGTGGCTTGAAAGGGTCACTTGAACATACACAAACAAGATCCTATAATTTAAAATCTTAATGTCATATTTGTTGGTATCCCTTAAGGTTGCTTTGTCCCTTGTTGGATTGTTTTGAGATGTGATAAGGCCAAATTATTGCCTTTATTTTGTATAATTTTAATACTCTGTTCTAGTTTTTGTCAAAACATTTGAGAGTCTAACCAGTCAAAAACTTGTGATAAAGTCCAGAAAGAACTAATAAACCATGGGTAGATGTTTGTGAGATATTTTGCTAATATTATACATATAGTGCAGTATTTCATAAAACCATCAGAATCTATGTTCTAATATTTAGATATTTAATTTGATTAAGCTTGTTGCATGAATATTTCCACATCATAACTAACTTGACAGGAGAGAAAGTGGCTGGAGAGTGGTCGACAACATTCAAGGAGGACTGTTGAGGACCAGCTACGGCAGAGTGATCATTACAACAACAGGAAATATGGCTACTAAAATGGAGCCATTATTCTAGGATGCAGGGATGTAGTGTGCCTATATTCCCTCTACACTTCATTATGTTGAATTGGTCGCCCAAGCTTTACTACCCACGCCGTGGGCTGTTGCTTTTCCATCTTCTTCTCCGACATGTTTTCAACAAGATAGTTTCTTTTATGTTTTTGTAATAAATGTTTGATCCTCTATATATAGGGATTGGACCAATAGTTTTAGGTTAGCTAGAACAAAATAGAGACAGAAGTTTTTGGAAGAAAATTGATATACAACAATCTATTTCAAGTTCCACATATTGTTTCTATGTAATGAGTTTTTGAAATGCAATGAAATAGTTCTTGGTTTACATTCTGTGTTCATAGTTTAGCAAAAAATTACCAAGGGGGGCCACTTGGGAGGTGGAATAGGTTAGAATAGAATAGATTTCATTTCCAGCATTTCCAACATTTCTAGTATTTCAGATAGAAGTTACAATTTCTTCCTGCAGCATCACAACTTGTGAGTGTTCCTGCAACATCTGCAAGAATAGTTATAATGGATGTTTTAGGTTGAAATCATAGGTTTCAATATAGTTTAAATTTATAGCATTCATTCCAGTAAGAAGATAAATATATTTTTTTCCTGCAGCACTAGTGTAGGTTTCTTTTATGCATTTTTACCTTCCTGCAACATAAGCAGAATGACTCCTTAAGGAACCTAGTGCACATATCCCTGGGTTGACAAGTTAAATGCACCTCATAATGGGAAAAATAGTCGTTATATTGAATGAACCATTCCTAAGAAAGGCCTTGAGCATGATTATTATACACCTATTGTGAGGCGGTTCATTTTTGGCACCGCTGCCAGGGATGGTGTCAAGCTAGGAACATTTTCAAGTCATTTTTCATTCCTAGATTAGTTTTTAGATTTTTATCTCTAAAAATTGCTTCACAAGCATGAATAATTCAATTGCATGCATCGAAGAGAAAGGTGATGAGATGATTATGGCAGATTTCTCCTAGTAGAGCTTGCTAATTTGAACGAGGAAGTTGAAGAAGTTGAGTTACCCTTTGAGGACGCAAGCCCTGACTTTCCTGCAACATCTTCCTCCAGAGCAGAACCATTTGATGTAAGTGGCTTCCGACCTTTTGCAGAAATCTTGGCCAGCTTTCTAGATAATTCTAGCCCAAATCCACCTAACATTAATAATCTAGTAGCCAATTCTCCTTTCCAGCAGCAACCCCACAATCAAATACCTCCAGTAATGGCACATCCTACTTTTCCATTTCTCTCCCAAGCCTTATAAACAATGCTAATCTCAAGAATATACCCACAAATGCTCTTCCAAAGTTTTATGGTCTTATAACTAAGGATCCTGACACTTTCTTGTTTGAGTTTGACATACTGTGTCGAAGTTTTGACTATAATACTGATGCCCATAAGCTCAATTTGTTTCCTGCAACACTGAAAGAGTCAGCATTACGATGGTTCATGGGCTTAGGAGCCAATGCAACAGGTACCTGGGATGAGATATAGACGTTGTTTCTACATAAATATAAAGATTATTGCAAAGGCAGTGACCCAAAAGGAGATGATATTTTTAGGATGTCTCAAAAGGAAGATGAAACATTGGAGGACTATGTTTCACATTTTTTGTACACAATGCAGAAGAATCCCCATCATGTACTGGTAGAGGATTCACAAAAATTAGTCTCCTTGAGAGAGGTAAATGACAACTGTCTGGAGGCATTAGACTTGATGGCTGGTGGAGACATATCCCAATCCTGTAGGGATGACCTCAAGAAAATCCATCAAAACTACTCAAGGTCAACTATGAAGAAAGGCAAAGGATACCGGTCCACAGTCACAAAAGGGATTGGTTCAAGTGTTTCAAAGCTGGAGATATCTAATTTGCTCACAGATTTCAAGTAGGATATTATAAATGATGTAGCTACACATTTTGAAATAATGACTGCCAAGAAGAAGCATGCAGAAGCTGAATCACAATTGGTTGAGTATTGTCCACATTGCCGCAAATAGAAGAAAGACTGCAGATGTAAGCTAGTAGCCAACCTGGAAAACCAACATTTTCCAATTGACTACATGAAGATAGGAGACAATGATCAAGTGTTCTTCATTGATCAATGTTGACCATGGGCTTCACAACAAGGTATGCCACAAGATCCTCTACAGTTTTTAAATTTTAACAATAATCAGTGGCAAAACCAAAATTATCAGAACACTCCTCAGTGGCCTAACCAGCAAAATAACCAATGGAAAAACCTGCAAAGTAAACAATGGCCTAACCAAAAAAATAACCAATGGAAAAACCCGTAGAGTAACCAATGGCCTAACCAACAAAATAACCAATGGCGAAACCCACAGAATAAGCAATGGCCTAATCAACAAAATAAAAAGTGGCCTAATTAGCAGAATCAATGGCAACCACCGCAAGGAAATTGGCAGCAAACTAATCAATGGAGGGGGCCTCCACAGTGGCCTAACCAAAATTTTGGTTGTCCACAATTACCACCTCCAGTGCAACCACCTACAATAATGCCACCTCCTACAACAACTAATCCTAATCCAAAGCCAACCCAATTGCCTGCTCAACCGCAGCCAAATCCAAACAATAAACAGCAGTAGCAAATGTACACTATTGACACTTAGTAGTACCCTACTTACTCATTAGGGATAGCTGATATCCATTTGAGTTCCGGTACCACCCTACCTACACCTGAATATCCTATAATTACAAAAGTTGCAGACACTCATGCAGCACTGCTTCCAGAAACCACATTGCCAAATACCAGCCAGCCGACCGATATACCCAACATAACTACTATCCACACTTCAAATCCACCCTTTCCATAGAGGATAAATAAATAAAAACATATACCCCAAGAGGAAGAAACATTTGATATTATTGAGCAGCTAAAAAATATGAATATACAAATTCCACTATTCCAAGCTATCAAAGATATACCTGTTTATGGAAAGGCTATTAAGGAAGCATGCCTTAAGAAGCCAAGGAAGAAGAAGAAAGACCCTAAGATAGTACATATTGTATGTCAATTAGCAGATATCATGTTAGGAAAGGTGGTAATACCCAAGTATTTAGATCCTGGCAGTCCAGTAGTCAACCTCATAATAACTGGACAGACTGTGAAAAATGCTCTAGTTGATTTGGGAGCAGTAATAAATGTTATGACTAAAGATACAATGCATAGGCTAAGCATAGAAGGCTTAAGAACAATAGCCATAGTGTTAAAACTTGCTGATAGCTCAACTGTTACTCCAAAGGGCCTCATAGAAGATGTGATAGTAACCTTAGATTCATGGGAGTATCGTGCTGATTTTCTCATCCTATCACCTAAAGTAAACTTTGCTGGATATCCTGTAATCTTGGTAAGACCTTGGTTAGCCACCATTGATGCCAAAATTAATTGCAGATCAAGCAGTATGACAATTTCAAATGGTCAAGCCATAAGGAAGCTAGCCCTATATCCTCCTTCCCAACCCCAGCAGACTTGGGAGAACCTATTTGGCCAGACTTAGGAGACGAGGAGGAAGAGCTTAATTCAGTAGCCCAGCTCATGATGTTGCATAGGTAATATTTTCTAAAGATGTAAGAGGAAGATGATGTGATACATAGCATTCTTACCAATGAATGTGTTGTGGCTAAAGATGTTTCAGAAAGTTCTATTTTACAGCTATGTACCTATGAGGATTGTATGCCTCCAGAAAACCCTGAAATGATTGATCAATTATTGGCAAGTGAAATAGTTAGAAGTCCAATTCCTGAAGTGTTAATGGTAGAGCTAACAACAATAGTAGAACTATCCTCTAGATGAAGCCTCCATGTAAACAACAAGCTGTCCCAATCACAGTTGGCATTGTTAACAAAGCTCCTTAGTTAGCATGAAAAATCCTTTGCATGGGATTATGGAGATATGGAGGGACTCAATCCAAAACTCTGCACCCACAGAATCTACATCAGTGATGGAAGTTTTCCACTTCGTCAACCACAAAGGAGAATAGATCCAGTACTGAGAGAAATAGTTAAAACATAGTTGCAGAAGTTGTTGGATGCTGGATTCATCTACCCAATCTCTGATAGCAAGTGGGTATCACCATTGGTAGTTGTACCTAAGAAAGGAGGTAAGTGGTGGATATGTGTGGAGTATAGAGAATTAAATAATTCTACAAAGAAGGACCACTTCCCTTTACCTTTTATCGACTAGGTTTTGGATAATTTGGCTAGAAAGAAATATTTTTTCTTTCTAGATGGATACATTGGTTACAATCAGATAAGCATTTCCCCCGAAGATCAAGAAAAGACCATGTTCACATGTCCTTGGGGCACATATGCCTATTTAGTATTACCATTTGGATTATGTAATGCCCATGCTGCCTTTCAGAGAGCTGTGATCAACATCTTTGCTGATATATCCCATGATTGCATGGAAATCTACATGGACGACTTCACTACATTTGGTGTCACATTTGAGGAAGCTCTGAAGAACATGGAGAAAGTGCTATTCAGATGCAAGGAACATAAACTGTCTCTCAACAGTGAAAAGTGCTTTCTGATGATGTAGGAAGGAGTGGTGTTGGGACATTTTATCTCTGAAGCTGGAATCCAGGTAGACCCTGCAAAGATAGAGGTAATTCTCACACTCCCTATTCCTACTAAGAAAAAAGAAGTCAGATCTTTCCTAGGTCACGCTGGCTATTATAGGAGGTTTATCCAGAACTTTAGTCAAATAGCTAGTCCTCTATACAACTTACTTAGCAAAGAAGCTGAATTTTCTTAGAAAAAATAATGTGATGAGTCCTTCCTGCAACTCAAGTCACTTTTGACAATTGCACCAGTACTTAGGGGTCCTGACTAGACATTGCCATTTCACATACATATAGATGCTTCAGACTATGCTATAGGTGCTTTCTTAGGACAGAAGACTAAAAACCTTGAAAATGCATTCTATTATATCAGTAAGAGTCTACATGGACCAGAGTTAAACTATACAATGACTGAGAAAGAATTGTTAGTAGTAGTTTATGATCTGAACAAATTTTTCCATTATGTGACTGGTTATCCTATCTATGTTCATACTGACCATGCAACAATTAAGTATCTCATGAACAAACCTACCATAACAGGAAGGTTAGAAAGATGGCTCCTTCTTTTGTAGGAATTTGATATAACAATCATTGACAAGCCAGGGAAAGCAAACGTGGTGGCAGATAATCTATCCAGACTTCATCATGATGAAGAAGATACTACTTTGATAGATGATATATTTTCAGATGAACAGATGTTTCATATTACTGTCTAAAATCCATGGTATGCAGATATAGCTAACTACCTAGCAGCTAATAAAATGCCAACACATTTCTCTTATAAGGAAAAGAAGCTACTTGTGGAGAAAAGCTTCCATTTCTCTTGGATTGATAACATATTATTTTACACTGGACTTGACCAAGTCATGAGAAGATGTGTGAGAGAAGATGAGACATATGAAATTCTTCATGCATGTCACAATGAACCATGTGGAGGGAACTTTGTAGCCAAATGAACAACACAGAAGATTTTAACAACTGGTTGCTATTGGCCTACCCTTCACAAAGATGCAACAAGTTATACAAGGAAGTGTGACAAATGTCAAAGAATGGGCAGACCAACAAGATTAGATGAAATGCCCTTAAACCCATAAGTGGTGGTAACAACATTTGATAAATGGGGCATGGACTTTATTGGTCCAATAGATCCTCCATCTAATGGAAATTCATACATACTGGTGTGCACAGATTACCTGACCAAATGGGTCGAAGTCAGAGCAATGAAGCATGCAAGAGATCATAAAGTTACTGAATTTCTGTATGAAGAAATGTTTACTAGATATGGCATGCCAAGAGAGCTTTTTACTGATCAAGGTACCCAATTCACCTCCAATCTGATAATAGATCTCATGAAGGAATATAATATCAGACATCAGAAATCAAGCCCCTATCACCCTCAATCCAATGGACAAGCAGAAGTTACAAATCGGGAAATAGAAGCAATTTTAACAAAGACAGTTCATTTACATCACCGAGACTAGAGTAGCAGACTATCAGAAGCCATCTGGGCATATAGAACAACATGGAAGACCACCACATGGTTCACTCCATTTGAACTATTATATGGCAAAACAACAATGCTACTGATTGAGTTTGAACACAAAACATTAAGAACAATGCTAGAGTTAAACATTGATCTTCCTACAACACAAAAATAGTGATTGCTGCATCTCAACTCTTTGGATGAAATGCACAAGTCTGCCCTACAACACACAAAAATTGTCCAAAAGAAAAGAAAACAATGGCATGACTCCCATATCAAGAATAAGCAATTCAAAGTTGAAGATTGGGCATTGTTATATGATTCCAGATTTTAGGAGATACCAGGCAAGCTGCAAACATGATGGTTGGGTCCATATGAAATAAGCCATGTATTTACAAATGGCGCAGTCCATTTGACCAAAATCGATCCTGTCCACTTCAAGCTACTAGTCAATGGCCATAGACTAAAGTTGTATCACCAGCCACAGACGAAAGAAGACTTCCTGTAGCAATTCAACCAGCTAGTTTTAAATGATCAACAGGTAACACTTCCTGCAACAGAGGGTGTCAACCTTCTTCCTGCATCACTTCAATAAGAATTCCTTCAAAGCATGACCATAATAAAAAATTTATGTTTACATAAAGTTCAAATTATCCATTCACTTTCTATATTCTTCTTTTTCACCCCATTTCATTTCCTAATCTTTCATCCACCCACCTTCCATGTCATCATGTTTCCACGCTTTCAATAAAGAGATAGTGCGCTGACGCATGTGACTGCCGATGCCGTCATCCCACTCTCACCAATCTTTCTTGACATATGCGATGATCAATTAATAGGTACGAGATTTTCAAATTTATTTCCATTTTTAGTGCATAGATTTAGTTGGTTATATCGAATACTGCAATAAATGTATCATTGCCGCCTTAATCTAGTTCTGTATCTTCTGCCAAGTCAGACAAGTGAGGACACTTGTCCATATTTCATAGGTGGCAGGGAAGTGTGCCAATTTCTAAAAGTGTCATTTTGATTTTCTCATTAAAAGATCCCCAAATCTGTACTTTGGCATTGTCTTAATTAAAATCTAGCCACTGCATCACACAAGTGTCAAATGTCATGCCTTTATTCCAAATAAACCCCTAACTGTCAGACTAGATGTGACCCAGTATTAAAACCATGACATAACTATCACTCTCACATGAACATCTATGATTCATTCTATTAAAATACATTATTATTGTTCATATCAAGAGTACCAGAAGAATGTGAAAGAGGGTCTGTGGGTTTACAAGAAGTAGTCTAAAATTCAAAAGAGAAGAAGGTAATTATCAAAAATAGAGGTTAAACAGAGCAGAGGATTGAATTTGGTAAAATGGGAGGCCAATTGCAGTGACATGAACCAGTGGTTCATGGTATTTTACTATCTGATGTTGAGGCAGTGAGAAGATTTAATGCCCGCGGATCGCTGGGGTATTTCTTAAAATTGATGGAGTTTAACAAGGAAGCAACATCAGAATTTGCAAACACATTTGATGAGGGCCACGCGACGGTATGGGGGTTGCCAGTTGTTGCAACAGAGGAGTGAATAGAGAAAGTGATCAGTTTTCCAGCAGTAGGGGAACATTATCCCAATGCCCATAATGCCAGGTTAGCTAGGGCTCAATTGACCCTACCAGGAGACCCTCCATTGGAAATCACCAAGCAGGGATGCAAAAGGATGTCCATTCCTCCACCATACCAGGAGTTGGCTATGCACATTATAAGGTATTTCACCTGTGAAGGGTGATTCTCTAATTTACATGCGCATCATTTTAAGCTGCTTAGTT
>MU225749.1:1895522-1907334 GCA_018584345.1 Thuja plicata
ATGGGTAGATGTTTGTGACATATTTTGCTAATATTATACATATAGTGCAATATTTCATAAAACCATCAGAATCTATGTTCTAATATCTAGATATTTAATTTGATTAAGCTTGTTGCATGAATATTTCTGCATCATAACTAACTTGACAGGAGAGAAAGCGGCTGGAGAGTGGTCAACAACATTCAAGGAGGACTGTTGAGGACCAACTACGGTGGAGTGATCATTACAGCACAAAGAAACATGGCTGCTATAATGGAGCCATTATTACAGGATGTGGGGATGTAGTGTGCCTATATTCCCTTTGCACTTCATTATGTTGAATTGGTCGCCCGAGCTTTACTACCCACGCCGCGGGCTGTTGCTTTTCCATCTTCTTCTCCGACATGTTTTCAACAAGATAGTTTCTTTTCTATTTTTGTAATAAATGTTTGATCCTCTATATATAGGGATTGGACCGATAGTTTGAGGTTAGCTAGAACAAAATAGAGACATAAGTTTTTGGAAGAAAATTGATATACAACAATCTATTTCAAGTTCCATGTATTGTTTCTATGTAATGAGTTTTTGAAATGCAATGAAATAGTTCTCAGTTTACATTCTATGTTCATAGTTTAGTAGAAATCGACCAAGGGGGCCCACTTGGGAGGTGGAATAGGTTAGAATATAATAGATTTCATTTCCAATATTTCCAGCATTTCTAGTATTTTAGATAGAAGTTACAATTTCTTCCTGCAACATCACAACTTGTGAGTGTTCCTGCAACATGTGCAAGAATAGTTATAATGGATGTTTTAGGTTGAAATCATAGGTTTCAGTAGAGTTGCAATTTATAGCATTCATTTTAGTAAGAAGATAAATGTATTCTTTTCCTGCAGCACTAGTGTAGGTTTCTTTTATGCATTTTTACCTTCCTGCAGCATAAGCAGAATGACTCCTTAAGGAACCTAGTGCACATATCTTGTCGACCATTTCAAGTATATGTCCCTGGGTTGACAAGTTAAATGTAACTCATAATAGGAAAAGTAGTCCTTAGATTGAATGAACCATTCCTAAGAAAGGCCTTGAGCATGATTATTATACACCTATTGTGAGGCAGTTCAAGATGTGTGTCTGTTATTTTTCTGGTTTGCATGTGCTGAAATCAGTTCTTTCCATTGAACAAATTTGACCAAAATCAGACTAAAGGTCAAAAATTTGCCCAAAATTTCAACACACTTCCTTAGCCACAGTCGACTGTCTCTGCTCTGGATCTACCATCTGCACAGATTATCGTCTGCGCAGATCACCAGCTGCGCAAATCGCCGATTGTGTCTAAGATCACCGTCTCTTCTTGAAAATAGTGAGCTTCCAAATTTGCTGAAACATTCAAAATTTGACCTTTTATAGGACCCCAAAACCATTTGTCCTAGATCATTCAGTCATTCAACCAAAATCAGATTTTTCATGACATGACCAATTTTAAGAAACATAAGAAGGTTAAGCGTCCAACACCTCCAGTCTATCGAGAACAGAAGGAAACCACTCGTAAATCCAAGGAATACCAACATATTACAACATCTATCAAACAAGAGATTGAGCATCATGATAAAATTGATAAGATCATCTACAACAAAAAAGTTTACAATTTCATGGCCAAGTATTCTATCAATAGTGCTTTTGTTGCCATTGAGCGATACGATTAGATAACCTCTTGCTTTTGGATCATTCTTCCATTCCTCCATCATCATCCTTCCTTCTCTTGGAGAATTAAGATCAAATCATCAAATCAAATCATCCTTTTGGTTGAAAGACCTTAATCAAAGTATTGCAAACCTTCATCCTCAAACAAACACAACATTACTTGTAGACCATTAGTCTATCTCAAGTAATTAAAAACCCTCAGCGATGTCCCATTTCGCTTGAGATCACAAATCCATCTTCAAGTAGAATAGGTGTTACTTTAAATCCTTTTGTGTTTATATCATCATAAGGTTTTTTCATGCTTAGGTTTTGTTCCAAAAACCTTTAAATCAATTATCAATCAATCTTCAATCCAATCAATCAATCAATCTTTAGTCAAACATCAATCTAATCAAGTCTAATCAAATCCAGAATCAAGATCTTTGCTCCATTTCATTTCCTACACCTTCTTGTCTTCCATTCTTCTAAATCCTCTATTGTATGGTAGTCATTCAATCCCAAGCTAGAAACATGAGGTGAGCAACATTCAACACTATTACCCGTGAGGAGAATCCATTTGCCACTCAATATTTCAAGGAACTGGGGTACAAGCTAAGGAAGTGCCCGATAAAACCAAACTAGTAGACCAAGAAGAAAGACCCACCCAAGTGATGGAATTCCTTAGTGATCCATACAAATTAGAAATGGTTGAGAAGGCCATTACACATAACAGTGCTGAAATATTCTTGAATCTTGTTCATAATGGTGTCACAGTTCCTGCTGACTTTGATGAAATACTCCTTACCCAAAATATCACCAAAGCCGCTACTGCCGCTACTACAACCATGACTTCTACTTCAAATTCTACATCATCACATGACACCGGTAAAGGACCTATTAGCGAACCTTCCACATCAGTACCTATATCAACACTTATGTCAACAACTGCATCAATACCTCAATTGACACCAAAATAAATTCAATAGATCATAAGCACTTTGCCAAACAATACTACACATAATAGCACTCAAACGATGACAACTCAAGGGGCAAGTTCTAATGTCAACAACATAGGGCAGATTTCCATGCCCTTGTCTACATATTTGTTTCAAACAATAGGAGCGAAAACATCTGCAACTAATACATCCTGAGCCTATCAATATATACCTCCAACTACTATTGCTATGACCTCCACGGGGTTTTTCAACTACATAATTTGGAGGAGGCAGAGGCTATGTACCACCGTTTATTTCACAGAATACTCTAGACTTCACCCAACAATTCAATGAGCTCAAAAGCATTGTACAAGGATTACAAAATGGGGGCAAGAAGGAGTTTTCTTTTGAGGAGATTTGTCCCTATCCATTTGACAAGTCCACACAATGCAACCATTCCCACCAAACTTTGAGATGCCCAAATTTGAGAAATACAAAGGTGAAACATGTCATCTACAACATCTCAAAGAGTTTTACATTGCATGTCAAGAAGTTGCCTATAATAAGAATTACTTGAAAAG
Organism: Thuja plicata; assembly: GCA_018584345.1. NCBI lineage: Eukaryota > Viridiplantae > Streptophyta > Pinopsida > Cupressales > Cupressaceae > Thuja > Thuja plicata. The sequence goes on from MU225749.1 coordinate 1,898,698, forward strand.
ACTCTTCACTAGGAGTCTTGAAGGTGCAGCTTTGGAATGGTTCATGGCCCTTCCTTAAGGGTCAATCTCTACTTTCTCTGATATTGCAGAGAAGTTTGTTGGACACTATTCATATAATATTAATCATCAAGCAACACTCAGCTATTTGTGCTATACTAAACAAAAGAATGGAGAAACCTTTGCTAGTTTCTTACAATGATGGAGACACATTGCAAATCGCATGCCATGGAAAATAATTGATAGTCACTTAATTGACATCTTCATAAAGAATTTGATCTCTAAGATGTCTTTCCAAATGAAAATGGCTTTACCTGACACCTTTGAATCCCTTGTCAAGAAGGGAAAAGACATTGAAGATGGCCTTTTGCAAAGAGGTAGCATCAAACATTATACTCCTTCCAACAATGATAAACCAAAATTTTGGAGTAAAAACAAAGGAGTTGTCAATGATGGAGTGACTGATGCCAAGCATGTTCAAAATGTCCAAGCATCAAATAATAACAATCAAAACAATCACAATAACAATCATAATCAAAATCAGAATCGCAACAACAATCAAAATTAGAATCAGAATAATCAGAACAATCAGAACAACAATCAACAACCGTGCAACCAATCATTCTAATTTCCTTGCAACAATTACAATAACAACAACAAAAATAATAATGACAATCGACAATGACAAAAACTCACATCTTTGGCAGAACCCCTAGATGTGATCTTCAAACAACTTGCAGATCAAGGAATGATAGTCTATCCAAATACTTGACCTTTTGATGAGAACCTACCTAAACCTATGTGATATAGAGATAATGAGTATTGTGATTATCATCGTATCAAGGGCCATGATACTAAGAAATGCATGAAGCTTAGACAATTTGTGCAAGATCTCATTGAGGATGGGAAAATTGAAGTTGAAGGTCAGAATGCATCCTCATCTAATGCAAAACTCAAGGTCTACAATCAACCCTTCCCACCTCACAATCAAAACAATGCATCAAACGTGATCCCATATGACTATTCTACCAATACTATCACAGGCCATGATCGAACATGTGGGAGTTTAAGTGAAAATGACATCTTTGGGTTTGACTCTCTTTGTGGCCACATTGAAGAAACTGACACACATGTTAATAACATAATCCTCAAAGTTGCTGATTGTAATGCTACCACACATAGACCCAGAGTCATTGTCCAAGCTGCTAATAAACCTTCTACATCTGCTAATCTACCAGCTACACCATCAACCACTGTGTGGCCTACCTCGTGCTATGACCTTTTGGCCCAGTTAGGGAAGACACTTGCATAGATGTCCATTCTAGAGCTACTGACAACTTCGCCAATTCACAGAGAAATCCTTGATAAAGCTCTAAATGGATCCCATGTCCCTGAGAACATCAATGCTACACAATTCAAAGCTATGATAGGGAACCTAGCCGTGCAAGAACATCTTGTCTTCACTGATAAGGAATTCGGTGGCCCTGACCCTCATCATAATAAGTCCCTCCATATAGAAGGAAAAATCTGCTCCACAAGAATAAAATGAGTCCTCATCGATGGTGGATCTGGCTTGAATTTGTGCACATTGAAAATGAATATTAGTCTTTCTGAAGACCTCATTGATGTAGACAAAAAAATCACAATAAAGGCCTATGATGATCATGGGCAAGAAAGCAAGGGTTTGATCACTCTACCCTTACAAGTGGGCCCGGATCTGATTGAAACTATTTTCCATGTACTAGATCTAGATCTACCTTATAATATCTTGCTGGGACATCCATGGATATATGCTATCAAAGGTGTACCCTCTACTTATCATCAATGTCTCAAGTTCCCACATCACGGTAGAGAAATCACAATCCATGGAGATCCCGAGCCCTTTCAATACTACAAGAGACTGGAAGGCAAACAATCTAACTATTTTCCATTGAATGAGTTTGGCCAATATACAAATCAAGAAACCCCTGTTTTAAACACCTTATCAGTTCCAGAAAAGACATCAGAAACACCAACTGAGCAATCCAAAGGAAAGGAAAAATTTACTGAAGACAAGGTCATTGAAGAAAAACCCTCCTCATCTGAAGCAAAGGCCACATTTACAAATCAAGGCATGGGAGAGTATAAATTTGAAAGTGCTCTATGTATTGGGAAACTTCCTTTGTCTCCAAAGTCTTATGGAAGACCATCACCATTACCCTCCTCTAAAGACAAAGTGCTTATGTGCTGAAAATCAACTATTTTTGAACATTGGGGGTCCCTATCAGATGAACACATGGAATACAATTTCGTTGATTGGCTCTATAATGATGAAGAAGAATGACCTATAATTTTCCCCAAAGGAAAGTATCCTATGGTTACTCCCATTGTCAAAAGCATGGGAGATCATTGTACTGGCCTTGGAGCTAATGAAACAGGTAAGAATAAGATCATAACAGCCAATGGCTATCTTAAAGGACACGGATTGGGTTTTGTAGAGACCAAGGCTAACTTCGCTAAGGATTATTGCCTAACTACCTCATATTCAAACACTGAGGAAGAGTTCTTCAAAATTCCTTTCCACTATATTGAAGATGACCTAAATGAAAACCATCATGTCTTCACTATCACCCAAGCCGACCTTTCATCCCTTCATCTACCCCTCACAAACCCTGAATTAATTGACTAGGATCAGCAAGACTCATCACCAGCTTTAGACGTTTGTGATTTGGATGAGGTAGTTTTAGCCCTCTTTGGACTTAAGAATCTCAAAGAGTACAAACATCAAATCCACTACAATGAACAAGCCTACTTTGGTAGCCAAGTCAACTCTCTCAATCACAAAAATGAAAAAGAAAAAAAAAATGAAAATACATCCTCTGGTGAAAACCTCTTGTAGGCACCTTTGGATGAAGAAAAAGATAAAATAAAGGAGACATCCTCTAGTGAAAAACTTTCTAAGGCACTAGAGGAGGGAGAGTTTGACTTGCCGTTTATATCTTCAAAACTAGAAGTGTCCTCTATGATCATAGAAGATACTATTCCAATCAACTTAGGCACATAAGCAGATCCACACATCACCTACATTGTAGTTTCTCTCAGTGATCAGGAAAAGAAAGACATGAAAACATTCTTGCATAAACATAAAATCAACTTTTCCTAGACTTACAAAGACATGCCTGGGCTGGATACAGATCTTTTCATGCATCATCTTGCTGTAGATCCAAGTGTAAAACCTGTCAAGCAGAAACTACACAAAATGCATCCGCAAGTCGCATTGGTAGTCAAAGTAGAGCTTCAGAAGATGCTGGATGCTGAAGTAATCTGACCAATTGATTATCCTAAATGGGTTTCTAATATTGTAGCAGTAGGTAAGCCTACTAGGGGCATTTGCATCTGCACTGATTTTAGAGATCTAAATCTTGCATGTCCCAAGGATGATTTTCCACTCCCAAATATTGACATTATAGTGGATTTGATGGCAGGACATGAAATGTTGTCACTTATGGATGGCTTCTCAGGTTACAATCAGATTAGGATAGCACCAGAAAACCAGCACAAAACCTCATTCACAATGCCTTGGGGCACCTTCTGTTATCAGGTGATGCCTTTTGGCCTTAAAAATGCCGGAGCTACTTATCAACGCACCATGACTACCATCTTCCATGACATTTTGCATGTCATCATGGAAGATTATGTGGATGATATTTTAGGCAAATCCAAAATAAGGGAATCATATATTCCTATTCTTACTACCATCTTTGAGCGATTGGAGAAGTATAATCTTAGGTTGAATCCTAAGAAGTGTGTTTTTGGAGTACAATCTGGTAAATTGCTAGGATACATTGTGTCACAACATGGAAAAGAAGTTGATCCAAAGAAAGTAAAAGCAATCCTAGCGATGCCACCACCCAAAAAATTAAAGCAATTATGTAGTTTACAAGGAAAACTACAATCAATTAAAAGATTCATGTTACAACTAGCAGATAAGGTGCATCTGTTCTCCCATCTCCTACGCAAGAATATCAAGTTTTAGTGGGATTGCTTATGTCAAAATGCATTCAAGAAACTAAAAGGCTATCTGGCTAATCCACCCATGTTGGTACCACCTGTTGTTGGTCGTCCTTTGATTTTGTACATATCTGCTATAGAGGTCACATTGGGAGCCCTCCTGGCACAATTAGATGATACTGGCAAAGAGCGAGCAAATTATTGTCTCAGCAGGACTCTTATTGGATATGAGTTGAATTATTCTCTAATTGAGAAGGCATGTTTGGCTGTTGTTTTATGTACATAGAAACTAGGACATTACATGCTTAATCATAAGATTCATCTTGTTACCAAAATTGATCCCCTCAAATATCTCCTGGCACGTGCTACTCTTATTGGTCGTACAACAAAGTGGGTCATGATCCTTAGTGAGTTTGACATTGTTTATGTGGATCACAACGCTATCAAAGGACAAGTAATTGAAGATCAGTTAGTTGAAGCACCTATTGACGGTCAACATCCTTTGATCACAGATTTTCTAGATGAATCAGTCCTTAATCTTTCCCTGAGTCCACCATGGAAGCTTTATTTTGATGGATCCTTCACTCAAAAAGGATTGGGGGCATGAATCTTGTTTGTTACACCAAAAGGGGATCTCATCCCTAAATCCTATACATTACAATTCCCTTGTACCAACAACATTGTAGAATATGAAGCCCTTGTACTTGGAGTCTGATAGGCCATACAATGGAAGATTCTCACTTTATTGGTGCTTGGTGATTTACAATTGGTTATCAAACAAGTTATGGATGAATATCAAACAAAGGATGACAAGTTGCTTCCCTACCACCGTATAGTTGAAGATCTCAAAATGCATTTCACTGAGCTAATCTTCCAACAAATCCCTCGCATGAAAAACAAAGTAGTAGATGCCATGGCAACAATCGAGTCCTTGATCACTATGCCAGAAAATAGCACACAGTTTGAATTTCTCATCAAGAATCTTACGGTCCCTGCCTATGACAAACTGGATTCTGAAATGGTGTGTGAAATTTTTGATCCCAATTCCCCATGGTACCAAGAAGTATATTCCTACCTTCACAATGGACATACCCCACTTACTTTAACCCCTAACCAACGTAAAACCTTCATTCACCATACTTTTCGATACAGAATCCTTGCTAATACCCTTTTCTGAAAGCATTTCGATGGAACCCTTTTAAGGTGTCTGAACTTTGATGAAGCACAAATATCCTTGGAGGAGGTACATCAAGGAATCTGCGGGGCTCACTCTAGTGGACTTACTTTGGCCAAGAATTTGTTACACACTGGATATTACTGGCCTACTATGGAGCAAGATGCCTACAACTATGTGAAGAAGTGTGTGCATTGTCAGCAGCACGATGATTTGATACACGCTCCCTCCCAATCCCTCTAGCCCACCATCACCCCTTGGCATTTTTCATGCTGGGGTCTCAACCTTGTTGGCCAGATTTTCCCTAATTCTTCCAATGGCCATAAATACATACTTGCTGCTACAGAGTACTTTACCAAGTGGGTCAAAGCTGTTCCTCTCACCTACACTACTGGAAAACATATTTTGAAGTTCATTTTGAACTATCTTATCTGTCGCTATGGCATTCCTCAGGACATTGTTACTGATAATGGAGGACCTTTCAAGAACAAGGATGTCATAGAGCTATGTAGGAAATTTAGCATTACCCACCATATCTCTTCCAAGTACTTTCCGCAAATTAATGGTCAAGCTGAGGCTACAAATAAAATCATCATCAGAATCCTCAAGAAAACAGTCGATGAAGCTGGCCACGATTGACACCTTCACCTCAACCTTGCCCTTTGGGCTTATCGCACCTCCATTCACCTCAATGGCCTAGACCACCTCCGCGTGTATCAAAATCACCTTCACCTTCAGTTCAACAAAAGGATCAAGCCTCGTAAGTTTGAGGTTGGTGATATTGTCCTACAACACAATATGAAGAACCTCTAGAACCGTGAAAAGAAAGGAAAGTTTGAGCCTAATTGGTTGGGGCCCTTCATTGTCACAAAAAAATATGGTTCTGGCACTTATCAGATTGCATCACCAGAGGGAGATCCGTTCCCTGATCCTATAAATATTTTACATCTCAAGCGCTTCTATGCTTGACCCATCAGTAGTCCGTTGTATAGTAGAAATTTTCAAAAATCCAAAAAATCAGAAAAGCAGAAAATCCAAAAACATTCAAAAAAGAAAGCAAAAGCAAAAAAATAAAAAAAGCATAAAAAATACAAAAGCTTGAAAAGTATATCAAAAAAGAAAAAGAGAAAGAGAAATAAATCCATCCATCTATGAAAACCACTTCGGTGGTGCCATGTGTAGTCACATCCACCATCTGTTTCCACATTTTTTTCCAAGTAGCCTACATCACCTTCCATAATAAAAGTCACTACCCATATCTATGCAGGTAGTTCCTTAACCATTTTCCACCTCTATAATAAAAATTCTTGCATGACTAAGCTTACCATATCAATACTGAGCTTTGTTCTAGACACAGTGATCACAAATGTTTCCAACAAATCAATAGATAGATTGACTTTCCTAATGATTATTCTATTCACAAGCAATTGCCAGCGAATTCCCATTTTTATCAATCAATCTTTGGCTCATCAGGATGCATCCTTCTGGTGTTAGCTATTCTATCAATCCTCACATCAAAATTGTTCATGGCAAGAACTTTTGGACTGAATGACCACTTGGTCAGGATGCCTTTTTATTGTTTTTATCTTGTATTTTACTATGTACTTATCACGACAACCTTGATCTTTTATATCTTGGTTCATTATGGTGAGTATATAGTGAAATACGTGTCATTTGTGGTATGATCTTCTTGTCATAGTTTGATTAGTGCATTTATGTTTTGATATTTGGTTATGACTATGTATGCCTCATTGGGGGTAGGATTCATGCATCTCAAATCCCTCAAAAGATCTGGATGTACTATGTCTCCTCATGAGTAACATTTCATAGATCTCATCATACTCGATATCTCGCATTCTTGTTCCTAACAACCTATTTGTCTGAGAGTCTAGTCCACGCAAAGGAACCATGTCACTTGTGTTTTCCAGCACATGGTGCATAACTCCTTTTGCAATATCAAACTAGGGTGTGCTCTCCAACATTAACATGGTAAGCAGGAACTAAAATTGGAATTCTTAGAGGAAACTGTGTTATGACAACAAGCATTAAATGCAGTAGCTCATTTATAAGTCGGTAAAAGATCTTATATCTTCACTTTTACATTTGAGATCAAGAAGTTGGAGAGCACAGGAGATTAAAGAATCTTGGTATTGACTAATTACCATTGGTTGGTTAGAAAAGTGGATTACAGTTGTAACAGAACCCTAGCGCGGATGTGTCATTTCAGAATCTCTGTGAAACCCTATTTAAGAAAGTTACAAGTAAGTAATGGAAACTCCTATAGTGTTTGAAATATATGAGAAAAAGAGATATGTGTTTAAGAAGCATCCTTTCAAGTCAGTTTTGGATGATGTTGAGGGAGAATTTTCCAAGACTCTGTTAGGAGTCGTGCATGTTGAGGACATACGCACTTACATTTACTATAAGAAGGAGTATGTTGGTGATAACAACATAATGACACTCATGGCATCTATGATGAACCCATATTACTCATTCAAGTATGAATTCTCACATCTCACTGATAACCCTATTTTTGAGTATACAAATGTGCATGAGTTCTATGAACCGGAATGGGTTAAAATTCTACTTAGTAGGATTCATGATGATCTATTTTGGATTGGTGAATTTCCTATCCGTATTATTGTTGATCTCATTCATGAGATGACTAGACTCTCTAAGGTCAGACCTATTCTTCCCACTAGAAAGGATGTCAATAAATAGGTTGAGAAAGCATGCTTATCTAGAAGCAATAGGCATGGAATGACTGTTGATCCTATTGTGGAGAAAGACATCAAACTAATCACCATGATACTTGGTCACAAGTTTCAGGACACAAGCAGACTTAATAGTGTATCCGCAGCTACAGTTCTGGCAACAATAAGGATGGAAAGAGATAACACTCAATATAACCTCTGTAAGATATTGCGCGCTCAACTAATTGAGAATATTAAAGCTATCAAGCATGAAAAAAGAAAAATATTTAGATTTGGCTCGTTGATTAAATACATATACTTCCACATTGTTGGTAAGGTCTCTAATCTTTACCTAGATAGGAGAAAACCTACCTTGTCTCAAATTTCATTGAAAGCTACATCAGAAAGCAGTATAAAGGACTCTATGGATATGGAGATCAAGACATTCAAAATTAAGATGCTGAAGAGATTTAAAATACCTAAGAAGATAGTTGAAAAATACAAGGACACCATATGCTTCTGTTAGAATTATTTTAGAATAACTGAGAGGGGAGAGGTGAATCAGTTATCCTCAGGTCTAGATGTAGCAAATAAAACTTTTCTATATTTCAGATCTACTCGGCAGTAGTAGCATATGTCAACAACTTTAATCATGAAGTTTACTGTCTAATGAAATTGCTTGTAGAAACATAACAGTAAAACAAACCATAAGCATTCACACAAGTTGACACAAGTATTTAATGTGGAAACCCAATATGGGAAAAACCACCAGTAACATGCTAC
>MU225749.1:1910477-1923044 GCA_018584345.1 Thuja plicata
TAGTCAATTCCTTCCTCCTGTGCATAACCCTTGCATACCAGTCTAGCTTTGTTTCTTGTCACATCTCCATGTTCATTTAGTTTATTTTTGAATACCCACTTTGTACCAATTACATTTTTATCCTTCAGCCTTGGTACAAGTGTCCAAGTCTTATTCTTCTTAATCTATTCAATTTCCTCATTCATTTCCTATATCCAATCTTCATTTTCTAAAGCATCTTTCACTGTTTTGGACTCAAATTCACATAACAGACATGTGCCATTTTTCAACTTACTTCATGTCATAACTGCAGAATCCTTTGATCCAATGATTTGATCAGAATTGTGGTGTATCCTCACATATTTTTCTAGAGTAGGCTCAGGTCTTGCTTCAGATTCATTGATTGTGTTTAGTTTTAGTTGATTCTGTGACTCAGCATCTCCATCAGATAGCTTGACATTCACTTGTTGTTGCTCGAAAACTCCACTCTATGACTTGATAGGTGCACGTTGTTTCTCAATAGTAGCCTTAGGTAATGTATTAGAGTCTTCCTCATTTAGATATATGAATGATCTATAGCTTTCAGGTTCTTGTGTACTTTTAGCTTCATTCCTTTCTACAAACTCATCAATTCTAACATTTTCACTTTCCACAACTTTGTTAGTATTAGAATTAAAACATTTGTATGCTTTTCTTTTCATTGAGTAACCAAGGAATATACCTTCTTCACCTTTAGCATCAAGTTTTCCATTTCTGTTGTCCTTCAGTATAAAACATTTGCTTCCATAAACTTTGAAATACTTTACACTAGGTGCATAAAAATACCAAAGTTCATAAGGTGTAGCATTTGTACCTTTCTTGACTTGTACTCTATTTAGGGTATAGACTGTAGTACTTACAACTTCTTTCTGATATTTCTATGCAACATTCTTCTCCATCATTAGTATTCTTGCATAGTCCATGATAGATCTATTCCTGCGTTCAACAATACCATTTTACGGAGGTGTCCTAGGTGCGGACATCTATCTCTTTATGCCTCAGTCATTGCAGAACCTATTAAACTCATTAGAAATAAACTCTCCACCTCTGTCAGATCTTAAGCATTATAAAATTTTGCCTGTTTCCTTTTCAACTTTAGCTAAGTACCATTTAAATAATTGGAATGCATCAGATTTTTCCTTGAGAAACATTACAGTCATCATCCTTGAATAATCATCAACAAATAGAATGAAATATCTAGCACCATAGTATCTTCTTTCTCCAATGGGACCATAGAGATCAGTATGGAATAATTCTGGAATTTCGTCTAAAATATATGTTTTACTCTTGAAACTAGACTTAGTCATCTTTCCTAGTTGACATTGTTTGCACAAAGCATTCTCAGGTTTCTTTAGCTTAGGTATCCCTCTAACCTTTTTTAATTTACTTATGCTTACCAATTTATCAAAGTTCACATGACACAACCTCTTATGCCATAACCAAACATCATTGTACTATGCAAACAAACATATTTCTTCAGATAAATCCAGAGAAAATAAGTTACCTTTAGTCTGATCACCACTTCCAACAAGTTCTCGAGTAGAATCATAGATCTTTGCTTTTCTGTGATGGAACTCAACTCTGTAACCAGAAGTGTTTAGCTGTGCAACACTTAGAAAATTATATTTAAGATCATCAACCCAATACACATTATCACATCTGATTTTGTCAGTCAAGTTAATCAATCCTTTACCTTTGATAAGACATGGTGCATCATTACCAAATTTTACATATCCTCTTTTGCATTGGTTTAGGGTTTCAAACTTATCCTTGTAACCAGTCATATGATGGGAACAACAACTGTCAAGGATCCAATGATCACTTTTGCTCATATAAGAGATTAATGCAGTTTTCTCATCATCATCAGAATCTTCTTTCATTGCAACATAAACAACTTCTATATCATTGTCATCAGAATTGTCAGTATCATTTTCATAAGTTTCTTCAGCAATATAACAAGATTTCTTACCTTTGTCTTTGTAATCTTTATATTTCCTGAAGTCTCGGTCATCCTTTCTGTCTTTGTATTCCTTGTATTTGTAGTCCTTTCTTTCATCTTTTTCATTCTTATCAGGACATCTTGTAGCTATATGACCAACTTTATTGCATGAAAAACAAATAATAGGAAGTTTACCTCTGTATTTTCCTTTTCCTCTGGATAGCCTTTTTGCCATAAGTGCTTCAAGTTCTTCAAGATCATCATCAGTAGTGTCACTATCACTGTTCACACATTTCTTTCATTTCTTATATTTATTGAGAACCAACTGTGATCTAAAAGAAGAATCAATACCTTGTAGATTATAGTTATCATAATTTGACATTTCAAATGCAGTGAGTCTGCCTATCAGATTTTCTAGATTCAGATTATTGTTAGGAGTGCATCTCAGTTCTTGAATTGCAGAAACTCTAATAGCATATACATGAAGTAGAGCTCTTAGTACCTTTCTCATAATAGTGTTCTCATCTATTGTTCCATTAGCTCCTCTAATGGCATTTACAACTTATTTTACTCTACCATAATACTGGTTAACATTTTCGCCTTCTTGCATTTTCATCTCATCAAACTTACCTCTTATACTTTCTGATTTATCTCTCAGCACATTTGAGTCTCCACCATAGACAGTTGCAAGTTTATCCCACATCTACTTTGCATTTGTGTAGCTCTTTATATCATCAAACTTTGAATAACTCAATGAGGAGGCAATCTCCAACATTTCTTGATTGTGGTCTTGCTTTTCTTTTAGTTGTGCAGCTGTGAGAGGAGTAGAAGGTGATACATAGTCATTTTCAATAAGTCGCTTAGCATCATCTCCAATATTGGCCAGATGCAGTTTCATCAAACTCTATCATGCAGGGAAGTTATCTTTGTGCAGCTTGGGAACCTTCTTCTTATACATCTTGATCTTTTCACTCCAAGTACCTTCTGTAAAGAGGTGGAAAGGGTAAGGAGATTTGTTTATTAATTGTTGTTTGATTTGCTTAGAGTGTGTTGAATTCCTTAACCCTACTTTAAATTTAATTGAATTTGATTGATTGTATATTGTAATTGTGATTAGGGAGAAGATAAGATGTTCCTCTTCTATTCCCAAATGCATAAATGGAAGATCCAAGTTGATCAACCCAAAGGAAGGGCTAATGCACAAATGAATCAACTATTTGGAAAAGAGAATAAAAAAAAGGAGATCTTAAATTCTATTAATTGATTAAGTGAATATGTTTAATTATAGTAATTGAAAAGGATAGGAAGAAGAACCAACCTTACAAAATTGCAGATCAAAGAATGCTATTTTCTGAGGTCTGTAGACTATTTTTGGAAAAACTGATAGATGATCCCGAACCAAAATGCAAAGATGAAAAAAACCCATAAATATTTTTCTGTTTCGATGTAATCTAATGAAAAAGGTTGACCCTAACCCAAAAATGTCAACCCTGACCCACTAATGTTGACCTTAACCTGCACAGGTTCGACAAAGAATCTGTTCATGCCGTCCGAAAGAAATCCGAAAAGGGTATCTAGATCTGTGTCCAAATCTACAGTCCTAAACCTGTACCTGCAAGAAAAAGAGGATTGCTTGTTGTGGGGGAGGGGTTTGCCTTAGTCAAACCCTGATTTAGGAATTAACCTTGGAATCAATAAGTACATAATGCTAGCAAGTAGTAGAATTGAATCTAACAATGAAGCTATGATATTCAATAGATATGTAATTTTAATTCAAATGTAAGCAAATATGTAAGTATGAAAGCATGGGATTTAGAAACCATAAACCTTCATGATTGTATGCTTGAAATCCACCTTGAAGAGAGGATGAAAGAGTCTCGAGGATGTATGAAGGATCTTGAAGGAAGATCACACCACCATGATGGCTAGATCTAGGGTTTTGAATGATAAATCTTGAATGCTTAAACCAAATCCCTTCAAAGGCTTGAAATCTTGAATCCTTGATCTTCAATGGAGAACTTGAATTCTTGAGAGGAAGACTTGAATACCTTGATAACTTGGAAATATGTAGAATAATGGATGCTTGAAACTTCTCCTTTTATGCTCAATATCGCTTAGAGAAAATGAGAGGAGAAAAATTCCTTTTATATGAAAATAGGGCACAATCTTCTAAGGAGGCTGACATAGGATAATTAAATTCCAATTAGACCCATTCCCCTAGAAGAGGACCTATATTAAATATAATTTAGGAATCAACGCTTTGAAACCTGAAACAGTCGACCCGAAAGTGGGAAAACTAAATTTTGGATGACCCCCGACAGCCGACAAACTTCCAGTTTTGAAAGGGAGACCCCAGTCAGGGTCGAGGTCGACCCTGACCTAGGTCAAGGTCAAGGTCAACCTTGACCCAGGGGGTCAGAACCCCTAGAAAATATGCTAGGTGGGGTAGAAAATGCCTAGAGAGGTCCAATTAGGGTCCTAAATAGGCACATAAGCAGAGGGTGATGCATAAATAGGAGGATGATATGATGGAGGTCAAAAACATCCCCTAAGGAGGGATAAACATTCTTAACATGGAAGTGCTTCCATTTTAAGATGATACACCTTCAAACTATTTTTAGAAGACCAAAGCTCTGATACCAATTGTTAAAATGATTTTAGAATAACTGAGAGGGGAGGGGTGAATCAGTTATCCTCAGGTCTAGATGTAGCAAATAAAACTTTTCTATATTTTAGATCTACTCAGCAACAGTAGCATATGTCAACAACTTTAATCATGCAGTTTACTATCTAATGAAATTGCTTGTAGAAACATAACAGTAAAACAAACCATAAGCATTCACAAAAGTTGACACAAGTATTTAACGTGGAAACCCAATATGGGAAAAACCACCAGTAACATGCTACTAAGTTTTCACTCTTCTGAAGTGAGCTTTGTGAGGAGCCAAGCCTGTTAAAGGTTACAATAACACATTGCTAGGTGTGACCTGGTTAAAGGATTTAATCACCCTGTCAGGAGTGGCCTTGTTAGAGGACTTAGAAAATTCCACTTGAATGTCACCTTGTTAGAGGATTTATACAAATGACCATTAGGTCAACCTTGTTAAAAGATTTAACTGATACAATGGTTAGAAAGTAATCAGTAGTTGTGATTTGATACATACAACTTACTTTGAAAATTCATATGCAATTATAGCTCTGATGTTAACTTACTGGATAGCCTGCATTGTCATTTCAACCTTCTAATCTACTTGGAAATCCATCAAGCAATCACACATGCAACTCTCTGCTTCTGTATTCAGCCTTCTCTGCTAGATCATGCCAAACAGTAAATCACCTATGCAATCCTCTTGCATACACACATGTACTTCCACATTCATCAGAACACTCAACACCCTCAATGAATAACCCTTGAGGTTATCGTATACCTCTCTGTCTAGGTCAAATAAATCTTTGCTGCTTAATTAAGATCATAGATCTTAGGTTAGGTCAGATCTAATGGATCATTCCATCATTTACATTACATTTACTTCTCCAAAGTAGTATCTAATTAAATATACAAACCATGCATTAACTATGGTTACCCATACATTAAATGATGTGGATCAATCTTTAATTAACTTTACATATCCCAAAAAAATTAATTAAGCTGGCCAAAGATCTCAAATCTCATCATTAATCTAATTACTATAAGTCGGAAAACATCACTATTTCCACTTGGCAATTTCATTGGTGCTCAGCATTGAACAACTTTTCTCGTCACAAAAAACTTCACTCGGCATAAGCAACTTTGCTTGGCACAAGCAACTTTTCTCGGCACAAGCCAAACTTGCTTGGCACAAAATAGCCAGAAAAAATGTCTTTGAAAGATAAACAACTAATTACTTTGCCAGAGTGCCAATTGATCAAGTACCCTTTTATTTTCCTTAACTCAACCATTCACTTTTTCTTCTTGTTAAATCTTATTCATCAATAGTGGATATGGTACTCAAACAAATAATAATAGTCTCACCAATTAAGGTTTGACAGCAATGACAAAATAACAATTGCTTGCATTGTCACTTTCCAATAGCTTCATGGTGGAAATAGACTATACATGGATGGAAGCAGTTGAGACAAGAACCAAATGGATTCACCCACTTGGTTATGAAGTAGAAGAACATGTTTTGGAAGGATATGCACAATTCCTTCTATCTGCGCCTAAAGATCCAAATGAGCCTAGATGGGGCACATACAGAGAAAAGAAAAATCAAGTTGATTCTATCCTATACAGTGTAAACAATAAAAGTAAAGCATCAAGGATTAACTCTAACATTCTGAAAGCTCATGGTGTCACCCAAGAAGACCTAGATAAATCTAGGGAAGCTAAAAATTCAAGAGAACTTAAGAAAACACCTACAGAAGTCAAAATAGAAAAATATGATGATATCCACACGAAGAAAAAGAAGAAGTCTGATGAGAGCATATCTGCACCCTCTACTATTGTTGACCTAGAATCCTTTCCACCTTTTGTGCCAAGAAAGATGACTAGAAGAAGGAAGAAAGTTCCCACAAGCCACCCATCCTCAAGGACAACACGAAGCAAAGTAAAGAATACTCAAGCCCCTCCTGAGTTAGGATTCAGACCTAGTCTTAAAATCTTAAGAAATAGAATCATTAATGAAGGATGACTAGATTCAATTGCAAATGTCTATGACAAGTATCAAGAGATAGATAAATCAAAAATACATTCTATGATTATCTCACATATGATCAAGTTTAAAGAGACAAGCAATATAAGAAGATATAGAAGAAGATATGAGGATTAGAGAAGAAAAGCAATAGAAGAAGATATGAGGATTAGAGAAGAAACACTAGATAATCTTCTACTTGTTTTCTCACATGATGAGAAGGAAATATTGTTAGATCTAGTAATACCTCATCTAAGAACCAAGACAAGAACTCTTCACATTATGAATAAAGAGTATGAGTTGGTTGGAAAAGAGACTAAAAAAGCATTCAAGCAAAGTGTTTTTGGACAAACATATGTATCCATCAATGACGCCTACAACTAAAGTGATTCCAGTTCCTTCCAAACAAGAAAAAGAATCAGAGATTCTTAATGTGCCTATGACAAGTCCACAGGATTCTACACCCAAAGTTCCATCACCCTCTGATATAGTCAAGGATACAGATGAAACCATTATGATTAATGATGTTAAGATAACAATGACAACTTCAGATAATGACTTGAACAAATTTGAAAAAGAATTTGTCAGCACTGAAGAAACTAAGAAGTTATGCACTGATAATACCTCCTTGCAGAAAGATGAAGTTCTTACTAAAGACTCAATAGGTTTGAATAATGAGGAAGGTAATCAATCTAATGAGCCACCCTCTATGGAAATCCTAGTGAAAAGTGAATGTATGGATGTAAGTCAAAATTCTATATTCACTCCATCTATCAAACCATCAATATCATTGTTGTCAAGTTTGACCCCTGACTCAGCAAACCTAGATGCATGGGGAGAAGAAGATTTGATCAAAATAAGTGTATTAGCTATGGAGAAAGAAAAAGAGAAACAAGTTATGAGAAATCCTCTCTTTCTTGAGTTAGTAAACATTTTGAACAACCTAGTGCCAACATAAAATAAATTGACAAATATTCAATTAGTTGATGATGTCGATAGCATCTTGACAAGCTTCAAAGAAAACTTCACAACTCTAGTAGACTCAGCTACTAAAATTGCAGAAGACAAGTACAAAAAGGAAAGTTTGGCTGAAATAATAAATATTTTCTCATCAAATCTTAACTCATTGAAGATTGGTCAAGAAATTCTGAAAGAGTTAGCAACAAAAGGCAGAAATATGATAGCTAACTATATGGACAGAGGAAAATTCGCTTCTGAACACATCAAGAAGTTTGAGGAAGAAAACCTCTTGATTGAAAATATAAGGAAATCAATTGAAACCTCTTCTCAAGACATCAATATCTACAACAACATATATCAAGGGCAGATAGATAAAATTGAGAAAGCCAAGATAGAGATCAGCAAGATAAGGAACAGACAAACACAACTGAGAAACGCACTTGCACCCTCCTTAGTTGTACTAAATGAGAACATCAAACATATTGATGCAAATATTGTCACATATGATCAAGGCCCCTACATGGATCTGATAAAGATGGAGAAGCTCACATATGCATTATGCACCCATCTTGAGACTGTTGATGCACTCAAGGCATTTTGGCAACAAGAAATCAAGAATCTACAGATTGCATATCCAGATGTGTACTCTGAGTAAGTACTTAGAGACTTTCAATTTTTGACACCTTTTTCATTAATTTCAAAGGGGGATTATAGTATATAAAGGATATCAATGTATATAAAGGATATTGGTTTATATAGATGAAACTATGATGTAAAGTTTGAGAAGATATAGCAGTTTTGTGTTAAGTTAAGGTTTAGTAACTTAGCCATATTCCTTTGTTGCCATTAATGAAAAAGGGGGAGATTGTTGGAAAGTTGACACTACAGATATTGTATGACTAATTTTATGTTTTCATTATGGAAACAAAGTCATATAGGAGTTTTGACAGTCAGTTCGTAAACCTTGAAGACCAAAAATTGACTAAGTATAGAAGGCAGTGCAGTTAGAAATATATCCGTTGATCAGAGCACTAGCGCACATGAATATGATTGAGTCATGGTCTATGTATTTGGATATAAGCTTATGGATATAGTATTATGCTAAGTCTACACATGCAGGTTCAGATATATCAGTATGGTGAAGTTACAGCAAGTCCAAGTGCCCTAGCAGCTCGGCAAAACAGAGCATGGAGCGGACTCCAATTTTTTATTAGTGCATATTAATTTGTTTTCCATTGGCTATGTGCCTATTTTAATATGTTTGTGATTATGTTATTATAACTCATGTAAACATGCTTAATCCAATTCATTTGGAATTGTTATGTATGTTGTTTTTGGGCTGACTAAGTCCTAGTTGTTATGTATATATACTTAACATGTATTTTGTATTAGAAATAGAATCGTGGAAAAGAGAATTATAGAAAGTAAGATAGAAGAGAAAGAAGAATAATCAGTATGAGATAAATCTCTATCAGTGATTAGAGTTTCAGTGCACAAAAGGAACTGATTAGACAAGCAGTGTCATAACAATAGTTCAATTTATAGATATAGTGTGTATCTCTCATTAGGAGATTGTAGCATTCTTATTTATTGAGCAGTGAGATCGGGAAGTGAGCTATCCACCTTTAACAAGGTTTTGTAAAGACTCCTAACAGGGTCATTGTACTTGCATTCTAAAGACTGCTCCTAACAGGGAAAAGGAACTCTAACAAGTTCATAAGATTAGTGCAATTATTTGTGGGTATTAATTCTCACCGGGGTTTTCCTCTGATCAAGGTTTCCCTGTAAACATATTTTGTGTTATGTGTTAATGTGTTATGCTTAATAAATCTATTTTGGTTTAAGTTTCAAGTTACTGAATTATACTAAACATTTATTCACCCCCCCTCTTAGTGTTTCTAACAATGAGATGTATGTAGAGACACAAATTTATGGAGGGAAGGCACAACTACATAGTAGTTCCTTTCTATTTTGAAAGAGTTCTATGAAAGTTTGGTCTTATAGAGGGTCCTCCCATACCAGTGTCGTTGTATTCACATGAAAGGTTTATCAAGAGACTAGGGACCAAACCAAAACCATAGTGGATGATATAGAGTTAAAAAATGTAGAGGAAGAGTAGGATATCAAGGTACCACCTACAATCACTAATGTAGGCATGGCAAGGGATTACCATCAATACATTGACTTGTAGGGGATAAAACCCATCTTTGTAGAAGGATACCCCACAGAAGCTCAGGGCCATACTCTAGAGTAGAGCATGTGGTAGCTGGAGATGAGGATGATGATGATGATGATGATGATGATGATGATGATGATGATGATGATGATGATGATGATCAGGGGGATGAAGATGACAAGGGAGAGGATGAGAAGCTAGGATATGTACTATAGGTAGCATCCATGGATGAAGACTAAGATGCAACTGAGGAGGATACAATAGAGGAGATAGATGATATGCCTCTGAGGAGACTACCTCTGAAAGCCACATTAGGGATGCCACCCCTGAGGGATGTTACCTTCTGAGAGTGTTGAGAGACTAGTCAATCCATGCGTCCAAAAACATCTAGGGGTAAATCTCTGATGTTTCCAGCTAATGATGATCCTAACTACTAGGAAGGAGATCTAGGTATGAAAGATTGAATATATTTAATTTTATATGTTATAGTGTTAGTCCTAAGATATCATATTAGTGAGAGGGGGTGAATCAGTAATCAACTTATTGAACAAATTTTAACCTTATAACAAAATTCACAAGCTTAACTTAATAGGAACAAATGAAAACTTTAAAAATGTAAGCCCATCCACAAAGAAATGAAACACTTGACACAAATATTTTTCACATGGAAACCCAAGTGGGAAAAACCACGGTGGGAATTAGTACCCATAAAGTTTTGTTCTCTTCTGGAGTATGCCCTGTGAGGAGCTTAACCCTTTTAAGAGTTTAAAGACACTATTAAGTTCCACTTAGTTAAGGGATCTACCTCTAGCCCTATTAGGAGTATCCTTGTTAGAGGACTTGAAACACAACCTAAAGTGCCACCCTATTAAAGGATTTACAGTGAGGACTTGTTAGGATCCACCCGATTAAGGGATTTTTACTACTGCAACTGTTAGGGAACACCATTTAAAATGATCTGTAAATAGAAACATCTCTTCTTGATCAGATTTGCAATAATGCACACAAAATCTTCTCTTCAAACTCAAATTAACCCTTGCTTGATCTCACCTTTGCACACACATTGACTATCCATGATCAACACACAATTATTTTAACTTTATGACAAATGTTATTCATTAAACCCTATAGCTTTCCACTACCTTAATATTTCCCTAAATGAATTACAATTTAACTTTTAAACTTCCCTCTCAAATAGAATGAGCCAATACACACATCTCGATGTACAAAAAAAACTTTCCTATACTGCACCGATCCACACTTGGATTTACTGATGAATTCATGAAGAACAATCAAACATGTTTTGACCCAAAAAAACAATTCTTCTAGAATATTCATGATATGCTAGCATAAAACATTGAAATGCAAGATCATCATCTCTGATTATTGGGACATGTCACCACATCGTGACTAACATATCTTTATTCACTATTGCTTCCATTTCGGTCACCAATTCAATATCTACCTTCGGTAGCTCAAGAACATAAGTTATTTATCCCAAAAACACTTCTATAACTACAACACCTATAAAAAAATAATACAAATAAGTTTTGGTCCCACCTATATCTTCTACACACTATCCATAACCTTCTCATGTAACTATGCCACATCTCTCATCATAGATTTGACAAACCAATCAAATCACCTATCACATATCTATGACTATTCTAGTAGTTGCACTTTCAGCCTTCATCTGATAGAGACTTTCTTACCAATATACACCAATAGTAGCACTCATACATTTGACATTCAAATACATCCCCAAGTCTCTCATAAGGATGGCTACAATTGAAACTCATCGCAACACTTTGTTAATCATACTTATACTCAACAACATACTAGGACTACTAGGTCAACTGCTTGACATCAATGAAAACACAATAACTGATCATCATGCAATCAAATATATATCATGACAACACCAAAAATAACTTACCATCCTCTAAATTAGTTATGTCAACAATCCCCCCTTTGGCATTAATGGCAACACAACAAATCATCTACTTACCTTCTCAATCAATTATATCCCTTAGAAACAAAAATGTTTCCACTTTTGTATATTTTATGTCACCTAATCTGCATCTAAAGACATCTGTGATGTTTATTTCCCTTTCACTAAACTTATTTCCATCACCATTCTCTACATTCTATGTTTTTCACTTTCTCTCCTCTTGTTCCATTCTCACTTTCTATGCCCCTTTGACAATAATGCCAAAGGTGTCAATCAATCTAACTGACCATTCTTCTAACATCATCTACGTATGACTGCTCCCCCTAAGGAGTAGCCCCACAATATTAATCCAATCATAAGATATTAAATGAGTGCAATGGAATGATGCAACAACATCTCTTCTAGTTCACTTTAGGTAGGGGAACAAACCCTAACCTACCTCTTAGATACTCAAATGCATCCTTAGATAATGGCTTCATGAAAATATCTACTACCTTCTCCTTAGTTAGTACATAATTGAATCATACCTCTTTTTCTTGTACCTATTCTCTAAGAAAGTGATATTTAATAGCTATGTGCTTTGTCTTAGAGTGCATCACCAAGTTCTTAGATATCTTGATAGCGCT
This sequence comes from Thuja plicata, assembly GCA_018584345.1. Taxonomy (NCBI): domain Eukaryota; kingdom Viridiplantae; phylum Streptophyta; class Pinopsida; order Cupressales; family Cupressaceae; genus Thuja; species Thuja plicata. The sequence goes on from MU225749.1 coordinate 1,922,818, forward strand.
TGTATTATCACAAAAGATAACCACCAGTTCAATTACCTTTTCTTTAATTCCTTCCAATGGCTTCTTGATCTACACCACTTGTGTGCAGTTGATAGTAGCAACTGTAACCACCTGAATTTGGTCTGTCGCAACTATGGACCCTATTTTCCCTAAGTGTGATCATACCCTCGATTTATGTCCAAACGACCCTGTTACTGCTTGGCATAATTCTTTAAATCAATTTAATA
>MU225749.1:1936931-1976907 GCA_018584345.1 Thuja plicata
TTGGCTCTCTTCCCTAAATGGTCACATTCCTCCCTACTTTCAACCCAATAATATTGTGACAAGTGTCACAATTTGATGCACTTGAAGAAGCACAATCTATGTGCTCTCTTCTAGTGGAATCCTGACCTCTCTTTAGCTTTGCATCTGAACCACCCATTTTCAACCCCTCTTTCTATAAATAGAAGGCATTTTTGAGAGCAAATGGCCCTCATTTTTAGAGTTAAATTGCATTGTTATGTTGTTTAGATATCTATAGGATTTTAGTTTCAATTCCATGCATTTTTATAATGTCAGTTTTCATAGCTTAATTACATGCTTTCTAATCATTTAGCTTAGTTTTCAATTAAATCTCTGATTCTTAGGAGTGTATTGTCACTGAATGGTGCATAATCTGAGGGTATGATTATGGCATTTTTCAAATTTTTCCTAGATAGGGAGCAATAAGTCAGTTTTAGTGATTTGTATCTAACCTTTGCTTTTTTATGCTATTTTTCACTAATCTAATGACTTATTAAAGTGTTGTGTCACAGGTAATAGGTGCATCATTTGACATGCACAACAACAAGATATTCAACTTCAGTTGTGGATTGGGATATACAAAATTTCTTTTTACTTGTCTAGGACACAAGCCCGTCACCTAGAAATAATGCACCATCACTTGTGCTCTTCCTATCATCCACATTTCCTGCCCAATATGTCTGAGTGAAAATACTTAAAGAGAAATCACCTTTGTGAGAATACAAAATACAATGGTCTTCAGTCCCTTCTAGATATCTAAATATCTTTTCACCGCTATCATATGTGATTCCTTAGGATTAGTAGAAAACCTAGCCACTAACCTGTTGACAGGACTTTGGTGATCGGGTTCGCCAACAGATGTAAGTTGTCACCGGGTACCGAGGTACCGACGAACTTTGCCTGCAAAGGTTGTCTGGGGAAATGAGATTCCCCTAGCCTCCAAGCACCTAAGTGTTGGGTCTTGATGGTGCAGGGCTCAGTTGGGAGATGTGATTATTTTTGAGGGGGATAGCTGGTTTCTTTAACTTGTTCTCACCAGGGATTCAGGAAGGCGAGGTTTCTCCAAGCATTTTATACTTAGCAAATAAATTGAAAAAGATCCTGAAGGGTTAGAAATACTGCATCTACCTATAGTTATGTTTAAACATTCAATACATCGATCACGCTCTGATATACTACACTAAATACTGAGGAATACACAACCATCAGTTCATATTTGATCAGTAGCAAGAGAAAGGAGGTTGTTAATCTACTTAAAATATCAGAGCAGGAGACATGAAGAACATTAAACATAAAATACCATTAACTCAAAAGACAAAGAGCCAACAATTTCATTGCAAGAACCATCTCTTCTTCATTAACATTCCTTCCAGCAAGCACCGGTGCATGGTACAATGGTGGCTCTAAGGGAGCATCTAATCTACTGAAAGCTTTAAAGACCAAGGAGCATTGAGCTCTGCCACAAAAATGAAAATACTGCTTCTCTATTACTATGGACTGCAAAATCATCAATTTCACCGACCCTTGAAAAAGGACCAAACTTACTATTTATACACATTTTCTTCTAACGCTAACGCTAACCCTAACCCTATTTTATATTTTTCTATAAAGTATATTATCCCATGGCCGGTACTACCTACACCACCTTACAAAAGACCTAGAGACGGAAAATGTCTGACATGTTAGAAGAATAAGACAAGAGAATGGAGTAGAATAATCAGCCTTGAGAAGAGAGATGAGAAAGAGAAAGAAGAAATCCAATTCCCCAAGAATTGAGGCTACATGCCTCATAAATGGGAAAGGTGGCACCCTGCCTCCAATGCGCCAAGTGTATATCTGAAGCGGCACCTCAAGAAGGTCATCTATTAGAAAACCAACTGTTCATCTGATGTGCCTCGATGTAGCTATCTACCCTCTGAGAACCTTTAAAAATCTTTATTAACTACTTGAAAGTGACTGTTCGGCCTCAAGGATTGGGACACAGGTCCCTTTAAAGAATACAAAATATGAGATCTGGAACTCTGGGATCTGGGAACTTACATTCTGAAAGAATAAAGAATACCAAATGCTTGGGTTTTATCCAGCCTCTAGAGAATCTTTACTGATATTTATTTTCGTTGAAGGTCTGGAGGAGGCAGGAGATTCCATCCTTATTAACCTCTTTAAGGCCAGCCTGCCGGTACTTAGCCACCTTAATCTGTTCCCCCAGGTCTGGAACATTCCCTTTAAAATCATTGACCATTTTTTCCGCATCATGACCACTGACTACCATACGAGTTATTCTCATCATCTAGGTGCCATCTACTCCCTCTAAGGATTGATACCTTGATTCCATCTGTTCATCAAACTTACCCAAGACATATTCTTCTGGTGTGCAAGTATCAGTGCTGAAAGGGTCAGCTCCGGAGACCTTCGTAACAAAAGACTTATACAAATTAAAAGAATATTGCACCGTGTTGATCCCACCAGTTGCTTGATTACCCCCAATGTGAGGTCAAGTCTGGAGTATTGGGTCCTCACAAAATTGAATGACTCCTCCCCCAAAATCTTGGATTCAGAAACTACTTCCTCCCCAAGGCCGAGGAGTTCTTCAAATTACACCTTCCATGCTTCATAATTTTCTATGTCACCCTCCCATATGTTGACAGTGGTTTCGGCCTGATGCAGGACATGTCAGGCCGTATATAAGTCTGGGAGGGTGGATACCAGGAAATGCCAGACGTTTCCTACCTATAGAGCAACCCACTCATCTACCACCTAGGCCTTCTTCTTCATCACCCTCAATGAATCTATGTCACTTTTCGGTAGCGGTACATCATACGTGGAGGCCTCTGGAGGAAAGGGCGCTGATGGGCCAAGCCATCTCAGTTAGCAATTCCATAAGGTTTGCAGTTTTCTCCTTTTTTGCCTTGAGCCTTTGGGCCTCCTTTTCATAACAGGCTTCCACTGCCTTAGCCGCCTCCTTCAATAGGTCTACCTCACCCTATTTTCCCCTCTTTCCCAGTGATATCTCTGTGATGTTGTAATCTCCAGCCTCGGTGGTTTCCTCATCAGCATTTGGGGAGGCATTGCTACCACTGCAACTGTTTCTCCACCCGACCCGGTTTGAAGAGTATGAACCATCCAGGCTTTCTTGGCCTTCAGTGGGTTTTGGGCCTGAGCCATCATCTTGGCCAGGGAGAGATGAGCTCTAGGGGTCAGCAGAGATTTTCTTTTCTTGGTTTTGACCAACCACTATGGTGGCATGGGTGGCTTATTAGCCAGAGTTTATTCCTTGGGTTCTTCCCTGGCATCTTGCCGTTGTTCCTCTCTGGTGGTGTGGGTCTCGTCTGGATCCTTCTTCACATCTCTTAACTCATCTATGACATCTTCCCCAATGATGTTTATTTTTTCATCCCTATTATCTGTAACTTCTACTTCATTCGGGCCTTCATTGGCTGCCCCAGGGGTTTCTTCCTCTTGTCGCTCTTCTTGTTCCTCAGCCTCTATCACCGAGATTTCTTCTTCTACTGCTACATGTTTTGGCAATGGGGGAGGTATCAGGCCAAGATTTAGTGTTTAGGCCATGATGATCACCTCCCCAAATGTAATCTTTGAGAGTGGCATTTTGAATATAGCGATTGAGGTTACGGTTGTTCCCAAAGGTTCGGTTCCCTCAGTGGACACCATTTGTTCATTTTGCCTTTGTTGATCCACTCCCGCACCCTGTATCTCTGGGGCCTCGGAGGCAATCACTTGTTCTATTTCTTTCTCTTCCTCCATTTTTTTTCCCGCTCCTGCGCAGGTTCTTGTTCCAGAGCTTCTTCTTGCGCTGGGACTTCAGCCTCTGTTTGCTTGATGTCCCCCTGTAGATTCCTGAACTCATTGGTTGCAAAAACATCACCAAATTCATCCTGCGGGGGAGGATTGGTCGGGATGTCAGTAGACACTGGTTCTCTTTTCATCTTTGGAGAATCAGAGGAAAGGATTTCAATTTGTGGGATCTGGGGCATCCCCAGCTCCAGCTCCACCTTGGGCTTTTGGTTGAGCCTCTTCTTTCTTCTAGTGACTAAGGGTGGCCCTACATCCCTTAGTAATGCTTTCTCTTCTGGGTCCACCCCCATTTACTTAACCATTAGGGCCGCCAGTGAAGGGGAGGAGGGAGGACAAATTGGCCCGATCATGAGTACTAGAGTAGCCAGCCATGTGATCAATTTATCTTTTATCTAATGGGAGGCCGCCAACGATTGTTGTAGTTGCTTCTTAATGGGGACCTCTTGCATAGCGGGAGTCTCCATTATTCCTTTCCCCTTATCCCCTCCCTGTGAAGAAGTCTCGGCCCCTGAGGTTATCTTTGGTATCAGCTGGGCAACCCGGTAGACACTCCCAGGGCACACCTTCTTGAAATAGGTGTGGCTGCGTTCGACCACATTGCGGGTGAAATCTTCAATTGTGGGACCTTCCTGGGCATCCCAGTCCACTAGTGGGAGGGCCAATTTATCAATCCCCTTTGCTTTGTACTGGGGATCTACTATGGAGCCGACGTCTGAGAAGTCTTCCAAAAATCTCCAGAGCTTTAATCTTTCTATCATCCCTGCGATCATTCTGACATAATGCCAGCTCATTATCTGCTTCGTTGGCGATGGCCAGACTGCACGAATAACTCCCACAAGTGATTGGGAATGGAATTTTTGTTACCTTCTTCAAGGAAAATAAGGCGTGTAGCTCCATCATCTATCTACAATATTCTTAAAGAATTATCTTGTTCCCATAATGTTTGGGTAACAAGTATGGTTTCCTGGAGAAGTCGGTTACCCTTATGTATGTATGCTACTGAAACTATATATAGTAATGGCCATAGCTCTAGACCAAATCCATTTCCTCTATAGACAGGTGGTATCCTACATCTCGGGTGGGTGTGAGAAGGTTGTAGTAAGAGAAGGCATCATTTACCCGACAAAAACTATGGAAGCTGGCCTCCCATTGAATCTATGGGAAATGGTCCCAAGGAGCCTTTTGACCTGGAGCTATCCCAAGTACAATGTCAGTGAGTAGCCCATTGGTGCGGGGTCATTGTTGTACCAGGGCCCAGAGAACATAGGAATTCATATAAAACTTCTTTTGGGCTATTTGAAGGAACTGGAAATCCATGTGATTTGAAATTATGGTGGCCTAGTCAAAATACTCCCTGCCCATGCTGATACCAAGAAAGAAGTAATACATCCACCCAGAGAATTCTTGGGCATGTTGTTTTCCAAAGACCCAGCATAATGCTATCATCCCCATATGGATGCTTTCTTTGAATTTGGACTTGGGGATTTCTAACTTCATCCTCTTGGGATCCCTCTTCGGGGTCTTGAGCTAATGATTATTCATATATAAGCGGGCCACTTCTTCCAACTGATTAAACTATGCCAAGGCATTTGACCTAGTAACTATAGTTGGCCTATCAAATTTAGGAATCTCCAACCCCATCTAAAAAGTTGCGGCGTCGAGAGACACCATAAGGGTGGGATACCCAGTCGGCTCTGGGGCTACAAGCATAACGGCCCAAATAGATTTATTGTAATGAGTTGCAAGTGTAAGATTAAGCTCCAGGGACTGCACCAAGCATGGGAAGCAAGCTGCCTTGAGAATCCTAGAATTCCCAATTTTAATGGCCAATGGATCTCCAGCCTGTTTTTGAATGTATGTCATTTTTACCAAGGCCTGCATCTCGGGCCATGTCCCGACACTGGTGTCTGTAATGAGATGGAATTTGGACTCAATCTTTGAGCCCATGATGATGCCATCCTTTATGCATTTCATGCTCATGGGCAGTTTCTCCAGAGCCTTCTCCATTTTGGACCTAACACCTACTCTGGTAACTGTCGTAAAAGGAAGCTCCGGACTCCCAGGTGGTGAAGATGCGGAAGTTTTAAACATATCAAAAGTATGTTGTTCTGGAAACCTGCAAGGAAAGGCGACCATCAGAATGTATAGATAAATAAAAAATCCAAGGGTCTGGAGATCTTACCACCGTGGCACTCGCTTTCCTTAAAAAGTTGGCTTAGTTCAAAAATCCCAGATTGTATATATATTTTGCAAACTTGGAAATTTAATGATACCCAGGCCCGAGTGTCTCATCACACTTAGTAAAGGCAAGACATGGGTTGGGGGATGGAAAAATACTTGAATTCTAGAAAACTAACCGTTGGAAGGTGTGCACAAAAAGCTAGCCGTCAATCCCACATGGACACCACGTGGGTATGCAATAAATGGAAGTTATGGTGACGGCAGCGGAGCCAACTGTCTGAATGTGCAAAAAGTGAAGGTCACTTGAGAAAATTTAAATTCGCGCATGGGACATAAATGAAGGATAGACTGGTTTATGGAGGAGAGAGAAAACCACCTAGTTGAAAACTGGCTAGGAGCCGAGTTTCAGCCAGGCGGTATTCTGCATAGAGAAAGCTCGTGAATTACAAACTAGAAGCAAATGCAGTACGGTGAGCTCAATAGACTACCAAATAGATATACACAAAATATACACTACATACGATAGAGCTAAAAGGTATATACATGCAAAATAGAGGGATACACAACAATATACATCAAATGTACACATATACACACAAAACACAGAGTGACTATTCACAAAAACTAGACAACTGTACAAACATTTACAACCCTTCACATTACCTACAGACTATACTACATCTACACAGAGGGTGGACAACCCTCTGGTAGAGTCGACCCACCAACGGGCGGCGAACCAGAATGAAACACAACAAGAATGCAAGATGACATGAAAACCAGACAAACCAAAAAGGCAGGGAAAACAGAAAAGAAGGAAGGCACCAACCTGAAAATGAAGGAGGGTCAAGGAAAGGAACTCACTGTGAATGCTCTGTAACAACTTCTACCATCAGATGATTTCCACTTACCACCACTAACCACTCACAATTTCTCAGAATAGCTTAGAATGGCTTGCACTAGATTATCGCTAAATCGTTGTAAAATCACTCTCAAATCGCTCAGATTACTTAAGTGTTTAATCACGGTAAATGTAAAAATGACAGGTAATTGTATTTATACTCGTGATAAAAGAAAGTTACCTTTCCTTCCGTAAACTCTGGACAGGCAGACCTCCAGACTCTGGGTTCGGGGATTCCATGCGATGATACAATCTTAAGAAAAGAAGACATCATGGCGAAGAATCCCAGAGTTTGGAGTCTGGCTTCCAACAAAGGAACAACCAACTCTGGGACCAGGTCCCGAAGACACGAGAGACAAAAAAAAAAAAACAACACCGCGGGGAGGAAAACCCCGGAGAAGGAAAACAAAGAGAGGAAGAAGGACAAGGCAAGAACCAAAAGGAGAAAGCAATAAAGGGGGACCCAACATTTTGCACACAAAATGTAGGGACGGGGATGTAGGGCATAAAAAATGGTGACTATCTGGGATGAATGCCTTAGCGCATTTGAGAACCATAGAATCTTTGGTTAGCAATGCTAGAACAAATCATTACTTGAAGTATCTTACATGCAAAGAGTAATGTTCCTGAGAAAATCTGGCCATACTTGATTTAACCCATGAACTTTTCATCAGTGGTGAAGTGTGTGCTTTGGAAGGAGATCAAGTCGATGACCTCTGAGAGAAGCAGAGAAGAGGCACTAAGTAACTCAAACCCTAAAGTCATCAAATTTTCTCATTTCTCCTGGAGACCAGAGTCTTGTCCCATTTCCTTTTTTGTTATTTTGTACGTTTCTAGGTGGGAGGGCGGTACTTCTTTCACCATCAAGCTTAAGCTTAGTTAATTTTAATGGCGGTACTTTTTTCACCCTTCTAGCCACCTTAATGCTAAATGAGGGAGAAAAACTCCAGACTCGAAAAGAATCTTTTAAAAGTTCAGACTTGGTTCAACCAACTTAGTGTGACCGATCTACCCTCGATGTGTCCGATTACTTGTTCCTTATTTTAGTTCACTGAATACCAGACTTTCAGAGATAAACCCGATGAAGATTACTCAGTGTAACACCCAACTTGTAAAATAACTCTGGAGGCCAGACCGATTCCACCATACTAACAACAAATTCTTAAATTCATCGTGTTGAAGCCAATATCCCGGAGACCAGGTGTTATGCAAAGCACTCCAATCCTCACAAAGGGAGAACAAAATGCCAGAACTTGAAAAGAAAAGAAAAATGAAAACAACCACAGAAAAAGGATGGTCCTGGAGGATGGCCAGCAAGACTATTTACAAGACAAGGTACCTCCCAACAAGGCATCGGGAAGGAAATATTTACAAGCCAGAACTTTACATAAAATAAAATTTAGGGCAAACCCATCTTATTCGAAATAATCTTTGAGAAAATGTCCATTAATGGGAAATGGGATAGGTTTTCTAGTCATGGTGTTAAGGTGGTAGGTGTTTTCCCCACAGATCTCTGAGATTAGGTATGGTCTAAGCCAGAGCCATTGGAACTTGGTGTGTTTGCCTTTCTTCTCCCAGGCCTTGTCCCACAGTAGGACCAAGTCTAAAATCTGAAAAGCCTTGTATTGGCCCCTGCAGTCAAACCACCTCTTTAGCACTACTTGATGATGCATGAAATGTTCAAGGGCTGCATCTCATTGTTCTTCCATCCGCATCAGGTTTAGGACCCGAACCTCTACGATATTATCCTGGCTGCTGAATTCCTGCATAAACTGTAGGACTGGGATTTGTAAGTTGATTGGGAACACTAGGTTCTGGCCATAAACCAGGTGGAATGGGGATGTCCCCAGGGCAGCTTTAATTCAAATGCGGTCCACCCAAAGGGTGAATCTTAGATTTTGGTGCCAATCCTGGGGATTCTTTTCTAGCAGGTGTTTGATCACTTCAAGTAAATTCTTATTCATAGATTCAACAACACCATTCCCTTGGGGGTAATAGTTGCTAGAGAACTTCAGAGTGATCTTCCAATTTTAGGTCCATTCAAGTAATTGTGCCAAAGAAAACACTGGACCATTGTCACATACTAAAGAAAAGAGCATTCTGAATCTTGTGACGATGTTTTCTTCTAGGAATTTAATAACTACGTCTGCTATGTTGTTATTGCAAGGTATGGCTTCCGACCACTGGGTGCAGTAATCAGTAGTAGTTAGGATGTACCGATGGTTGGCAAATGAGTTGGGGTTTATTTCCCTGATGAAATCAAATGCCCATTGGGTGAAGGGCCTAGCCTCAAAGACTGGTTGTAAAGGCATAGCTGGGTTACGCTCATGATGCGTTGCAGTTTGGCAAGTGTGGCATCTTCGAACGTGAGTGTAAACATCTTTAAATATACAGGGCCAATAATACCTGGCCCGGAGGATTTGATGGGCGGTGGCATCAGCTAAGCCATGCCCAGTTCCAAACTGCCCATGGAATTCATCGATCATCTTTGCAGCTTGGTCCCTGTCAATGCACTGAAGGTACACTCCCTCGTAGTTCCTATGGTAAAGCGCAGAGTTTTTGATCATGAAGTGAGCACTTTTCATCCACAGAGCACGACATTTATTAGGAGGTAACCCCTTTGGGCATTTTTTATTTAGTAATAAGTATACCAGATCGGTATACCATGGGTCTCGAGTGATAGATTCCACCGTGTAGGTTTGACATTCTATGTGGGGAGTCTCTTCTGCCATCGCTCAACTTAGTCCCTAGCCTTAGACTATCTTCATGGGTTGAATTTACAAGTCATACTTCTAGAGGATGGTCATCCATTTCCCCTCTCTTTCACCCAACTCACTCTGCATCAGCAGAGATTTCACGGCGTGGTTTGGGATGATAGCATACACTTTGCTCCAGAGAATATAATGCCAGAATTTCTTCACAGTGCAAACAAGAGCAAAGGCCTACTTTTTCAATGATGAGTATCGGAATTCAGCGTTCTTGAAAGTGGAGCTCATGAAAGCTATGGTTCATTCTTCCCCTTGTCCTTTTGAGTTAACATTGCGGCGGCTGAATGCGATGAAGCAAAGGAGTAAATGTAAAATGGAAGGGAGTAGTCCGGACTAGCCAGGATCGGTGCCTCCGTTATCATCTATTTGATCTAGGTGAATGCCCACTTTTCTTCAGGACTCCACTCAATCTTGGTATCCTTTTTCATCATTTCATTGAGTGGTTTGACTATCTCAGTGAATCCAGTGATGAATCACCGGACAAATTTGATCTTTTCAAAGAAATACTACATCTCTTTCTTACTATCGGGCATCTGTAAATTTAGCAGCGCTTCAACTCTCTTAGGGTCAATAGATATACCCTTCTTGGAGACAATATGCCCAAGAAACTTCCCTTCAGTGACCCCAAATATGCATTTCTTGGGGTTGAGGGATATTCCATACCGGCGACATCTCTCACAAATCTGAGTGAGGTGGGTAGAATGTTCATGCCTGTCACGGGAAAAGACGGTCAAATCATCCATGTAGATGATTATACACCGATTCATGAGGCCCTTGAATGCAATGTCCATGGCCTTTTGAAATGTGGCCTCCACATTAATCAAGTCAAAGGGCATCCTCTGATATGCGAACATTCCCCACTTGATGGTGAACATCATTTTCTCTCTATCTTCATACTTGACCATGACCTGGTTATATCTGAAGTACCCATCTAAGAATGACATCATTTGAGACCCATTCACTATCTGCAACACCTCATCCAACAAGGGGAGAGGGTGATTATATTTCTTGGAGGCCCTATTCAAGTTTTGGAAATCTACACAAAGGTGAATTTCACCACTCTTCTTTCTCACAGGGACCAAATTGGAGACCCACGTAGTGTGCCGGATTGGAAAGATTATAAAAGCTTACATCAATTTTTCTACCTCTTGACAAATCAGAGGTTTGATCAGTGGGTTGATTGGTCATTGATTTTGCCGAAAAGGCTTAGCATTAGGTTTCAGGGGGATGGTATGAGTCATAATGGAAGTGTCATATGTCTTCAAATCCTCATATCCCTAGGCGATTATGTCTATGTATTCTCAGAGAACCATGAGAATCTTCTCCTTCTTCTCAGGGGAGCAGGAGGTGCCGATGTGTATCATATTTTATTCACTATGCTGGCCGATGTTTATCTTTTCAAATTTTCCTCCTTTAGAGGAGGATAACATCCTTTCCCATCCCCGAGGGTTTGAGTCAAAGATTCATTCTAGTGTGACCATCCCCTTTGGGATGGTGTTAGTGGGCAAGTCCATGATCCCATCATCTTCGTCACCCTGCCTAGTATCATCATGGTCTTGTTCCTCTATTATCTGATCCTCAAAGACACCAACATTGCCCATGAAGGCCAGGATATGCTGATTGTCCTCAAAATCCTGAAAGTGGGTGACATTTTCTGGGATGGACAGGGTGGGTATCATCTCAATTGAAAACCTTCGGAGTCGTGAACCGGCCATGGGCTCAAGTGTGCTGGAAAAAATAGCAAGGGCGTATGGGACATAATTCCATCATCAGGGAATAAAATCAATGCCGAAGGCATAAAAATCTTCAATAAGGCTCCACGCCTGATTGCAATATGCAGCCATCCTTTTGTCATGACATGTATACTAACTCCGGACCTATTTGACAATCAACTCTGAATCACCCAAAGCTCGGAGGTGGGTGATTCCTTTCCTTAATGCAAATAAGAGTCCAAGGACCAAAGCCTCGTACTCCGTAACATTGTTCATGTAGTTGAACTACAGCCTGTAGGATGCAATGAAGGATTTCCCTCATGGTTTGATTAATTCCAATTTGGCCCCACAACCTTTCTTGGACTGGGACCTGTCAAACTTAAGGGTCCATAGATCGTTACTTGTATTCTGGAGTTGGGAAGCGAGAGGAGTCTTTGGGTTGCTTTTGGGAGACTTGGGAGGAGCTTCCTCCTGCACTGTTGGTGGGTGGGTGTGGTTTACCTCTGGAGAGGTTTGAATTTGAGGTTCCCAGGGAAATGCACTGAAGAAGTGCTTCCAATAGGAATACTGGGCTCCAAGGAATCAATTGTGCATTCTCTATTCCAGAAGGTGTTGATGTGTCAGATAGAGACAGAAAGGCAAATTTCACACTCTAGCTGTGAATGTTTCTGATAGTGTACTCAGCACCAAGTGCTAGACAAGAGTGTGGTAGGGCTCGCTGTGGCACCTTGAGAGTCAACCTCAACCCTCAAATTTCCTTCTAGGTCCTGGGTTCTCTGCAGAACTATGGGATCCTCCCCAAGGGTGAAATAAAATGTTAAGATTTCAAAGGGTTGGTACCCCCCCAGAGAAGTCTCAGAGAAGAAGACCTCACTAACCCTCCCGACTTTGGTAAGGGCCTACTTCATCTGGGGTTCACTTTCAACCTAGATCTTGTTTGATTCTCCTTCCCAGGGGAGCCATAAGTGGGAGAAGTCGGTCAAAAAGTATCTGTTCAAGGACTTAGACCAATTCTAACTTAATAACATCCCGTAAGTCTTTGGGATGTCCACTACTTAGATATCGATTATGCTGGCTATTCTAGGGTCCTGGATAAGTGTATCTGGACGTTCTTCAATTCCCCCACCATTTTCATAGTAGTTTTGTCTAATTGAATCACTGCGCCATTAGATGGGGTGGGACAGAATCCAAGCTTCTGGCATATGGATAAGGGCATGATGTTGCCCAAAGCTCTAGAGTCTACTAGGAAATTGTGTATGTTCTTACCTTGGATATTCAGGCCTAATAGGAAGGGAGGATCCTCATTATTTCCCTGGAAGATAGCCACATTGGCGTCTTCAAAAGAGAGAGTCTTAGGCGGGTGACTGACCACTTTTGGGTTCTCCAAGAGTTTCAAAAGAGACTTCTTCTACTTGAGATAGTTTAGCAAAACCTCCATCAAGGTCATGGAGGTGGTGGTCTACTCTAACGCTGTTGTAATGTCAAATCTTCCTCCTGGGAATTGGTGAGCTCCCTCAGCTAGGTCTTTCATATGGTTAGAGTTAGAACCTTTTAGAGTGGTAGGCTGATTAGTTGTATTATCCCAGGGAGGAGTGCCCCTTGTGGGAGGTGTTGGCATGTAAGCCGGTCCTTTATCAGCCTGATTCCAAGTATTGTATGGAGTCTACAGGTTGGTGAAGACATTAGCTTCAAAGGGTGGGATTGAATCATCAAAGAATCCCTGCAACTCAGATTCTTCTTCATCTTCTTCGAAGGATCCGAAGAAGATGGTCTCATAGGTGAAGGCACAGTGGGTTGACTCTTTCACAGGAGGCTCTAGGGGAGTAGCATCATGCAATTTTTGTTTGTCTAGTTGGGAGATCATGATGACCTTCTTGAGGGTGGCACAGTTCACATCATTATGGGAGCCTATGTCGTGCAATCTACACCAATTGGTCATGGGCTAGAAGTTTGCGACTGGTGTGAAATATGATGGTCCAGCACCACTTTGACTAGAATTTTTGTTCAGAGGTGGGCCTTCGGTGTTTGTGTTACTGTTCCATTGCTGTTGATTGGGCTGAGGCCCATTGTTGAAGTTTCTTCCCCCGACATTGTTGTTTCATTGGCTGGAGAAAATATTCCCTCTCTAGGAATTAGAATTCTGGGGTGCATAGGACCCTGCCTTTAGCTGACCCATGTCCATAGTCAGGGTGGATAACATTCGCTAGAGGGATTCAACCTCGGCAGTCAACTGAGTGTTTGCATCACAATGTGACTATTGTTGTTGTTAGTTTTCTGAGAAGGCAGCAGTGTTTTCCAGAGTCGAGGGCGACAATCCTCTAGCTGTGGATGACTGAAAGAAGGGCACTCTAGGAGGGTGTGTCTGTGGTTGTTGTGCACACTTTGGATGATTCCAAGGGAATACTTCTAGACCTGGCATAGCCTGAGTCTATGATGGGTAAACATACCAGGTCTGCTGGTCTATCGGTGGTGGCAGGGGATTCATTGCCATTGCGGGGGCACCTATTTCCATATTGGGGTTATATCCCCTGGCATACACTATTCCACTGGGGATCATGTTGAAGGGTGTGCTCTATCCAATATTGCCTGTGGACTTATTAAGGACACGGGACAATTCTAAGGCTAGGTTGTAAACTTTTGCCAAGGTGTCCTAGTCACCCACGACGGTTGTTCTCTAGAGGAGAGTGGCAACAAAGGGGTCCATCACGTTGAGATAGGTCAGTATGGTCACTTCTAGGGATGGAATGAAAGGGCCCGTGCACCGCTTTAAGGCATGTTGGAATCGATGATTGAATGTTGCGAGGGGTTCAATAGGTTCCTTTTTGATGGAGATGAACTAGCTATGGGACCAAGCTGGGTCCACATGTACGCAAAAGGCAGCCAAGAAGGCATCCTCCATGTCCTACCAACTGTTGATGGAGTTGGTAGGAAGCTTTAGATACCAGTTCATCTCACCCTGTCCCAGGGATAGGGGAAACATCTGGGTCAAAACATCCTCATGTTGGATCTGGTGTCAGTTCATGGCATCCTTGTATTCCTGTAAGTGTTCTTCTGTGGTTCGTAAGCCTAGGTGCTCATATCATGGGCGAATCTTCTCCGGGTGCGAGGGTAAGTCGTTGATTGCGCTCAAAAAAGTTTCCATAGGGGACCCGGTGTTACTGAAGTATGAAGCCATCTAGGGAACTGGATTTTGAGTAAGTTGGATGCTATTTCCTAGGGTTATTTGAGGAGTTTGGATATTCTACGGTGTACTAGAACCCCAAATGATAATGGCTGGTGTGGTTTTTGGGGTCCATTTCTTTCGAGCAGGAGGCTCGAGCTTGACAAACCTTCTAGGGTTTGGGGCTGACCTAAGAATTCTCTCAAATTTTGCTGGGGAGAAAGACCCAATCCCACTAAAGGCTTGAATCCTAAAACTATGGCTTGGGGAACCTTTGGGAGGTGTAAAATCAGAATCTCGAGAGGGGGACAAGTTCATGCCCTCCTTCTAGCGCCAGTTTCTGTTGATAGGACTTTGGTGACCGGATCTGCCAGATGTAATTTGTCACCGGGTACTGGGGTACCAGCCAACTTTGCGGTGCTTGGAGGCCCAAGGAATCTCAGGTAGGGGAATGAACCCTAACCTACCTCTTAGATACTCAAATGCATCCTTAGGTAATGGCTTCATGAAAATATCTGCTACCTTCTCCTTAGTTAGTACATAATCGAATCATACCTCTTTTTCTTGTGCCTATTCTCTAAGAAAGTGATATTTAATAGCTATGTGCTTTGTCTTAGAGTGCATCACCAAGTTCTTAGATATGTTGATAGCGCTTGTATTATCACAAAAGATAACCACCGGTTCAGTTACCTTTTATTTAATTCCTTTTGATGGCTTCTTGATCTACACCATGTGTGTGCAGTTGATAGCAGTAACAAGATATTCAACTTCAGTTGTGGTTTAGGATATAAAAATTTTCTTTTTACTTGTCCAGGACACAAGCCCGTCACCTAGAAATAATGCACCATCACTTGTGCTCTTCCTATCATCCACATTTCCTGCCCAATCTTTTTCAGTGAAAATACTTAAAGAGAAATCACCTTTGTGAGAATACAAAATACCATGGTCTTTAGTCTGTTGATGGGGTTTTGCTGACTGGGTCCGCCAACAGTCATAAGTTGTCACCGGGTTCTGGGAAAATCGGCCAACTCCGCCTGCAAAGGTTGTCCGGGAGAAATAAATCCTCTAGGCCTTCAAGCACCTGGGTGTCAGGTCATGACAGTGTGGGGCTCGGTTAGGAGAGGTGACTATTTTCGAAGGCGATAGCTGGTTTCTTCAACGCATTCTCTCCGGAGATTCGTTCAAAGTAAGGTTTTCCCGAGCATTCTATACTTAGAAAATAAAGCGAAAAATATCCTGTAGGGTTAGAAACATTTCATCTAACTACAGTCATGTTAAAATGTCTAAAACATCAATAATACTCTGGTAAACTACACTAAATACTGAAGAAACACATAACCATCAGCTAGCATTTTATTAGTAGCGGGAATAAAGAGGTCGTTAATCTACTTTAAGATACCAAAGTAGAAGACATAAAGAACATCAAAACATGAAATACCATTAACTCAGAAGTAGGAATGCCAACAACATCATTGCCAAGAATTCTTCCTTCTTTATTAATGTTCCTTCCAGCAAGCACTGGTGCGAGATACAATGGCAGCCCCAGGGGAGCATCTAACTATTGAGAATGGAAAAATGGAGCATTGAGCTCTGCAACTTGAAAAGAGAAATTAATTTTCTATTGCTATGGAAAACAAAATCATCAATTTCACTGACCCTTGGAAATGGGCCGATCTGCCTATTTATACAACTCTCTTCTAACCCTAACCCTATTTACATCATGTTCTAATAAAATACAATATCCGGGGGCCAGTACTACCTGCACCACCCTACAAAAGACCTAGAGACGAAATAGGTCTATCATGTCAGAAGAATAAGATAAGAATATACATTGAAAGAATCAGTCTTGGGAAGAGAACCAAAAAGCAGAATGGAGGAAGTAGGTCCCTCAAAAATCAAGGCTACATGCCTCATAAATGGGAAATGCGGCGCCCTGTCTCCAATGTGCCAGATGTACCTTTGAGCGATGCCTCGAGAAAACCACCCTATCAGAAGACCAAATTCCAAGCTGACGCCCCTTGATGTGGCCAACTACCTTCTGACAGCCTTTATTAACCACTTCTGAAAGTGATCGGTCAGCCTCGAGGACCGGGACATGGGTCACTTGAAAGAATACAAAATTTTGGATCCGAGACTCCAGGATCTGGGAAATTACACCCCAAAACAAATAAAGAATACTCAATGTGAGTTTTCCCCAACCTTCGGAGAAAGCTCAGGGCTGCTTATTATCATTGAAGGCCTGGAGGAGGTGGGAAATGCCATCTTCATCTACATTCTTTAGGCTGGCCCTTCTGTGCCTGGCCACTTCAACTTGTTCCCCCAGGTCTGGAACATTTTCTTCAAACTCATCTGCCCTCCTCGCGGCATCATGACCTTTAAGTATCATGCTGGTTAGTTTTTCCATCTAGGCCCCATCTATCCCCTCCGGGGATTGATACCGGGATTTCATTATTTCATCAAAACTCCCCAAAATTGAATCGTCGGGGGTA
The DNA here is from genome assembly GCA_018584345.1 of Thuja plicata. NCBI lineage: Eukaryota > Viridiplantae > Streptophyta > Pinopsida > Cupressales > Cupressaceae > Thuja > Thuja plicata. The sequence continues at coordinate 1,953,971 of MU225749.1, forward strand.
TATGTATCTGTACTAAGGGGATCAGCCCTGGAAGCCTTTATTACAAAAGACTTATATAAATTAGAAGAATATTTTATAGTTTTTACCTTCTCTTAAAAGGAATCTACCAGTTGCTTGGTTACCTCCAATGTGAGGTCAAGTCTGGAGTGCTGAGTTCTTACAAAATCAAATGATTCCTCACCCAGAATTTCGGATTCAAAAATTATATCTTCTCCCAAGGTGAGGAGCTCTTCGAGCTCCACCTTCCATGCTTGGTAGTTTTCGGCGTCACTCTCCCATTGCTCAATAAGTTCCTCCGCTTGATGAATGACTTCCCAAGCCATGTATAAATCTGGGAGAGTGGACACCAAGAAACGCCGGGTGTTTCCTATCTACAGGGCGATCCATTCATCCACTTTCTGGGCCTTCTTTTTCATCATTCGCATGGAGTCTATGTCACTCTGCGGAAATTATTCTGAGGTGGAGGCCTCTGGAGGAGCGGTGTTGATTGGTTTAGCCAGCTCAGTAAGTAACCCCACAAGGTTTGCATTCTTTTCCTTCTCAGCCTTGAGCCTCTGGGCCTCTTTCTCGTATCGGGCCTCCACTGCCCTTACTGCCTCCTTCAACAAATCTACCTCACCCTGCTTTCCCCTTTTGCCTAGGGATACGTCTGAAACATTATAGTCTGTGGGATTTGCAGTTGCTTCATCGGTGTCCAGGGGAGGTGTTGCCACAATGGTAACTATTTCTCCACCCAGCCCAGTTTGAAGAGCATGAACTGTCTGGGCTTTCTTTGCCTTCTGTGGGGCCTGAACTTGGGCCATCATTTCGGCTAGGGAGAGAGGAATCACCGAAGCAGACTGAGCTTTTCTCTTTCTGCTTTCTACCAGCCACTGAGGTAGGGGAGGTGGCCTTCCCACCAGAATTTTTTCTTTTGATTCTCTCCCAGTGTCCTGTGGTTGTTGCTTCTCTTCAATGTGGAATTCATCCGTCTCTCTCCCTGCCTCAACTTCTTCCGCAGCAACATTCTTTTCAATCTCCATCTCCTCAGCCTGGTCCTGTATGTCAATCGCTGGGTTTGGACTCTGGTAGGCTTCCTCAGGGATTTCTTCTTCGAACTGCTCTTCCTATTTCTCTTTTTCTTCTGTCAGGGCCTCTTCTTCTGTTGGCACCACTTTTGGCAGCAGGGGAGGTTTCAAGCAAAGATTTAAAGTTTGGGCCGCTGTGATCACCTGCCCAAAGGTTGATCCCAGGAGTGGCCCTTGGAACACGATGGATGGGGTTACAGTTATTCCCGAAGGTTTGGTTCCCCCAACAGATGCCATTTTTTCACTTGGCTTTAGTTTGTCCACTCTCAGACCTTGCATTGCTTGAGCCCTGGAGATAATCTCCGGTTCTGGCTCCTTTTCTTCTTCTTGCAGATCTTGCCCTTGCGCAGGCTCTTGCTCGATATCTCCTAGCTCTGCAGCTTCTTGTCCCTCCCTTGGGACCTCTGCCTCTACTTTGTGTATCATCCCCCTACAAGTTGCCAAACTCATCGACCGCAAATACATCAAATTCTTCTTCTTGAGGGGGACTGGCCGAGACTCCTGCGGGCTCCGTTTCTTTTTCCAGTTTCGGGGAACTGGAAGAAAGGATCTCTATTTCTTTGGGGAGAGATACCCCTGGTGTTGGTTCTGCCTTAGGATTTTTGCTGAGCATTTTCTTCCTCTGGGTTACCAGAGGAGGTCCCGCATCTCTTATCGCTGCTGCTTCCAGCAGATCCACCCCCGTCGCCTTGATGATTAAGGCTGCCAATGATGGGGAGGAAGGAGGATGAAGTGGCTCGGTCATAAGTGGTGGGGTAGCCAACTTCGTCATCAATTGCTCCCTCATTTGTTGGGAGGTCGCCATCGACTATTTTATTTGTTCGGTGATGGGGACTTCTTGCACGGAAGGGGTTGTAGCTATTCTCTTTCCTTTATCTACACCTTGCGAAGAGGTCCCAGCCCCCGGGGTCAATCTTGGTACCGGTGGCAGAGTTAACTTTGGCACCGGCTGGGCTACTCGGTGGGTACTCCCGGGGCACACCTCCTTGAAATAGGCGTGGCTTCTCTTGACCATCTCTCGAGTGAAGTCTTCAATTGTGGGCTCCTCTTGAGCGGCCCAATCTACTGGTGGAAGGGCCCTTTTATCGATCCCCTTTTCTTTATACTGGGGATCTATGGTGGGGGCGGAGTCTGAGAAGTCCGCTGGGAATTTCTGGAGCTTCAGTTCCTGCATTATTCTGGCTGTCATCCTGACATAGTTTCTGCCCCACACATCCACGTCATCTTGGCAATCAGCCCAGAAGTCTTCCATGTGTATTTGATGGGGCTCTGAAGCCTGGGGCAGTGCTGTTGCAATTCTGCCATGCGGATCAAAGTTTTTTCGCATCAGATAAAATTCCTGCAAGTTATAACTTTTTAGCTCATTGTCTGCCTCCTTCGCGGCAGCCAGACTGCAGGTGTATTTCCCACAAGTGATTGGGAACAAGATGTTGGGGACCTTCTTGAGGGCCAAGAAGACATGTAGCTCCATTATCTACCGGCAGTATTGTAATAGCATGATCTTGTCCCCACAATGCTTGGGTAACAAGTAGGGTTTCCCAGACAAGCCGACGACCCTAATGTATGTATGCTGCTGGAACTGGATATAGTAGTGTCCATAACTACTGACTAAATTCATCACCTCAGTAGATAGGCGGTAAGCAGCATCTCGGGTGGGTGTGAGCAAGTGTTAATAAATGAACGCATCATTTACTTGGCAGAAATTGAGGAAGCTGGCCTCCCATTGAATCTGTGGGAAATAGTCGCAGGGTGCCTTTTGTCTTGGGCCAATCCCGAGCACGCCGTTTGTAAGTAGGCCGTTGGAGTAGGGCCTCTGTTGGGCCAGGGCCCAGAAAATGTAAGAAGACATGTAGAACTTCTTCTTCCTGTCCAGTTGAAGAAACTGGGAGTCGACGTGATTAGAAATTATTGTGGCCCAGTCGAAGAATTCTCCCTTGGTGGAGATGCCAAGGAGGAAATAGTACATCCATTTGGCAAACTCCTGGGTGGAGGGCTTCCCAAATACCTGAGCTAATGCTATTATCCCCATCTGGATGCTCTCCTTGAATTCAGAGCGGGGGATTTCTATCTTCATTCTCTTTGGGTCCCTCTTTGGGGCCTTGAGCCAATGGGTATTCATGTATACCCGGGTGGCATCCTCCAGTTGTGTAAACTATTTCAAGGCATCAGTCCTTGTAACCACCATGGCTCTATCAAATTGTGGGATACCCAGGTCTGCCTGGAATGTGACTGGGTCAAGGGACACCAGTGGAGTGGGGTATCCTGTGGGTTGTGCATCCGCGAGCATAATGGCCCAGACAAAAGAGTTGTAGTTGGCAGCCAGTGTTAAGATAAGCTCCGGAGATTGCACAGAGCATGGGAAGCAAGCTGCGCGGAGGATTCTGAAACCCCCGACGTTGATTGTGAGCTGGTCTCCAGCCTGTCGCTAGATGTGCATTACCTTTACCAGGGCCTACATTTCTGCCCAAGTTCCGACATTGGCGTCGGTCATTAGTTTTACCTTGGACTCAATCTTTGAGCCCACAATGACATTATCTTGTACAAACTTCATGGTGAGGGGAAGCTTTTCCAGGGCTTTCTCCATCTTTGACTTTATTGCTGCCCTGGTTTCTGTTGTGGGTTGTAATTCTGGACTTCCAGGAGGAGATGATGCGGACGCTTCAGACATATTTGGAAGATGAAGTCCGAGAACCTGCAAGGCAAAGCGACCATCAGAATATTTTATCAAAAATAAGAAATTTACTCTGGGGTCTGAAGATCTTACCACCGCGACATTTGCTCTTCCTGAAAAGTTAGTTTTATGCAAAGATACCCGAAAAGAAAAACACATCGTAAACTTAAGATATTATCAACACATTCGGGTCTGGGGAATTTTATCACACTTAGCAAAGACACGGGATGGATGGTGGTAAGAGACCCAAAGCCCGGGGAAACGGCCGTTAGCGAGAATATGTGAAAATCCAAGTCATCAAGCCCACGTGGGCGCCACGTGCGTAGGTATTAAATGGAAGTTATGGCGATGACGGCGGAGCCAACTGTCTGAACGCGCGAAAAGGGAGAGCCACTTAGCTGGAATTGATTGTGCGCATGGGATATAAATGAAGTTCTGATAGACTCCATGGAGGAGAGAGAAAACCACCTATTTGAAACCAGTCGAGAGCCAAGCTTCAAACAGGTGGTTTTCAGCCTCGAAGCGAGCTCGGAGGCAGAAAACCAGACATAGGGGTGACTCGACTGGCTTGTTAAGCCACCCAAAAGGATATACACAAAGTTGAGGGATATACACAGAGGCAAGGAGATATACAGGGATCATATACAACTATATACATATATACATGAATACAACGCAGGACGACGCCCGCGGGAAAACCAGACAAGGAAGAAATGGATATACAACTATTTACACTTATATATGCTATTTACAGAAATAACTCCTGCACAGAGGGTGGACAACTCTCTGGTAGAGCTGACCCACCATCGGGCGGCAAAACCCAAAATAGAACAAACCAGCCGAAACCAGGAAACAAAACGAACGGAAACAAAATGAAACAAAGCAAAATGGAAGGAAACCAGAGAGCGAAAGAAAGACAGAGGCAGAGAAGCGGAAGCACCAACCTGAGAACACAAAAGGTGGAGGAAATGAAGGATTTACCGCATGAGCTCGAGTCACCGAACTGTCAGAGTCACCACCATGAAGCACCTGCAATTGCCTGAGAATGACAGGACATGTTAAGCGTTGATTATCATAAACTTTCTGCAAACGCTCTGTTAATCGCTTTTTAAAATCGCTCTCTAATTCGCTCTAAGTGCTCGAAGGTTTTAATCATGGTAAATGTGAAAGTGATAGATAATTTCTATTTATATCCATGGTAAAAAGGCAATCCTCCTCCTTCCGGCGATCTCCAGATAAGCAAAACCTCCAAACTCCGGGCCCGGGGATTCTTCGTGATAATATCCTTACGAACATCATGACGAATAATCCCAGAGTCTGGAATATGGTTCCTAATGAAGGACAACCTCCGGGAACAGAGTCCCAGAGATGAAAAGAAAACAAACAAGATACAACGCAAGGGAAGAAAACCCTGGATAAAGAAAACAAAAAGGAAAAAAGACAAGACAGCTGCAAGAAAAAAGAAAAAAAAGGGGGACCTAATATTTTGCACACAAAATGTAGGGACGGGGATGTAGGGCATAACAAATGGTGACTATCTGGGATAAATGCCTTAGCGCATTTGAGAACTATAGAATCTCTAGTTAGCAAAACTAGAACAAGCTGCTCCTCGAAGCGTCTGATAGGAAAATAGAAACATATCTGAGAGAATTCAACCACGCAGGAGTTAGTCCGCAGTCCTTCATCAGTGGTGTCATGTGTGCTTTGGAAAAAAATCAAGCTGATGACCTCTGGGAGGAATAGAGAAGAGGTACTAATCACATCAAACCAGTCATTCATTTGCTCGTTTCCCCCAGAGACCAGAGTTTCGTCCCACTTTTCCTCCTGTTATTTTTCTTATTTCTGGGTGGGGAAGGCGGTACTTATTTCACCATTAAGCTTAAGCTTAGCTAATTTTAATGGCGGTACTTCTTTCACCTATCCACCTATATTTAGATTGTTCAAAGAGGGGACAAAACTCTAGACCCGAAAAGAATCTGTTAAAGTCTCTGACCTGGGTCAACCAATTAGTACAACCGATCTATCCTTGGTGTGTCCGATTACTTGTTCCTTATATTATTATTTTGTTCACTGATTGCCAGATTTCAGGAAAGAACGCCCAATGGAGATTCTTCAAAATGTGCCATATCCTATGAAATGAACCCCGGAGACCGGATCGGCTCCACCGTGCTAAAGACAGATTCTAAAGTTCACCATGCCATATACACTGTACCGGAAGCCACAGTTATTCGAAGCATTCCAATTCCTGCAAGACGGAACAAAACATCGGGGCCAAAAGAAAACTGAAAATGAAAACAAAAAATGACAAAAAAAAAGGGACTGTCCCGGAAGACAGCCGACAGGGCTATTTACAAGGCAGGGTACCTCGCACGAGGCACCCAGAGGAAATATTTACAAGTGGAAGGCTTTACATATAATACAACTTAGGACAAACTTACCCTACTTGAAATAGTGTTTGAGAAACTATCCATTAACGGGCAATGCGACAGGTTCCCCAGTCAGAGTGTTAAGGCGGTAAGTGTTTACCCCGCAGATTTTCGAGATGAGGTATGATCCGAGCCAGAGCCGTTGGAATTTGGTATGTTTTTCCTTCTTCTCTCAGGCCTTGTCCCACAGCAGGACCAGATCCGAGATCTGAAAAGCCTTGTATTGGGATCTCTTATCAAACCATCTTTTTACCACTGCTTGATGACGCACGAAATGTTCAAGGGCTGCGTCTCATTGTTCTTCCATTCGCATCAGGTTTAAGAGCTGAACCTCCACAATGTTGTCCTTGTTGCTAAATTCCTGCATGAACTGTAAAACTGGGATTTATAAGTTGACTGAGAATACAGGGTTCTGACCGTAAACTAGATGGAACGGGGATGTTCCCAGCGCGGCCTTAATGCGAATGTGATCCGCCTAAAGGGTGAATCTCAACTTTTGATGCCAATCCCAGGGGTTCTGTTCTAACAAATGTTTGATCACTTCAAGCAGATTTTTGTTTTGTGGATTCAGCAATGCCATTTCCCTGGGGGTAATAGTTGCTGGAGAACTTCAGTGTGATCTTCTGATTGTAGATCCATTCGAGTAGCTGTGCCGAAGAAAACGTCAGACCATTTTCACATACTAGATCAAAGGGCATTCCAAATCTTGTGACGATGTTTTCTTCCAAGAACTTGATAACTACGTCCGCCGTGTTATTTTTGCAAGGTATAGCTTCAGACCACCAAGTGCAATAATCAGTAGCAGTAAGGATGTATCGGTGATTGGCAGATGAATTGGGGTTGATTTCCCTGATGAAGTCAAATTCCCATTGGGCGAAGGGTCTAGCCTCGTAGACTAGTTGTAGAGGCATGGCTGGGTTACGCTCATGATGCGCTGCGGTTTGGAAAGTATGGCATTTCCTAACATGAGCGTAAACATCTTTGAAGATGCAGGGCCAATAGTATCTAGCCCGAAGGATCTAGTGGGCAATGGCATCGGCTGAGCCATGCCTGGTTCCGAACTGTCCATAGAATTCATCGATTATTCTTACAACTTGGTCTTTATCGATGTACCGAAGGTACACTCCCTGATAATTTCTGCGGTAAAGCTGATAATTTCTGCGGTAAAGCACGGAGTTTTTGATCATGAAGTGTGCACTTTTCATCCGCAGAGTGTGACGTTTGTGGGGAGGTAACCCCTCCAGGCATTTGTTGTTTAGCAACAAGTATACCAAATCGGTATACCACGGATCTTGGGTGATGGACTCCACTGTATAAGTTTGGCATTCTATGCGAGGAGTCTCTTCTGCCATCGCCCGACTTAGTCCCTGGCCTCAGACTATTTTCATGGGCTGCATTTCTAAATCATATTCCTGGAGGATGGCCATCCATTTCCCCCGTCTCTCGCCCAATTCACTCTGCATCAACAGAGACTTAACGGCCTAGTCCGGGATGATAACATGTACTTTGCTCCAGAGAATGTAATGCCGAAATTTCTTCATGCCTAAAATAGAGCGAAGGCTTGTTTTTCTAGTGGCGAATACCAAACTTCAGTGTTTTTGAAGGGGGAACTCATGAAAGCTATCGGTCGCTCCTTCCCTTCAACCTTTTGGGTCAACACTACCGCAGCAGAATGCGGCGAAGCAAACGAGTAAATATAAAATGGGAGAGAGTAGTCTGGACTAGCCAGAACAGGTTCTTCCATTATTGTTTGTTTGATTTGGGTGAACGCCCACTTTTCTTTAGGACTCCACTCAATCTTGGTATCCTTTTTCATCATCTCATTGAGTGGTTTAACTATTTCTGTGAATCCCGTGATGAACCATCATACGAAGTTGATCTTTCTGAAAAAGGATCGCATATCTTTCTTGTTGCCAGGCATTTGTAGATTCAATAATGCTTCAACTCTATCAGAGTCTATGGATATACCCTTCTCAGAGAAAATATGCCCAAGCAACTTCCCCTCGATGACCCCAAATATGCACTTCTTGGGGTTGAGGGATATTCCATACCTGCGACATCTCTTGCAGATCTGAGCGAGGTGGGCGGGATGATCCCGCCTGTCCCAAGAAAAGATGGTCAAATCATCCATATAGATGATTATGCACCGATTTACGAGGCCCTCAAACGCAATGTCCATGGCCTTTTAAAATGTAGCCCCTGCATTGATTAGACCGAAGGGCATTCTTCTATATGCAAACGTTCCCCACTTAGTGGTAAACGCTATTTTCTCTCTATCCTCATACTTGACCATGACCTGGTTATATCCCGAATATCCATCTAAGAAGGACATCATCTGAAATCCATTTACTATCTGTAACACCTTATCCAACGAGGGAAGAGGGTGGTTATCTTTTTTAGATGCCTTGTTCAAATTTTGGAAATCCACGCAAAGGCGGATCTCACCATTCTTTTTCTTTATAGGGACCAGGTTGGCAACCCACGTAGTGTGCCAGATTGGGAAGATTATCTGGGCTGACAGCAGTTTTTCCACCTCTTGATGAATCAGAGGCTCTATCAAGGGGTTGACCGGTCTTTGCTTCTGTCGAAAGGGCTTAGCATCAGGTTTAAGGGGAATAGTATGGGTCATGATGGATGTATCATATGTTTTCAAGTCTTCATAACCCCAGGCAATTACATCAATGTATTCTCGGAGAACTGTGAGAATCTTCTCCTTTTCCTCGGGGGAGCAGGAGGTACCAATGTGAATGATCTTTTCTTCACCGGGCTGGCCGATGTTAACTTTTTCAAACTTTCCTCCCTCAGGGGAGGATGACACCTTCTCACGGGCCCGAGGGTCTGAATCGAAGATTTGTTCTAGTGCAACCATCCCTTTTGGGATGGTGTTAGTGGAAAATTCCACGATCCCATCATCTTCATCACCCTGCCCAGTGTCGTCGTGGTCTCGTTCCTCCACTATCTGATCTTCAAAGACACCCACATTTGCCATGAAGGCTAGGATGTGTTGATCATCCTCAAAAACCTGAAAGTGGGTGACATTATCTGGGATGGAGGGGGTGGGGACCATCTCAACTAAAAATCTCTAGAGTCGTGAGCCGGCCATCGACTCGAGTGTGCTGGCAGAAATGGTGAGGGAATCCGGGACATAGTTCCATCGCCGAGGAATGAGGTCAATCCCGAAGGCATCGAAATCCTCGATAAGGCTCCAAGCCCGGTTGCGGTATGTGGCCAGCCTTTTGTCATGACATGTGTATTGACTCTGGACTTGTTTAACAATCAACTCTGAATCACCCAAAGCCCGGAGGTGGGTGATACCTTTCCTTAACGCAAATAAGATTCCAAGGACCAAAGCCTCGTACTCTGTGACATTGTTTGTACAGTTAAACTACAGTCTGTAGGACGCGAGGAAGGATTTTCCTCATGGGTTGATTAACTCTACCCCAGCCCCACAGCCTTGTTTGGATCGGGACCCATCAAACTTAAGGGTCCATAAGTCATTGTTTGTAATCTGGGGCTGGGGTGGGGTAGTTTTTGGATTCTTACTGGGGGACTTAGGGGGTATCTCCTAGACTACCAGCGTGAGTATAGAATTTACCTACGGAGGTGTTTGGGTTTGGGATTCTCAGGGAGATGGCACCAAAGGAGTGCATCCCATAGGGACACTGGGTCCTAGGGAATCCGTTACATGTTGCTTGTTCCGGAGGGTATCAAGGTGTCTGCTGGTGATCGAAAGACATGGTTCACACTCAAGCTCTAAATGTTTCTGGTAGTGTACTTGGCACCAAGTGCTGAAATGGAGCGTGGCCAGGGTTGCTGTGGTGCCTTGAGAGCTGACTTCAACTCTCATCTTTCCTTCTAGGTCTTGGGCCCTTTATAGCACGGTGGGATCTTCTCCAGGGATAAAATCGAATGTTAAGATTTCAAAAGGTTTGTACACCCCCGGGGAAGTCTTGGAGAAAAAGACCTCGTTGACCCTCCCAACCTTGGTAAGGGCCTGTTTCATCCGGGGTTCGCTTTTGACCTGGATCTTATTTGATTCTCCTTCCCACGAAAGCCATAGGTGGGTGAAGTTGGTCGAAAAGTATCCATTCAAGGACTTAGACCAATTATGACTTAGTAACATCCCGTAAGTCTCTGGGATGTCCACCACCTAGATATCAATGATGCTGGCTATCCTGGGGTCCTAGATAAGATGTATTTGGACATTCTTCAATTCCCTCACCATTTTTATAGCAGTCTTATCCAACTCGATCACTGCACCATTAGACAGGGTGGGGTGGAATCTGAGCTTCTGACAAATAGACAAAGGCATGATATTACTCAAAGCCCTAGAGTCTACTAGGCAATTATGTATATTCTTACCATGTATATTCAGGCCTAGTAAGAAGGGAGGATCTTCATTGTTCCCCCGGAAGACAGCCACATTAGCATCTTCGAATGAGACGGTCTTGGGCAGGTGGCTGATGGCTTTCGGGTTCCCTAAGAGCTTCAGAAGGGATTTCTTCTACTCGGGACAGTTCAACAAAACCTCCATCAAGGTCACGGAGGTAGTGGTCTGCTCTAACACTTTCGTAATGTCAAATCTTCCTCCCGGGAATGGGGAATTCTCCTCCATGAGATCTTTTTCTTGGTTAGAGCTAGGACCTTTTGGAGGGACCGGTCGATCATTTGCGTTATTCCAGGGAGGAGGAGTATCTTTGGTAGGGGGCATAGGCGCGTAAACTGGTCCTTTACCAACCTGACTCCAAGTATTGTATGGAGTCCGCGGGTTAGTAAAGGCATTGGCCTCGAAGGGCAAAATGGATTCGTCAAAGAATCACTTCAATTTGGATTCTTCTTCATCTTCTCCGGAAGTCCCAAAGAATATGGTGTCACAGGTGAAGGCATTGTGGGTTGTTTTCTGGACAGGAGGCTCTGGAGGGGTAGTATCGTGCGACTACTGCCTGTCCAACTGGGAGATCATGATGACCTTCTCTAAAGTGGCACAATTTACCTCATTGTGTAAACCGGTATCGTGTAATCTACACCAGTTAGTCATGGGCTGGAAATCTGTGACAAGCGTAAAATGTGATGGTCCAGCACCATTTTGGTTTAGAGGCGGGCCTCTGGTGTTCACGTTATTATTCCATTGCTGTTGATTGGGCCTAGACCCATTGCTGAAGTTTCTTCCTCCGGCATTGTTGTTTCGTTGGCCGGAGAAAATGTTTCCCCTCTGGGAATTTGAATTCTGGGGCGCGTAGGACCCCGCCTTCAGTCGGCCCATGTCCATGGTTAAGGTGGATAACATTCACCGTAAGGATTCAACCTCGGTGGTCAACTTAGTGTTTGTGTCACAATGTGACGGTTGTTGCTGTTGTTGGCTTACTGGGAAGGCAGCAGTATTAGCCGAAGTTGAGGGCGGCAATCCTCCAGTCGTAGACGACTAGAAGAAGGGCACTCTGGATGATTGTGTCTAAGGTTGTTGCATCTGCTGTGGCTGATTCCAAGGGAAGACTTCCAGACCCAGTGTCATCTGGGTCTGGGCTAGATAAACATACAGTGCCTATTGGTCTATCAAAGGTTGCAGAGGATTCATTTCCATCGAGGGGGCACCTACTGCCAGATTGGGGTTGTATCCCCTGGCATATGCAGTTCTGTCGGGGATCATGTTGAAAGGCGTGTTCTACCCAATCCCACCCGGGGATTTGTTAAGACTACGGGACAGCTCTAGGGCTAGGTTGTAGAATTTTTCCAAGGTGTCCCGGTCGCCCGGGGCAGTTGTTCTCCAAAGGAGAGTGGCAACAAAAGGGTCCATCACGTTAAGATAGGTCTGTATGGTTACGTCTGGAGATGGGATAAAAGGGCCCGTGCACCGCTTCAGGGCACGCTGGAACCTATGGCTGAATGCTGCGAGAGGTTCATTAGGTTCCTTCCTAATGGAGATGAACTGGCTGTGGAACCAGGCTGGGTCCACATGCACGCAAAAGATGGCTAGGAAGGCATCCTCCATGTCCTTCCAAGTGTTTATGGAGTTGGCAGGCAAGTTAAGGTACCAGTTCAACTTGCTTTGTCCTAGGGACAAGGGGAACATACGGGTCACAACATCTTCATGTTGGATCAGATGTCGATTCATGGCATCTTTGTATGCCTGTAAGTTTTCCTCTAGAGTCTGTGAGCCTAGGTTCTCATATCATGGGCAGATCTTCTCTAGGTGAGAGGGTAAATAATTGGTTGCGCCCAGAAAAGTGCCCATTGGGGACCTGGTGTTTTCGAAATATGCAGCCATCGGGGGAACTATATGTTGGGTAGTTTGGGTACTGGTTCCCGAGACTGTTTGGGGAGTTTGAATTTTCAGGGGTATGGTAGATCCCCAGATAATACTGGCTGGTAGGATTTTTGAGGTTCATTTCTTTCGAGCGGGAGGCTCGAGTTTGACAAAATTTCTGAGATTTGGGGCAGACCTAAGGATTCTTTCAAATTTAGCTGGGGAAAAAGACCCAATCTCGCTGAAGGCTTGTCTCCTAAAAATATGACTCGGGGAACCCTTAGGAGGTGTAAAATTGAAATCTTGGGAGGGGGATGAGTTCATGCCCTCCTTCTAGTGCCAGTTTCTGTTGACCACGTTTTTCTGACCAGGTCCGCAACAGTCATAAGTTGTCACCGAGTTTCGGGGAAATCGGCCAACTCCGCCTGCAAAGGTTGTCCGGGGGAAATAAATCCTACGGGCCTTCAAGCACCTGGGTGTCAGGTCACGACGGTGTGGGGCTCAGTTAGGAGAGGTGACTATTTTCGAGGGGGATAGCTGGTTTCTTCAACTCATTCTCTCCGAAGATTCGATCAAAGTAAGGTTTTCCCAAGCGTTCTATACTTAGCAAATAAAGAGAAAAAGATCCTGCAGGGTTAGAAATGTTTCATCTAACTATAGTCATGTTGAAATGTCTGGAACATCAATAATACTCTGGTAAACTACACTAAATACCAAAGAAACACATAACCATCAGCTAGCATTTTATCAGTAGCGGGAATAAAGAGGTCGTTAATCTACTTTAAGATACCAGAGTAGAAGACATAAAGAATATCAAAACATGAAATACCATTAACTCAGAAGTAGGAATGCCAACAACATCATTGCCAATAATTCTTCCTTCTTTATTAATGTTCCTTCCAGCAAGCACTGGTGCGTGATACAATGGAGGCCCCAGGGGAGCATCTAACTATTGAGAACGGAACAATGGAGCATTGAGCTCTGCAACTTGAAAAGAGAAATTACTTTGGTATTGCTATGGACAACAAAATCATCAATTTTGCCGACCCTTGGAAATGGGCCGATCTACCTATTTATACAACTCTCTTCTAACCCTAACCCTATTTACATCATGTTCTAATAAAATAGAATATCCAGGGGCTGGTACTACCTACGCCACCCTACAAAAGACCTGGAGATGAAATAGGTCTGTCATGTTAGAAGAATAAGATAAGAATATACATCGAAAGAATCGATCTCGGGAAGAGAACTAGAAAGGAGAAAGGAGGAAGTAGGTCCCTCAAAGATCGAGACTACATGCCTCATAAATGGGAAATGCGGTTCCCTGTCTCCAATGTGCCAGATGTACCTTTGAGCGGCACCTCGAGAAGACCACCCTGTCAGAAGACCAACTGCCAAGCTGATGCCCCTTGATGTGTCCAACTACCTTCTGAAATCCTTTATTAACCGCTTCTGAAAGTGACCGGTCGGCCTTGGGGATCGGGACATGGGTCACTTGAAAAAATATAAAATTTTGGATCTGGGACTCCGGGATCCGGGAACTTACGCCCCAAAATAAATAAAGAATACTCAATGTGAGTTTTCCCCGACCTCTAGAGAAAGCTCAGGGCTGCTTATTGTCGTTGAAGGCCTGAAGGAGGTGGGAAATGCCATCATCATCTACATTCTTCAGGCTGACCCTTCTGTGCCTGGCCACTTCAACTTGTTCCCCCAGGTCTGGAACATTTCCTTTAAACTCATCTGCCCTCCTCGCGGAGTCATGACCTTTAAGTATCATGCTGGTTAGTTTTGCCATCTGGGCCCCATCTATCCCCTCTGGGGATTGATACCAAGATTTTATTATTTCATCAAAACTCCCCAAAATTGAATCTTCAGGGGTATATGTATCTGTACTAAGGGGATCAGCCCCGGAAGCCTTTATTACAAAATACTTATATAAATTAGAAGAATATTTTACAGTGTTTACCTTATCTTGCAATGACTCTACCAGTTGCTTGGTTACCTCTAATGTGAGGTCAAGTTTGGAGTGCTGAGTTCTTACAAAATCAAATGATTCTTCACCCAGAATTCTAGATTCAGAAATTATATCTTCTCCCAAGGTGAGGAGCTCTTCGAGCTCCACCTTCCACACTTGGTAGTTTTCGGCGTCACTCTCCCACTGCTTAATAAGCGCCTCCACTTGATGAATGACTTACCGGGCCGTGTATAAATCTGGGAGAGTGGACACCAAGAAACACCGAGTGTTTCCTATCTGTAGGGCGATCCATTCATCCACTGCCTGGGCATTCTTTTTCATCATTAGCAGGGAGTCTATGTCACTTTGCGGAAATTCTTCTTAGGTGGAGGCCTCCAGAGGAGCGATGTTGATTGGTGGAGCCAGCTCAGTAAGTAACCCCACAAGGTTTGCATTCTTTTCCTTCTCAGCCTTGAGCCTCTAGGCCTCTTTCTCGTATCGGGCCTCCACTTCCCTTGCTGCCTCCTTCAACAAATCTACCTCACCCTGCTTTCCCCTTTTGCCTAGGGATACCTCTGCAACATTGTAGTCTGCGGGATTTGCGGTTGCTTCATCGGCGTTTGGGGGAGGTGTTGCCACAACGGCAACAGTTTCTCCACCCGGCCCAATTCAAAGAGCGTGAACTGTCTGGGATTTCTTTGCCTTCGGTGGGGCCTGAACTTGGGCCATCATTTTGGCCAGGGAGAGAGGAATCACCAGATCAGACTGAGCTTTTCTCTTTCTTCTTTCTACCATCCACTGAGGTGGGGGAGCTGGCCTTCCCACCAGAATTTGTTCTTTTGATTCTCTCTCGGTGTCCTGTGGTTGTTGCTCCTCTTCAACATGGATTTCATCCATCTCTCTCCATGCCTCAACTTCTTCCGCAACAACATTCTTTTCAATCTCCATCTCCTTAGCCTGGTCTTGTACGTCAATCGCTGGGTCTAGACTCTGGTAGGCTTCCTCGGGGATTTATTCTTTGAACTACTCTTCTTGTTTCTCTTTTTCTTCTGTCAGGGCCTCTTCTTCTGTTGGCACCACTTTTGGTAGCAGGGGAGGTGTCGGGCCAAGATTTAAAGTTTGGGCCGCTGTGATCACCTGCCCAAAGGTTGATCCCAGGAGTGACCCTTGGAACACGGCGGCTGGGGTTATGGTTATTCCCGAAGGTCCAATTCCCCCAGCGAATGCCATTTGTTCACTTGGTTTTAGTTGGTCCACTCCCGGACCTTGCATTTCTTGAGCCCCAGAGATAATCTCCAGTTCTAGCTCCTTTTCTTCTTCTTGTTTCTCTTGCCCTTGCATAGGCTCCTACTCGATATCTTCTAGCTCTGCAGCTTCTTGTCCCTCCCTTGGGACCTCTACCTCTGCTTGTGTATCATCCCCCTGCAAGTTGTTGAACTCATCGGCCGCAAATACATCAAATTCTTCTTCTTGAGGGGGACTGGCTGGGACTCCTGCGGGCTCCGTTTCTTTTTCTGGTTCCGGGGAACTGGAAGAAAGGATCTCTATTTCTTTGGGGAGAGATACCCCTGGCGCTGGTTCTGCCTTAGGTTTTTTTCTAAGCCTTTTCTTCCTCTAGGTTACCAGAGGAGGTCCTACATCTCTTATCACTGCTGCTTCCAACGGATCCACCCCCGTCGCCTTGATCATTAAGGCTGCCAATGACGGCGAGGAAGGAGGACGAAGTGGCCCGATCATAAGTGGTGGGATAGCCAACTTCATCATCAATTGCTCCCTCATTTTTTGGGAGGCTTCCATCGACTGTTTTATTTGTTCGGTGATGGGGACTTCTTGTGCGGAAGGGGTTGTAGCTATTCTCTTTCCTTTATCTACTCCTTGCGAAGAGGTCCCGGCCCCCGGGGTCAATCTTGGTACCGGTGGTAGAGTTAACTTTGGCGCCGGCTGGGCTGCTCGGCAGGTACTCCCAGGGCACACCTCCTTGAAATAGGCATGGCTTCTCTCGACCACCTCTTGAGTGAAGTCTTCAATTGTGGGCTCCTCTTGAGCAGCCCAGTCTACTAGTGGAAGCGCCCTTTTATCGATCCCCTTTTCTTTGTACTGGGGATCTATGGTGGGGGCGGCGTCTGAGAAGTACACTGGGAATTTTTGGAGCTTCAGTTCCTGCATCATTCTGGCTGTCATCCTGACATAGTGCCTGCCCCGCACATCCATGTCATCTTGGCAATCAGCCCAGAAGTCTTCCATGTGTATTTGATGGGGCTCTGAAGCCCGGGGCAGTGCTATTGCAATTTTTCCATGTGGATCAAAGTTTTTCCGCATCAGATAAAATTCCTACAGGTTATAACTTTTTAGCTCATTATCTACCTCCTTCGCGGTGGCCAAACTGCAGGTGTAGTTCCCACAGGTGATTGGGAATGAGACATTGGGGACCTTCTTGAGGGCCAAGAAGGCGTGCAGCTCCATTATCTACCGGCAGTATTCCAATAGCACGATCTTGTCCCCACAATGCTTGGGTAACAAGTAGGGTTTCCCGGAGAAGCTGGCGACCCTAATGTATGTATGCTACTGGAACTGGATATAGTAGTGTCCATAACTACTGACTAACTTCATTGCCTCAGTAGATAGGCGGTAACCAGCATCCCGGGTGGGTGTGAGCAAGTGGTAATAAATGAACGCATCATTTACTCGACAGAAACTGGGGAAGCTGGCCTCCCATTGAATCTGTGGGAAATGGTCCCAGGGTGCCTTTTGTCCTGGGGAAATCCCAAGCATGTCATTTGTAAGTAGGTCGTTGGAGTGGGGCCTCTGTTGGGTCAGGGCCCAGAAAATGTAAGAAGACATGTAGAAATTCTTCTTCCTGTCTAGTTGAAGAAACTGGGAGTCGACGTGATTAGAAATTATTGCGGCCCAGTCAAAGAATTCTCCCTTGGTGGAGATGCCGAGGAGGAAATAGTACATCCATTTGGAAAACTTCTGGGCGAAGGGCTGCCCAAATACCCAGGCTAATGCTATTATCCCCATTTGGATGCTCTCCTTGAATTCAGAGTGGGGGATTTCTATCTTCATTGTCTTTGGGTCCCTCTTTGGGGCCTTGAGCCAATGGGTATTCATGTATACCCGGGCGGCATCCTCTAGTTGTGTAAACTGTTTCAAGGCATCAGTCCTTGTAACCACCGTGGCTCTATCAAATTGTGGGATACCCAGGCCTGCCTAGAATGTGACTGGGTCGAGGGACACCAGTGGAGTGGGGTATCCTATGGGTTGCGCAGCCATGAGCATAATAGCCCAGATAGAAGAGTTGTAGTTGGAAGCCAGTGTTAAGATAAGCTCTGGAGATTGCACGGAGCATGGGAAGCAAGCTGCGCGGAGGATTCTGGAACCCCCAACATTGATTGCGAGCTGGTCTCCAGCCTGTCGCTGGATCTGCATTACCTTTACCAGGGCCTGCATTTCTGCCCAAGTTCTGACATTGGCGTCGATCATTAGTTTTACCTTGGACTTAATCTTTGAGCCCACAATGACATTATCTTGTACAAAATTCATGGTGAGGGGAATCTTTTCCAGGGCTTTCTCCATTTTTGACTTTGTTGCTACCCTGGTTTCTGTTGTGGTTGGTAATTTTGGACTTCCAGGAGGAGATGATGCGGATGCTTCAGACATATTTGGAAGATGAAGTCTGGGAACCTGCAAGGCAAAGCGACCGTCAGAATATTTTATCAAAAATAAGAAAGTTACTCCGGGGTCCAGAGATCTTACGACCGCAACGTTTGCTCTTCCTGAAAAGTTAGTTTTATGCAAAGATACCCAAAAAGAAAAACACATCGTAAACTTAAGATATTATCAACACATCTGGGTCTGGGGAATTTTATCACACTTAGCAAAGATGTGGGATGGATGGTGTTAAGAGACCCAAAGCCCGGGGAAACGACCATTAGCGAGAATATGTGAAAAGCCAAGTCATCAAGCCCACGTGGGCGCCACGTGCGTAGGTATTAAATGGAAGTTATGGCGACGATGATGGAGCCAACTGTCTGAACGCGCGAAAAGGGAGAGCCACTTGGCTGAAATTGATTGTGCGCATGGGATATAAATGAGGTTCTGACAGACTCCATGGAGGAGAGAGAAAATTGCCTGTTTGAAACCAACTGAGAGCCGAGCTTCAAACAGGTGGTTTTTGGCCTCGAAGCGAGCTCGGAGGCAGAAAACTAGACATAGGGGTGACTCGACTAGCTTGTTAAGCCACTTGGAAGGATATACATGAAGCTAAGGGATATACATAGAGGTGAGGAGATATACAGGGATCATATACAACTATATACATATATACATGAATACAATGCAGGACGATGCCCACGGGAAAACCAAACAAGGCAGAAACGGATATACAACTATTTACAACTCTCTGGCAGAGCCGACCCACCAACGGGCGGCAAAACCCAAAATAGAACAAACTAGCCGAAACCAGGAAACAAAATGAACGAAAACCTCTAGACTCCGGGCCCGGGAATTCTTCGTGATAATATCCTTACGAACATCATGATGAATAATCCTGGAGTCTGGAATCTGGTTCCCAATGAAGGACAACCTCCGGGACCAGAGTCCTAGAGACGAAAAGAAAACAAACGAGACACAACGCCGGGGAAGAAAACCCCGAAGAAACAAAACAAAAAGGAAAAAAGACAAGACAACCGCAAGCAAAAGCAAAAAAAGGGGGACCCAACATTTTGCACACAAAATGTAGGGACGGGGATGCAAGGCATAACACAGTCCCTTCTAGATATCCAAATATCTTTTCACTGCTATCATATGTGATTCCTTAAGATTAGTAGAAAACCTAGCCACTAACCCAAATGCCTGTGTTATATATGGTCTATTATGCACAACATATTGTAACTTTCTGAACATGGATATGTAAAAAGTTGCATCTACCTCCTTAGATTCATCATCCTTTTACAATTTACAACCTATCATCATAGGAGTACCAACTAGTTTTGAGTCTACTAACCCAAATGTCTTCAATATCTCTCTCACATATTTGGACTAGCTGATGTAGATTCTATCTCTGAGTTGTGATAGATGTAATCCAATGAATAATTTTATCTCCTTAATCATTGAAATCTTGAACTCCTTTATCTCATCTACAAATGTTATACTCATCTCATCATTTCCACCAAAAATTATATCATCAACAAAGACTCATAAATTAGCATTTTGTCATCATTTTCTATCTTCAGATATACATTGTTGATGTCACTTGTTTGTCATGAAATAAATCTTGATAAGATATGAGTTCAGTATCTCATACCATTCCCTTGGTGCTTGATTTAATCCACATACAACTTTTTGTATCTTTCACACCATGTTCTTTCCTTCAGATGAAGCAAAACCTTCAGGTTGTTCAATGTACACTTCTTCTTCCAGAACACCATTTAGAAATGATGAATTTTTTAGTAATAACTGAGAGGGGGGGGTGAATCAGTGGCCTCAAGAATTTATCCAATTTAAACTTTAATCCACCAATCAATACTTCTCAAATTATTAAGTCCCAACAAGATGCATGCCTTTGAAATACTTGAAAAAAATAACTGTCTGTCGGTTTACCATGTCTGTCCTTATTCTCCTTGATAAACGATAAGCAGTAAACTGTATTTACTGATACTCATTAAGTATGTAGAGTGTACCAATCAATCCATAAATGCATATGTATAATGTAAAACAATAAAGTAATAAACCATACACATATAACACAAGGATTTTAACGTGGAAACCCGATTAAGGGAAAAACCACTGGGACCGGTACCCAAAATTTTCACTCTTCTAAAGTGAGCCGTGTTAGGAGCCAACCCTATTAAAAGTTACAAACACATGGTTAAGTGTGACCTTGTTAGAGGATTTTTATACATAGGTTGTCACTTAGTATCTGGCATCTATGATACCATCCTTGAATCAGTCTCATGACTATCAATAGGATTTATGCTAATCTTACTACCATCCTTGAATCAGCCTCCTTCTTAGACTATCAATAGGCTTTAGGTAAGACTGATGCTACTATCATGAGTCAACCTTCTGGTAATCTGTTAGGATATACCTCAATTACAAAAGACTGTTAAGCCCTGCTCTGTTAAGAGACTTAATGCTTCAATGGTTAAACTGAAACAAAATGACCTATTTCTAATGCAACTGAATTGCAGATTTTCAGATCTATTTACTTACAATATATTTTTTATCAATGTATCAATTCAATTCCTTTGTACTTAACTCTTTCTTCTTTGTGATGTTGTGCTTTTCTGTTCGTCGGTGTCTACAGAATTCTTTAGCTCTCCCTTAGCTTGATTGATCAGGACTGCATGAAGTTTATCCTTCATCAGTTTCTTTTCAGCATCTTCTATCAGTTCACTCCCCCATGTATCTGATTACTTACAGAAATGAATTATTCTTGTCTCTTATATAGACATGATATTCCTTAATTCTAGGTTCTTGATTCTTGATTCTTTGCGTGAAAAAAAATCCAGCCAAGTTGATTTGCGCCTTTAACTCCTGATTTATCTCATAGTTATCTTCTTTCCAGTTGTACAAATCACTTACTTAACTGTGGTTGAATAAAACAAATAAAACAACCAGTTAATTCTATCCTTTAGCTCTACTAGCTAGATATTTTATCATTTTTTGATCTCTCTATTCTGTTGATCAATTCTACAGTTCATCGCCGGTGACAACTGCCAATTCCATTGGTGTAACTTTAGTTAGCTTAAGGATTTCCGTCCATCGGGCATCATTGGATCTTGCTCGTCGGGCAACACTATTTTTAGCTCGTCGGGCATCCTTTGATTCTGCTTTATCGGGCAACACTATCTTCTGCTCGTCGGGCATCACTGTGATTTTATCTCTGTATTTACCGATGGTGTGCACTCTGTCGGTGTAGTCTGTCACTTAGTGAATACTTGACTTTTATGCATTATTGAAAGCATAACCTTTATTCCATTGATTCTCTGAAGTCTTTGGCATTATGTATATGACCATACAGATGATATCAAGTTGACATCAATGACAATACAAACCATTAACTGATTTAATGTCTTGCATCATCTTCAACTTAATATTGTCAACCATTTAATCAGTTACATGTCATTAATCTCTCCCTTTGGCATTGATGGCAACATGCTATATTATCATACTATACTATTTCTAATACAATATGAACTATAATTGTTGAGATTCATCAAATTACCAAACAGTTTGTTTTGATAACTAATAAAATGTCTGACTGTTGGTAAGCTTTGTGTAAGCTTAGATTTGATTCTTGCAGCTTTTCCTTTTTCTTCTTCTGATGTGTTGTGACCTCTGTTGGTGTCAATTTTTCTCTTCTTCTTCTTTGATGTCTTTGTCTTGTATTTGTGACTTTTATAAAAATACTCTTCCTGTGGATATGATCTCTCCCTGTTTGGAGTAATCTGATAATGAATAGTTTTTTATGATAATATGAATACATTCTCTCCCTTTGACATTAATGCCAAACAAATATTTTCACAAATATCTGACATTTTGTCAAACAATGTCTTCTATTCATAATATATTCCTTAAGTTTCCCTTATCCATCATCAATATAACAGTTTGCTCTGGTGCTCGGTTCTGATATATACTTTTTTGTATATAGATGTAGCTTTGAAGTTTAGCTTTTTCTTGCATCAATCATGATTGATATTCTAATAATTTATGGCTAATGCAGCGTTCATTCCTTTTACTGACTATTAGACATGGGTTCGATGCCTAGTCTTTTTCTCGGGTACTCAAATGTATCCTTTGGTAGTGGCTTGGTGAAGATATCAGCCAATTTTTCCTTTGATTGCACATATTCAAGTATCACCTCCTTTTCTTGAACTTGTTCTCTTAGATAATGATACTTGATGCCAATGTGTTTAGTCTTGGCATGCATGACTAGATTCGTAGAAATATTTATTACACTGGTGTTATCACAATAGATAACTACTGGTTCTATGATATTCATATGCATACCTTCCAACAATTGTTTGATCTATGCAATGTTTGAGCAGTTTGCAGCAACAACAACATATTCTGCTTCTACAGTAGACTGAGAGATGCATCCTTGCTTCTTGCTAATCCAGGTGACAAGTCTATCACCCATAAAGAATGCTCATCCAGTTGTTCTCTTTCGGTCATCAAGATTTCCAGCCCAATCAGCGTCAATAAACACTTTTAGTTCAAATTTACCTTCTCTTCTATACCATAAGCCAAATTCCACAGTATTCTTCAGATATCTTAGTATTCTTTTCACAACAGTTATATGTGATTCTCTGGGGTTAGCAGAAAATCTAGCAACAATTCCTACTGCATGTGCAATATCTGGTTTGGTGTGTACAAACATACATGAGTTTCCCTATCATTGATCTGTATAGAGTATGATTTACCTCTGTTGTCTTGTCTTCCTTAGTTAATTTGCATCCAATAGCCATCGATGTTCCAACAGGTTTGGAATCTTCCATCTTGAATATTTTCAGGACTTCTTTGATGTATTTGGACTGTGTAATGAAAATACCTTCACTTTGTTGAATGATCT
>MU225749.1:2013825-2024997 GCA_018584345.1 Thuja plicata
CTCCTCTAATAGCATTTACAACTTCCTTTATCCTACCATAATATGAAACTATATTTTCTCCTTCTTGCATTTTCATTTCATCAAACTTACCTCTCAAGCTTTCATATTTGGCTCTTAGCACATTTGTATCTCCTCCATAGATGGTTTCAAGTGCATCCCACATTTTATTTGTGCTTGTATAGTCCTTTATGTCTTCGAACTCATGATAGTTCAAGGATGATGCAATCTCCAGCATTGCTTGATTATGTTCTTGCTTTTCTCTTAATTGTCCAGCATTGAGAGTTCATGTAGGGGCTACATATTCTTGATCAACATGATGTTTAGTAGAATCACCAACACCAGCTAAGTGAAATTTCATCAAAATTTGCCATGCAGGAAAGTTATCCTTGTTCAACTTTGGTACATCCCTTTTATACATCTTGGTCTTTTGCTCCAAGTACCTTCAAACTGTTTCAAGAGAACTAAGCTCTGATACCAATTGTTAGAATGAATTTAGAATAACTAAGAGGGGGGGTGAATCAATTATCCATAGGTGTATATGTGCCCATTAAAACTTTATACCAAATTAAACAACTCAGATCTGCTTGGCAGTGATAGCATAGGTCAACAATATAAGTATGTAGTTTACTGTTCAAATGAAATAAGCATGCTGAAACTTAACAGTAAAACACAATATAAACATTCACGCAAGTTGACACCAGTATTTAACATGGAACCTAATTTTGGAAAAACCACCAATAACATGCTATCAAATTTTCACTCTTCTGAAGTGATGCCCTGTTAAGAGTCAACCCTGTTAAAGGTTACAAAACACATTGCTAAATGTGACCTGGTTAAAGGATTTAATCACCCTGTCGGGAGTGGCCTTGTTAGAGGACTTAGAATATTCCAATCTAAATGTCACCTTGCTCAAAGGATTTATACAATGATTGCTAGGTCAACCTAGTTAAAGGATTTGAACTAATACAATGGTTAGAAAGTAATCAGCAGGTGTGATCTGATTCATACAACTTACTTTGCAAATCTAGATCCAATTCAGCTCTAATGCTAATTCACTGAGTAGCCTCCATTCTCATTTCAATCTTCAGATCTACTTGGAAATCTGTCAAGAAATCTCTCTTTGCTTCTCTACTCAGCCTTCTTTGCTTAGATCTTTCCAGTCAGTCAATTAACCATGTAATCCTTCTTGAATACTCTGCTCTCTTAGCTTCATCCATGAATAACCCCTTGAGGTTATCATATACCTCTCCATCTAGGTCAAATACAACTTTTGCTGCTTAATCAAGATCGTAGATCTTAGGTTAGGTCAGATCCAACAGATCTTTACATCATTACATTTAATTTATTTCTCCAATACAATCACCAATTAAATCTTTGATCCATACATTAATTATGGTTACCCATGCATTTACATAGTGTAGATCAAATGTGCTTATCCTTAATTAACTTTACATATCCCAATAGAATCAACTATGTCAGTCAGAGATCTTAAATCTCATCAATCATCAAAATACTATTACTTGGCCAACATTGTAGTCCTCGGCAATTGACTGACGCTCGGCACATATAAGAAAATATGCTTGGCACACACTGGTGCTCGGCCGACACAAAACTTGCTTGGCATAAACTATTCTCAGTAAACTGTCAGTGAAAGATAAACAACATATCACTTTGCCAATGTGCCAACTGATAAAGTACCCTTTGTAATTCCTCATATTTCAACCATTCTTCTTGGTCTTCTTGTTAAATCTCCTCCATCAATCAATAGATACGGTACTCAAATAGATAGCAATAGTCTCACCAGTTAAGGTTTGACATCAATGACAAAACAATAATTGTTTCCATTGTAGCTTTCCAAACAACATTTCCAACAAGAGAGTTTAATGAAAGAGGGGGAGTTTACTATACTTAGAGATAAAGGGAGAGTTTACTGAAAGAGGGAGTCTATAGATGAATAGAAACAGAAAGATTTCAGTGTGATTATAGACACAGATGGAGAAATGTTTTACAAGATGAGACTCGGAATGAAACTAAAGACATTAATGAAGATTTTTTCATATCAAGGAACACAGGCATACTTTTTGGATTGTATGGTAACTATGGTTGGAAAATTATTGTTTTAAAGTTTAGTTTTTCCATCAATGCCAAAGAGGGAGATTGTTGGAAAGCTATAATGGAAACAATTGTTGTTTTGTCATTGATGTCAAACCTTAACTAGTGAGACTATTGTTATCTATTTAAGTACCATATCTATTGATTGATGAAGAAGATTTGAAGGCAAGGATAACAAGAAGACCAAGTGAAATGGTTGAGTTATGGGAAATCACAAGGGTACTTGATCAGTTGGCACATTGGAAAAGTAATGTGTTGTTTATCTTTTGATGATAGTTTATTGAGAATAGTTTATGCCGATTGAAGTCTGTGATGACCGAGCACTAGTAAATTGCCAACAAAATTAGTGATGACCGAGTGGAAGAACACAGTGTTGGTCGAGCAACTATATTTTGGTAATTGTTGAGATTTGAGATCTCTGCCTGACATAGTTGATTTTATTGGGATATGTCAAGTTAATTGAGGATAAGCACGATTGTTCCACACTATTTAAATACACAGGTAACTACAATTAATGCATGGATCAAAGATTTAATCAGTAATTGCTTTGGAGAAGTAAATTAAATGTAAAGATGGAAAGATTTGTTGGATCTGACCTAACCTAAGATCTACGATCTTGATTAAGAAGAAAAGATTTATTTTACCTAGATGAAGAGGTATAAGATAACCTCAAGGGATTATTCAGAAATGTGTAAGAAGGTGTATGATGTGTATGCAAGAGGATTTCATAGTTAATTGACTGATTGGCA
Source organism: Thuja plicata (assembly GCA_018584345.1). Lineage (NCBI taxonomy): Eukaryota > Viridiplantae > Streptophyta > Pinopsida > Cupressales > Cupressaceae > Thuja > Thuja plicata. The sequence continues at coordinate 2,016,687 of MU225749.1, forward strand.
TGATCTAGGAGAGAAGGCTGAGAAGAGAAGCAGAGAGCTGTGAGAGTGATTGCTTGACAAATTTCCAAGAAGATATGAAGATTGAAAAGAGAATGGAGGCCACTCAGTGAATTATCATTAGAGCAAAATTGGATCTAGATTTGCAAAGTAAGTTGTATATATCAGGTCACACTTGTTGATTACTTTCTAACCATTGTATCATTCAAAATCCTTTAACCAGGTTGACCTAACAGTCATTGTATAAATCCTTTGAGCAAGGTGACATTCAAGTGGAATGTTCTAAGTCCTCTAACTAGGCCACTCCTGACAGGGTGATTAAATCCTTTAACTAGGTCACATTTATCAATGTGTTTTGTAACCTTTAATAGGGTTGGCTCTTGACAGAGCTCACTTCAGAAGAGTGAAAACTTGATAGCATGTTATTGGTGGTTTTTCCCAAATTGGATTTCCATGTTAAATAATGGTGTCAAATTGTGTGAATGTTTATGTTGTGTTTTACTGTTAAATTTCTACAAGTTGATTACATTTGAACAGTAAGACTGCATGATGTGAGTGTTCCAATGGCTTGCATGCACAATTAACTAAGAAGATTTTCTTTGTCTTCTTCAAGGATCCTAATATCCTCTAGGTCCTTATTAGGCTTAGGTGATTAAATAAGTCCTAATCCCACTCTTCTTCAAGAGTCTCACACTTGTGCTTCACCTTTGAAAGACTAACACCCTATTAGTTATTTCACTTCCTCTCCTACACTTAGAAGGATCTAAGTGTCAGTTCCACTCTAACATCCATGAATCATTGTAAGGGTGTCCATAATAATGTAGATAGTCCATCTAATCCAATTTGACTCCATTTTGGAGGATCTCTTAACTCTTTGCAATCGAGTTCCAACTTTAGTCTCAAAGAGGCCTAATAGGGCTTGTTTCCTTGTAGCCTTTCACAGTGACCTTTTCTTATTTCTTGCAAACATTTTCCAAAGAACTTGAAAATATAAGCCCATATATAGATACCCTTTATCCTTTTACAAGAGATTTTGAAATTTTTAGTTCCCTAGGTCATTCGTACATAGGGTTCCTACAATCTAGGTCCAATAGGGCTAATAGGCCTAATTTCTAGGATTGTCTGCAACTTAGTTGTAAACTTGCTTAAAACTTGGTCTTAGTGATTGGTATGAAATTGACCATCATATTATGTTAGGACAAGAATAAAACCTACCTGGGAATATACTTATTTTGTACAGTAATTTCTTCCCATGTATGAAACATGTCAATTCTTCTATCCTAAACCACTAATCGGGCACTGTCAACTCACCTAGGGCTTAGTAGTAAAAATAGCTCTCCATCTTTCTAAGACTTCTAATCCTAAACATATGTACACTACTAAATCCCCTAACATTTCCATCCATCCTTAGGTGTTTCCCATGGCTAGATTTCATGGGGGAGCCATAACTTGACTGACTGGTCAGGACAGGACCAATGAGTCTACTAAATTGAAATCAATTTAAATAAGACCATATAATACCTAAAAAAAAAAAAATTGAATAAATAATGCTTGTAACTATCCTAAGAACACAAAGAAACCATTAATTCAAAGTTTTCAATCCATAAGATGGCACTGTCACAATGAAAAACACAGGATTCTCAGAAAACCAGAATTCCAGACTGTATTGTTCTCCCCAAACTTGTTACAATGAATGACTCCTCCTTATATTTGAGTCCTTGGGTAAAATTAGATGCCATATCCATGATTCTAGGCCTTTTTGGTTGATTACCCACTCCTATTCATAAGGGGATCCAAAGATAACTGAGTTGCATGCAACATTTGCAATAATTGCAAATGTTGTCATAACAACATTTTAGCAACTTTTGGCATCTTTGCCATTATGCCTTCTCCCTAAGTTTTAGGACCTCTAACCTATTAATTTAGAGTATCCAAGATCATTAAAGGCCTCAAGGAATCTCTATGTCCTCATTTATGTGTTTAGGATACATTCATGACTCAAATCCAACATTTAGCAACTAAGCCCAAGTAATTGAAAAACTACTAACAATGGCTATTGTTGTGACCTTAGTCCTAATGAATAACTCACCTAGCCCACATTGACATGACCTTCTAAGGTATAGAAACAACCTAACTATCTTGACTTGGCCAATGTCAAGTACAAGCCAAAAATTACTAGAACATGGAGGTTAGCCTAGGTGTGCTCCTGCACCATCCTCCCCAAAACAAAAAAGTTCAATCCACCCTTGGATTGATGATATGTGGATCAATCCCCATCTTCTTGAACTCTTATTATTTTACCCATATTGCAAAATCATCTATTTGATCATGCTTCTTTACCAAGTGTTCCTTGTAGGCTTTGGTTCTAGTTTGTTTGTAGACTCTAGTATATAATACACTGTCAACTCCTATGACTATAGAAGAGGGTAATTAGAGATCTTCCACATCTTTGATCACTTCCTTGACATTCTAATCCATGTCTTGTTGTGGTCCTTTGTAATGGACTAAGTCTGCAATGTTAAAAATAGGTGACAGTCCACTGTCTTCTGGGATCTCAACTCTGAATGCATTCTCACCATACTTAGCTAAGATAGGATAGGGACATATCCTTCTCATTTTCAAATTGTGAGGGACTCCCTTTTGAAGTCTTGATTTTTTAAGATGCACCATGACCATGTCACCCACTTTGAACTGAACAGTTCTCTTACTCTCATCAACCTTGGCTTTATGTTTCATGGTATTCTCTATCAAAGTCTTCCGGACTATTTCATGTATCTCTTGCATTGCATAGGAAAAATAATCTGCATATCCACTTTCCTTCACTCCATCCTTCAAGTCTCTCAACTCATAGGCTCCTCTAGGATGTAATACATACACTACCTCAAAGGGGCTCTTCCTTGTTGATCTATTGATGGTATCATTATAGGCATACTCTGCTAGCCCAATCAATTGATCCCATTTCTGTCCATATTCCTTGGTCAAGCATCTTAGTAGATTTCCAAGGCTTCTATTCACCACTTCGGTCTAACCATCAATTTGGGGATGGTATGCAGACCCAAAGGATAAATTAGTGCCTAATCTTTGCCAAAGAGTCTTCCAAAAATGACTCATAAATTTAGTGTCTCTATCTGACACTATGCTTATAGGAAACCCATGGATTCTTACTATCTCTTTGAAGAAGAGAGAGGCTATTTTGCTGGCATCATTAGTGGTCTTGCATGGCAAAAAGTGAGCCATCTTACTAAATCTATCCACAACTACATAAAAACTATCCATGCATTATCTTTTCTTGGGTAACCCAACTACAAAATCCATGCTCAAGCATTCCCAAGGCCTAGTGGGAATAGGTAGTGGCTGATAAAGGCCTACATTTGAAGAAGTACCTTTTGCTCTTTGACATACAATACAAATTTCCACATACCTCCTAACATCAAGATTCATCCTTGGCCAATAATAGAACCTTTGAACAAGTTCTTGGGTCTTAGTGATCCCAAAGTAACCACTCAATGCACCATTGTGCTTTTCTTGGATTAAGTTCTCCCTAATAGACCCTATAGGTACATACAACTGATTCCCCTTGAACAAAACATTACTTTGCAAAGTGTATTCAGCATACTTACTATGAAAATGGTTTTTGTATTCAGCACATACCTTGTAAATTGCTGCAAAATCCTCATCATCATCATATAGATCATTGAAAAGATCTATCCCCATGCTCTTCAACTGAATTTCCTAAATTGTGAGAGCTCTTCTAGACATTGCATCTTTCACTTTATTGAGGACACATTTCTTGTGTTTGATATTAAAGGTATAAGCTTGTAAGTATTCCACCCATTTCATGTGCTTGTGGCTCAACTTCTCTTGAGAATTCATAAAACTTAAAGCTTGATTATCTAAGTAGACTATGAACTCCTTGGGGAGTAAATAGTGTTTCCATTTCCTTAAATCCTAAACCAATTCATACATTTCAAGGTCATAGGAATAATAATTCCTCTTGGCTTCACTCAACTTTTCTAAATGAAATGCTATTGGTCTGCCCTCTTGGCTTAGGACAGCTCCAATAGCCACATTGCTTGCATCACACTCAATGGTGAAAAGCTTCTCAAAGCTTGGCAAGACTAAGACAGGTTGGGTAGCAATCTTTTCTTTCAATAACTCAAAGCTCTTGGTGGATTTTTCATTCCATACAAACCTTTTCTTCATTCCTTCTTTGATTGCGTCCAACATGGGAGCACAAATAGCACCGAACAACCTTATAAACTTCCTATAATACTAAGCAAGGCCATGAAAACTTCTTACCTCTATTTCTGACCTTGGAGTAGGCCAATTCATGATGGATTCCACTTTACTCTTGTCCATTTTTAGATTTCCATGAGAGAGAGAGAGAGAGAGAGAGAGAGAAAACCCAAGGTACACTAGCTCTATTTTGATGAACTCACATTTCTCCAAGTTGATCATCAAATTTTCTTCATATAGCTTCTTGAAGACAGTCTCAAGGTGTTGAAGATGTTCCTCTCTTGTCCTACTATAAATCAGTATATCATCAAGGTATACTACTACAAATTTTCCAATGTAGTCTTTGAGGACTTCATTCATGAGCCTCATGAATGTGGAGGGGGAATTAGACAGTCCAAATGGCATGACAAGCCATTCATACAAACCTTCATTGGTTTTGAATGTTGTCTTCCATTCATCTCCCTCATGTATCCTAATTTGGTGATAGCCACTCTTCAAGTCTATCTTACTAAAGTACTTAGCTTCACCTAGACAATCCATTAGGTCTTCAATACTAGGTATTGGGAACCTATACCTAATGGTTATCCTATTTATGGCTCTTGAATCAGTACAAAGTCTCCATGTTCCTCCTTTCTTTGGTGCTAGGATAGTAGGTACTGCACAAGGGCTAATGCTTTTCTTGATGAGGTCTTGGTTAAGGATTTCTTCTATTTGCCTAGAAATTTCCTCATTTTGTTGAGGTGTCATCTTGTAGGATACCTTGTTAGGAAGGGTAGCTCCAGGTATGAAGTCTATCCTATGACTTATGGATCTTGTAGGGGTAATTCCAATGGTTGTCCATCACTTACTATGCCTTCATAAGTCTTCAACATACCTTGTATCTCCTTAGGTATCTCTGATTTCTTATCTCTTTTTCCTTCATTCTTTTCTCTTGGTCTTAGCACCAATGCATAGCCAACTCCTTCTCCTTCTTCCATGGCTTCTATGAATTCTTTCTCACCCAACATAAGCACATTAGGACCTGTTGTCTTCACATCTGCATCTTCTAACAATGATTGGATCTTGAAAGTTACTTTATCCTTCTTGAATGTATAGGAGTTCTTCACTCCATCATGGATAGCTTGGCGATAAAATTTCCATGGCCTACCTAGGAGCAAGTGGCATGCATCCATGGGAAGCACATCACATAGAACCTTGTCCTATATCTCCCTATAGAGAACTCTACCCATGCTTGCTTGTTCACTAAGACATGTTGTCCCTTATTGAGCTATGTGACCTTGTAAGGATGGGTATGAGGTATCCTTGTCATGCCTAACTTTTTGACTGCTTCCTCTGACATAGTGTTGTTAGTAGACCATGAGTCTACAATGACTCTACATAATTTTCCCATCACCTTACATTTGATTCTGAATAGAGACCTCCTTTGGCTTGGCTCCTCCTTGACTGGTTCCTTGATCAATGTTCTCCTCATCATGAGGTTCTCACCTTCTTCAAAATTCAGTGGTACCTCAGAGTGTGTCTCTACTGCATTTGTCTCTTCGTGAACTAAATTAGTTCTCTTTTTACCTCCTTGAGAAGTACTACTCTTCTCTGGACACCTATAGGCAGGGTGTCCCATTTGGTTGCAATGGTAACATTTCATATTGGAAAAGTAATTTCCTGTTCCTTGTCCACCACTTCTACCTCTAAAACTTGAGTTCCTTCCTCTTCCACCTATAATAGAACTTCCCTCTTGTTGCTTCATGTACTTTACTTCTCCTTGTGTCCTTGATTCTAAACTTCTTCCACCGTAGCCACCTCTCGTTTCTCTATTATCCCTTCCTCTGCCTCTTCCTTTGGAGGTTTGCTCTTGCTTTCTTTTGACTTTCTCCTCTATCTTCAAGGCCATGTGATAACATTGGCGAATGGTTTTGAATTTCACAAGGCTCATGTCTTCTTGAATAGACCACTTGAGTCCATTCAAGTATCTAGCTAGCTTGATGCTTTCATCTTCTGCCACTTGTGACCTTAGGCACAACTTTTGGAACTCTTCGGTGTATGCTTGGACATCCAAGTCTTTTTGTCTAAGATTGTGTCTTCTCCTATGCAACTAAACCTCATAATCATCAAGTAAGTAAGTCTGCTTGACTTTAGTCACCATTCCCTTCCATGAGACTATAGGACTCTTTCCTTCTTTCTCCCTCTCAATTTGAACAAACTTCCACCATGTGAGAGTTGATCCTCTTAGCCTTGACTTGGCCACACTCACTTTTTGGGCCTCTGTGATACCATCACATTTTAAATGGTTCTCTATGTTTTCAATCCAATCCACAACTGAATTTGGATCCATTTGTCCACTAAAAAGTGGTACACCCTCTAAGGCTTTGCCACTTAAGGCCTTCAATGCCTTTAAGAAGGATTATTGATCACTGACAGGGTCAGGGGTTGAAACTTCCTCTTCTACATCCACTCCCTTTTCCCTTGCTTCTTCTTCTTCTTCTTCTTTTTGATCTATCTTATCTTTCATCTTCTCAGCTTTGTCTTGAACTTATCCCAAGAGTTTCTCCATTTGAGACAACCTTTCTCTTAACAACTTGTTGTCTTCTTCTTTCTCATCCACCTTTTTGGCTAACTCAGCATTAGTCACCATAGATTTTTCTTCTACTAATCCAAATGGTGTATTCTCTCCAACTGATTTAGTAGGCTGAAACATCCACCACAAGCCTGATCTTTAATCAAGCTCTGATACCAATATGATGTGAGTATTCCAATGGCTTGCTTGCACAATTAACTAAGAAGATTTTCTTTATCTTCTTCAAGGATTCTAATCTCCTCTAGGTCCTTATTAGGCTTAGGTGATTAACAAATTCCTAATCCCACTCTTCTTCAAGAGTCTCACACTTGTGCTTCACCTTTGAAAGACTAACACCCTAGTAGTTATTTCACTTCCTCTCCTACACTTAGAAGGATCTAAGTGTCAGTTCCACTCTAACATCCATGAATCATTGCATGGGTGTCCATCATCATGTATACAATCCATCTAATCCCATTTGACTCCATTTTGGAGGATCTCTTAACTCTTTGCAATTGATTTCCAACTTTAGTCTTAAAGATGCCTAATAGGGCTTGTTTCCTTGTAGCCTTTCACAGTGACCTTTTCTTATTTCTTGCAAAAATTTTCCAAAGAAATTGAAAATCTAAGCCCATATCTAGATACCCTTTATCCTTTTACAATATATTTTGAAATTTTTAGTTCCCTAAGTCATCCGTACATGGGTTTCCTACAATCTAGGTCCAATAGGGCTAATAGGCCTAATTTCTAGGACTGTCTGCAACTTAGTTGAAAAATTGCTTAAAACTTGGTCTCGGTGATTGGTATGAACTTGACCATCATAGTATGTTTGGATAAGACTAAACCCTAACTAGGACTATACTTATTATATACATTACTTTCTTCCCCTGTATGAAACATGTCAATTCTTCTATCCTAAACCACTAACCGGGCACTGTCAACTTGCCTAGGGCTTAGTAATAAAAATATCTCTCCATCTTTATAAGACTCCTAATCCTAAACCTATGTACACTATTGACTCCCCTAACATTTCCATCCATCCTTATGTGTTTCCCATGGCTAGATTTCATGGGGGAGCCATAACTTGACTGACTAGTCAGGACAGGACCAGTGAGTCTACTAAAATGAAATGAATTTAACTAAGACCGTATAATACCTCAAAACAACTAACTTATTGAATAAATAATTATTCTAACTATCCTAAGAACAAAAACAAACCATTAATTCAAAGCTTTCAATCCATAAGATGGCACTGTCACAATGAAAAACATGGGATTCTCATAAAACCAGACTTCTAGACTGTATTGCTCTCCCCAAAATTGTTACAATGAATGACTCCTCCTTGAGTCCTTGGGTAAAATTAGATGCTATCTCCATGATTCTAGGTCTTGTTAGTCTAATCCCCACTCCTATTCATAAGGGGATCCAAAGATAACCAAGTTGCATGCAACATTTGCAATAATTGCAAATGTTGTCATAGCAACATTTTAGCAACTTTTGGCATCTTTGCCATTATGCCTTCTCCCT
>MU225749.1:2025103-2046062 GCA_018584345.1 Thuja plicata
GACTCAAATCCAACATTTAGCAACTAAGCCTAAGTAATTGAAAAACTACTAACAATGGCTATTGTTGTGACCTTAGTCCTAATGAATAACTCACCTAGCCCACATTGACATGACCTTCTAAGGTCTAGAAACAACCTAACTATATTAACTTGGCCAATGTCAAGTACAAGCCAAAAATGACTAGAACATGGAGGTTAGCCTAGGTGTGCTCCTGCACCACTGCATATGTATGTTGTTGATTTATGCTCTTGTTGTTGAGCAGATCTGAGTTGTTCAAAGTGGTATAAAGTTTAATTTGGTACATCTAGACCTGAGGATGACTGATTCACCCCACCACCTCTCAGTTATTCTGAATTTTTTCTAACAGGTTCTAGGAGATGACATTTTCCTTTTGATTCCTTATTCATCATAATATGTAAAAAAATCATGTGAAGTGAACTCGCCTCCTCTATCTGATCTTAAGAACTTTAGGTTCTTATCAGTCTCCTTTTCCACTAAAGCTTTGTAAATTTTGAACATATGAAAATCTTATGATTTATCCTTTAGAAACATAGCCCACATCATTCTATAAAAATAATCAACAAATAGCATCAATTATTTGTCACCATAGTAACTTCTAGTTCTCATAGGACCACACAAATAGGTATGCACCAGATCCAAAATACTTTCAGTAGAATATGACTTACTGATAAAACTAGAGGTATTCAACTTCCCCAACTGACATTCCTTACACATCACATTGTTTGGTTTAGGTAGATATGGAAATCCTCTTATAACTTTTTTCTTACTTGCTTTAATCAAGAAATCAAAATTAAAATGAAAAACTATTTTGTGCCATAACCAACTAACCTCAACCTTAGCAATCACAAAAATTTTAATAGTAGTGTTCAAATGGAACAAGTTACCTTTGGTTTATTCACTAGTAGCAATCAAATCTCTTGATTTATCACGAATCTTGCACACACCTCCATTGAACTCCAAAAAATAACCTTTTTTATTGAACTGTGCAACACTCATCAAATTATACTTCAGACCTTCAACCCAATAGACATAATCATAATTTTTCTTATCATTTAGTGTAATAGACCCTTTACCTTTTAATAAGCAAGGAGAATCATTACCAAATCTTACTGATCATCCTTCACATTCCTCCATTTTGATAAAATTTCTTTAATCACCAGTCATATGATGAGTGTAGCCACTATCAATTATCCAATCTCCTCGGTGATTCATGCTCAAAACTAATTCTTTCTCACCATCATCAGAGGTTTCTTCATTCATTCTCAAAACTAATTCTTTCTCACCATCATCAGAGGTTTCTTCCTTAACAACAACAAATACAATTTCTTCTTCTTCATTACCTTCAGATTCTTCATCTATAACACCTTCTTCAGCTAGATAAAATGTCTTATTTCTCCTCTCCCTAAATCTCCTTGGCTTTTCTTTCTTGTCATTTCTAGGACACCTAGGAACAATGTGTCCACTCTTGTTGTATGAAAAAAATTTGAGAGGCAACTTACCCTTGTACTTACCTTTTCCTCTAGGCAACCTCTTAGCAAGTAATGCTTCCAATTCTTCCGGTTCCTTTTCATTAGATAAAATAGATTCATTAGCCACCTTATCGTCTTCATCTTCCACTCCTCCCCTAATCCTTAGGGTGTGAAATTTCTCAATGCAGGACATAATATCCATGTCTCATTTCTTCAAGTTGTTCCTCCTCATATTCATTTGGATTGCTAAATCTAATGGCAAAAATTGACTCTTTACCATTGTCTTCATCCTCTCCAAATTTGATATTGTGCTTAACCCCCTTGCTATTCTTTCATTCTGAATGTTGGTCCACCATGTAAGGGTTGTTCCCCTTAACCTTACTTTGGCCAACTTCACTTTCTTCTCCTCTTCTACATCCTTAAGATCAAAATAGTTCTCTAGTGCTTCCACCCATCCAAGAAATTCTTTCGTATCCATCTTACCTTGATAGATTAGTAAGTCAACATGACTCTTTCCACCATTACTTTTTACTACCTTAATCGGTCTTATAAATCTCCTCTCCTTAGGATCATTTTCTTCTCTATGACCTTTATTGGCTTGTCCTTCATTGTACTCTTCTTCTCCCTCATTGTTCTCTTCATGAACCTCTTCTCTCCTAGGTTCTCTCCTCTCCTTTTATAGTGCTTCTATCCTCTCCAAGAATTGAATTCTTTCTCTCCCCATCTGCATTTCTTCCCTTTCCCTTGTTGCTTTTAATTCCCTCTTCCCTCTTTCTTTTCCTCAAGTTCTTCCCTCAATTCCTCTATTTATCTTGCCATTTGATTCTTAGGTGCCATATTTGGAACTTGTAGCCTCTACCTTCTCAAGGATCTACTTGCTGATGTTGAGATACCACCTGATGCAGACGGTTGGGTGAATTGGACAAATAGATGAACCTTGAGATGTTTAGATACCAATCCTATTAGCCCAAAATCCACCTAAGCACCTCCAACTGATCAAAAACCTTCCAAAGGACCAAGGTTTATGTACTTATTCTACTTAGGTTAATTTAAAATGGATTCAAGTGGTTGTGAAGTTTGTACCCACACCCAACACCCCAACTCTTCAAACTATCATATTAGGCCTAGAGCTTCTACTAGCCCTACAATGACCTAAAATATTTATTTTCTCCACTCTTCTCCAAAATACTATTAAAAATAACTTATGATTCTGACACCCTTTATCCCACTCTTCAACATACCAAAATCTTATATGATGATGTTTTGAACCAACCTACTCAAATCCCTGACTATACCCTATCAACAAGCATAAAAGTGTCACTTTTACAAATAAACTATATGTTGCCTTTACTCCCAAAGTCTGAAACTCTCAATATTCTTGTATTATGAATCTAAATGAAGAATTTCCTACTCAATTAGACCCTATGGTCTTTGCAAACACAAAAGCCCCAAAATGGCTCTCTAAAACCCTTAAAACTAGGGCTTCTTCAATGTCACTTCTCCAATCACTTCTCCACCCAAAAAATGATGGATTCACCTTTAATATGACATTTATAGACACTTACAAACATTAAACATACCCCTTATTAAGTCATATTGCTTGTTGTTATACCTTAGCACTCATTTTCATCAACTTTCTCAACAATATCTCAGTGATCACCCAATTTCCACACTTCATTTGCACATTAACTTGTTAGAAATGTAATATACATGTTACATAGAGGTCATTCCATGAGGATAAAAAAATTTCATTCATGGAATGACCATATTCCTTTCAAACAACCAAATTGTTATAAGAAAACAATGAACTTTAAATGACTATCACCACAAATTGTATGAAATAGTAACAAAAATGGATCTTAGAACATTCACTAGGGTTTAGAACAATTATGTGAGGATCCTTAATGCATTATAAACATACAAGAATCAATATGAAGCCTTAAAAATGCATAAAAATCATGGAAATTGCATAATTATTGTGTTTTTATTGATTTTTTGAGTCAGTCCGTACACCAGACACTCATATCCGTACAATGATCATGTTCAACCTTATAGACCTCCTACCCAACTAATCTGACCAATTGTGATTAGTTACATTGCTTGTTAAAGACTAAAAAATCCTAAAACTAAATTCCTTCCAAATGACCAATTAGTCGTTGGTATTTAAATATTTGAATTTGCAAATCTCATTGTATTGCATTTGTCTATCTAAAAATTATTCAAACTAATGCATTATTATGCCATTGGATCATTTATGATTACTCAACTCCTATATACCCTACTTAGAATCCTAGGGTGCTATTGACCCACTTACAAGACATTTTGGTCCTAAGGACCTTACCAGGTCCTTCAAGACATTTGTTCATTACAATATTTCATAATTGGCCTCAAAAGGTTCCACTTGATCTCTTTGGATGTCTTCAAGACTTCATGCATGACTTGAGTATTCATTTTTTTGTTTGTCCTCCTAGGTTCCCCTGCACAAATCTTCCATGAAGGCATCTACTCAACAAATGTCCCAAACTGATCATTACATGCCTCCTCCTACAGTCAGAATGACATCAACAATATTTTTAGCCTCACAATTAGGAGGCAGAAAATATTTTGGACCGTAGTTCACGCCTCACAATGCTCCTAACCTAGCTCAACAAGTTAACAAGCTTAAGAATCTTGTGCATAGCATGAAAAATTGGGGAAAGGAAAAAATATCCTTTGATTAGATATGTCCTTACCCGTTCAACAATTCGATAACCATGCAACCATTTCCTCCAAACTTTGAGATCCCTAAATTTGAGAAATACAAGGGAGAGACATGCTCGTTCCAATACCTCAAGGAATTTTAGATTACATTCCAATAGATTGCCTACAATGAGAATTTCCTAAAGATACTCTTCACTCAGAGTCTTAGTTGCCTTGCTCTTGAATGGTTCATGGCCCTCCCTCATAGATCCATATCTACCTTCTCTAACCTTGCAGATAAATTTGTTACACAATAGTCCTACAACATTGAACATTAAGCATCATTGAGTGATTTGTGTAATACCAAGAAATGGAAAGAAGAAACCTTTTCCAACTTTCTACAAAGATGGAGACACATTGCAAATCGTTTGCCATGGAAAATAGCCGATAATCACTTGATCACCATCTTCACTAGAAACTTGGTGTCTGAAATGTCATTCCAAGTGAAAATGGCTTCACCCGACACTTTTGATTCTCTTGTTAAGAAATGGAAAAACATTGAAGATGGACTTTTGCAAAAAGGTGTGATTAAACATTATACCCCTTCTTCTAACAATGATAAACCTAAATTATGAATCAAAAACAAAGGGTTCGTCAATGATGGAGTGACAGATACAAAGCATGTCCAAAATATCTAGGCATCTAATCAAGGAAATCAAAATAATTGCAACAATCATAACAAAAAAAAAATAACCAGAATAATTCATCACAAAAACAAAAATCTCAACAACAACCCCACAATTAGTCCTATTTGTTTCCTTGAAATTATAACAATAACAACCCTGGTTCATGACAGCGGCGACAATTCACTTCTCTCGTAGAATCACTTGATGTGGTATTTCGATGATTGGTGGGTCAAGGGATGATGGTATATCCTAATACTTTGTCATTTGATGAAAATCAACCTAATCTCACTTGGTATAAAGATAATGAATATTGTGAATATCATCGCATCAAAGGACACGATACCAATAAATGCATGAAACTGAGAAATTTTGTCCAAGACCTTATAAACGATGGAAAAATTGAGGTTGAAGGACAAACCCCATCATCATCGAATTCAAAAATGAAAGTCTATAATGAGACTTTTCCAAAACATAATTAGAATAATGTATCCAATTCAATTCCATACGATTATTATACAAACACGATCATATGCAAAGATCGAACATGTGGAAATTTAGAAGAAAATGGCAACTTTGGTTTTGATGCACTTTGTGGATGTATTGAAGAATATGAAAATCATGTAAACACTCTAACACTCAAAGGCACAATTTGCAATGCTACCACTCGAAGACCGAGAGTCACCATTCAAGTTGCTAACAACCCATCAACCTCTGCAAATCCACCAACTGCACCATCCACAGCCACTTGGCCTGCTTCACACTATGATTTGTTGGCCCAATTAGGAAAGATGCATGTAGAGATATCTATCCTCAAGCTTCTTCTCACATCTCCCATCCATAAAGAAGTCTTTGAAAATTCCCTTAATGATTTAGTTTTCTTGAAAGTTTCATGGCTTCCAAGTTTCAAGCCATGATTGGGAATTTAGCTGCATAAGAACATTTAATCTTTACTGACAAAGATTTCTATGGCCCAGATCTGCATCATAATAAAACACTCTATATTGAAGCCAAAGTTAACTCCACTAAAATCCAACAAGTCCTTATAGATGGTGGGTTGGGTCTCAATTTGTGTACATTAAAAATGATCTCAAACATTGGTCTTTCTGAAGACCTCCTTGATGTAAATAAAAGAATCACAATAAAGGCCTATGATGATAGGGAAAGGGAGAGTAAAGGCTTGATAACACCCCTTCTGCAAGTGGGCCTAGCTCTAATTGAGATATTTTTTCATGTGCTTGACCTTGATTTTCCATATAACATATTATTGGGACAGCCATGGATACATGTTATCAAAGGTGTACCTTCTACATACCATCAATGTTTAAAATTTCCACGTCAAGACAGAGAGATAACTATTCTTGGAGATCCAGAGCCCTTTCAATATTTCAAATGATTCGAGGGTAAGCAATCAAATTATTTTCCTTTGAATGAAATTGGTCGACCTATTGAAAAAGATAATTTCACCCCGCCTATAATTCAACAATCTTCCTCTAAAACTACTTAAGAGACATCCAAAATTCCCTCATACAAATCTAAAGAAAAGGAGAAAGTTATTGAAGAAAAGATTCTGGAGTCAGAGAAGAAAATCACATTCACGGTTCAAGGCATGGGGGAATATAGGTTTGAAATTTCTATGTGCATTGGGAAACTCCCCTTGTCCCAAAAGTCTTATGGAAAACCTTCACAATTAGTTCCCTCGGGATAAAAAGTAATCATGAAATGTAAAAAGACTACTTTTGAACATTGGAGATCTCTATAAGATGAACACACTGAATCTAATGTCCTTGATTGGCTTTACAAGGAAGAAGAAGAGAAACTAGTAACCTTCCCCAAGGACAAGTATATAAAAGCTACTCCCATTATTTAAAGCATGGGATATAATGGTACAGGTCTTAGAGAAAATGAAACAGGAAGAAGGAGTCACATTGAAGAAAAAGGTTATCCATGTTGCAAAGGATTGATCTCCTTAGAAACTAAGATGAACTTTTCTAAGGACTATTTCTTAGTTGAATCTGATTCACACACCGAGGAAGATTTTTATGAAGTACCTTTCCAATACATTAAAGATGACCTTGATGAATTTTCCCATGTCCTTACTATTACAGAAGATGGCCTTTCATCTCCTAACCTTCCCCTCAAAAGCCTTGAGCTAAATGGTTGGGATCTTCACTACCATCTTTGGACATATGTGATTCATATGAGGTAGTGTTGGCACTCTTTGGACTTAAGAATCTCTAAGAATACAAGCATCAAATTCAATACAATGAGCAAGCCTACTTTGGTAGCCAGGTCCACACTCTTAGCTGTAAAAATGAAAAAAGAAGATAAAAATAAAAAAAGATAATACAACATCCCCTAGTGAAAACATCTTGTAGGCGCCTTCAGATGAAGAAAAATATAAAATAAAGGATTTTTCCTCTAGTGAAAACCTCTTCAAAGAGCTAGAGGAGGGAGAAGTTGACCTACCATTTATATCTTTGCAGTTAGAAAAAACCTCCATCCTAATAGAAGATACAATAACAGTCAATCTTGGTACAAAATAAAATCTAAGGTTACATATATTGTAGTGTCACTCGATAATCAAGAAAGAAAAGATATGTTTGAGTTCCTATAGAAAAAAAAATTCCTAGACCTACAAAGATATGCCTGAACTAGATATAGATTTAGTAGTACACAATCTCGCAGTTGATCCAAAGGTTAAACCTATTAAGTAGAAGTTACACAAGATGCATCCATAAGTTGCTTTTTTAGTCAAAGCCGAACTCCAAAAAATTATTGATGTAGAGATCATCATACCTATTGATTGCCCTAAGTGGGTCTTTAATATTGTACCAGTAGGTAAACCTTACGGGGTCATCTGCATTTGTATAGACTATAGAGACTTGAATGTAGTATGTCCTAAGGATGATTTTCTGCTACTAAATATTGATATCATAGTGGATTTGACTTCTATACATGAGATGTTATCCCTCATGGATGGATTCTCTGGGTATAATCAGATCAAAATAGCACCAAAATATCAACACAAGACTGCATTCACAACTCCTTGGGGTACATTCTATTATCAGGTCATGTCATTCAGTCTTAAAAATGCAGGTGCAACCTATTAAAAAGAAATGACCATAATCTTTCATGAACTTCTACATGTTATTATGTAAGATTATGTGGATGACCTTCTGGTAAAATCTAAGATGCGTGAATCACATATTTCCATCCTCGCCACAATCTTTGAAAGATGTGAGAAGTACAAGATTTGACTCAATCCCAATAAATGTGTCTTTGGTGTCCAATCTGGAAAATTGTTACGCTATATTGTGTCACGCAAGGGCATAGAAGTGGATCCAAAGAATTTAAAATCAAACTTAGAAATATCACCCCCAGGACATTAAAATAGTTGTGTAGTCTACAAGGAAAACTCTAGTCCATTGAAAGATTTATGTCACAACTAGCTGATAAAGTGCATCCCATTTCTCACCTACTACACAAGAATATCAAGTTTCAATGGGATTGTATGTGTCAAAAAGAATTTTAATGAGTGAAAGACTATCTAGATAATCCTCTAGTCTTGGTTTTGACCATCCTAGGATGACCTCTAATTTTGTACATATCATCTACTAAATTTGTACACAAAAGTTGTGTCACTATATTCTTAATCATAAGATACAACTTGTTGCAAAGATTGATCCATTGAAATATATGATGTCAAAAGTTGCTCTTACTGGATGCATTGCTAAATGGGTTATGATTCTCAATGAATTTAACATTGTCTATGTGGACCAAAAAGATATTAAGGGACAAGTTATTACATATCACTTAGCAGAAGCTCCTATTCAAGGGGATCATCCTATAATTATAGATTTTCAAGATGAATCCATTCTGACGGTCACCCCGAGCATACAATGGAAAGTTTATTTTGATGGATCTTTTACACAGAAAGGATCGGGTGTAGGTGTTTTGTTTGTCACACCTCAAGGGAATCTCATGCCTAATTCTTATAAGCTGCAATTTGTATGCACAAGAAATATTGCATAATATGAGACCTTGGTGATAGGACTTTGCCAATCCGTCCAATGGAAAATCTTAAACTTAGTGGTCCTTGGTGACTCTCAGTTGGTTATCAAGAAAGTCATTGATGAATACCAAATTAAGGATGACAAACTACTCCCCTACCTCTGAATGGTGGAAGACTTGAAATAAAATTTCATAGAGATTGTCTTCCAGCAAATTCCAAGAACAAATAATAAATCAGTTGACGTCATGGATACCATTGGGTCTTTGATATCTATGTGTGAACATAGTTCACGAGGCAAATTTATAATTGAGAATCTTATGGTCCCTTCCTATGACCAACTGAAGACTGAGATGGTATGTGAAATTGTTGAACCTAATTCTCCCTAGTACCGAGAAATTTATTCCTACCTCAAGGATGGAACCACCACACTTACCTTTACATAAAATTAATGTAAGATCTTTATCCATCAAACCTCACGTTACACAATACTTGTGATACCCTATTTTAGAAAAACTTTGACAAAAATCTTCTAAGGTGTCTAAATTCAAAGGAAGTTCAAACATCCTTAGAGGAGGTACATCAAGGAATATGTGGATCCCATTCTAGTAGGATCACTTTGGAAAAGAATTTTTTATGCATAGTGTAATATTGGCCCACCATGGAGAAGGATGCATGCCTCTATGTGAAGAAATGTGTACCGTGTCAGTAGCATGGTGATTTGGCACACACCCCATCCCAATCCCTTCAACCTACCATCACACCTTGGCCTTTCTCCCACTAGGGTCTTGACCTTGTTGGCTAGATATTCCCTAATTCCTCCAATGGCCGCGAGTATATCATTTTTGCGACAAAGTACTCCATAAAATGGGTTGAAGCCATCCCTCTTACTTACACCACTGGAAAATAGATTTCAAAGTTATTTTTGAACTATCTTATTTATCGATGTGGAATCCCTCAAGACATTATCATAGAAAATGATACCCCTTTCAAGAACAAATATGTCACAGAGCTATGTAAGAAGTTTGGTATTACCCAACATGGTTCCTCCAAGTACTTCCCACAAGGTAATGGTCAAGAAGAGGCTACAAATAAAATAATTCTCAAGAAAATAGTCAAAGATGCTGGCAGTTACTGACACCTTTGGTTGAAACTTTCCCTTTGGGCCTACCACACTTCCATTCATACCCCCAGTAGAGACACTTCATTTGTCTTTTTTGGGGGTACTGAGGCCATCCTTTCCATTGAAAGTGAGCTCGCTTCCCTAAGAATATCCCTAAATAATCTAATGTCTGAAAAAGAATACCGAGTTACTCATTGACAAGAGCTTGAACTCCTTGATGAGAGGTGCCTCAATGCTTTGAACCATCTTTGTGTGTATCAAAATTGCCTTTGCTTACAATTCAACAGGAAGATCAAACTTCATGACTTTAAAGTTGGTGATCTTGTCATGCAACATAACATAAAGAATCTCTAGAATTGTGATAAAAAAAGGAAGTTTTTAGCCTAATTAGTTGGGACCCTTTGTGGTTACAACTAAATTTGGATTTGGAGCATATCAGATAGCAACACTAGAGGGATATCCTATCACTAACCTTGTAAATATCATGCATGTCAAGTGATTTTATGTGTAGTGTGTCAGCAATTCCTCTTGTACAATAGAAAGTTAGGGAAAATCCAAAAAAAATTAGAAAATCAACAAAAATACAAAAATAGTATAAAATTGTCTTGAAGAAATCTAAAAATCACAAAAAAGTCCTGAAATTTTTTTTAAAAAGTAAAGAAAAATAAGTTTATCCATTTGTGAAAACCACTTTGGTGGTGCAACGGGTAAGTACCATGGTAAAAACATATTTTAAATGCCATGTGTAGTCATGCCCATCATCTATTAAGACTATCCCACACACTTTTTATTGTTTTCCAATCCCATCGCATAATAAACCCTACACTTTTCATATCTGTGCAGAAGTCCTACCTAGTCCTAATTCATTTTCTGTTGATTCTTCGCTTTCATAATAAAGATTTTTAATCTAATTTCCCAAACACTGAGCTTAACCCCATGACACTAGGATTTTTTCCAGACACGGTGATCACAAACGAGTCTTCACAAATCAGCTTTAAGATGGAATTTCTGTGCTGTTATTCCTTTCACAAGCTATTGCCAGCGAATGTATGTTTCGATATCAAATCAATCTTTTCCCATTAGGATGTATCCTTTTGGTTTCAGCTTATCAATCCTCCATCCCACAATCCTATTCATAGCAAGAATTTTGGACTGAATGATTGCTTGGTCATGATGCCTTTTTGTTGATTTTATCTTTGTGTTTCAATATACCCTACTCATGATTACCTTGATCTTCAATATCTTGGTGTATCTTGGATGGTGTCTATTGGAATACCTTTCATTTGTGGTATGATCTATTTTTGGTATTTTTAGTGCATTCTTGTTGAATACACAATTATGATTATGCATGCCTCACTAGGGGCAAGATTCATACACATGCCACCGAATCCCTAAACAAGATTTGGGTGTGCTAAACCTCCCCATGAGTGTCATTGCATTGGTACCATCATGACTAAAAATCTACCTCTATGTTCCTAAATCTATCTATTTGTTTGAGATTCTAGTCCATGCAAAGGAACAATGTCACTTGTGTTTCCTAACACATGGTGCATACCCCCTTTTGCAAAATTAAACTAGGGTGTGCTCTCTGACATAAACACAATATAATCCCATGAAAATCATGTAGATAGGATGCATTTTAGTTAGGATCATATTGAATTTTAACCTTGGTAAGGTTCTTGTTTATTTCCTCTCGCCTCTATCAATTATGATTCATACACACAAAAACAATGTCTCCTTTCAAGTCCTCATTAGTTGCATTCACTTAGGTCATTTCATTTATTGCATTAGTTGTATTATTATGTTGATAATGAGTTTAAGTATTGACTTCAAATTTGATGTAATAGTCACATAATAATATTCATTTAGATGCATTTAATCTTTTAGGTTCATTAGGTGCATTATCCATTTATTATCCATAGCATTAATCATTAATACATGTATATTACCTTTTATTATGTATTTTAAACCATATTACATTAATAATTATAATCCATTTACATTACATTGTAAATCCACTATATATACAATATTAACTATATAAATCATGTATAATCACTATCCATCACATACATCGATCTTAAGATAAATCCAAATTCACAATAAGTCATCATATATGCATATATCCATAGAGTCTTGCACCATAAATATGTTAGAACCATCACATAATACAATATCACACACATCTTGAATCACACAATAAAATCATCATCCATTTAATAGATATGCATATAAGAATAAAATAACACACACATCACATAGGACCATCAAAATAATTTATATATCATCATGAAAGAATAATCAAGTGTCCAATCTTTATAAATACATTAGACTCCATCAAATATATATGTATATATATCTCATTATAATACTGTTGTACATCTAAAATCTCAAAAAATGAATGTGTATCAAAAAATGATAGGTAAGGATCATGATGTTAGCCGTGCAGATGTCCCTACACCTCCTATACCATCTCCCCCTCTGTCCCATGGAGGTCTCATCCCTACTGAGGCCTGTGAAGAACCCCCACCTGTAGTGTGAGCAGAAAATCTCTCACTTTATACTACAACCTTTTGACCCTCTGGAATGACCTCATAGTATAGATGCATGCAATACTCCATCTCTCATACCACTCGAGTCTCTCTTCTATACACTACAAAGGCATCCTATACAATATGCATCACCCATGGTCTAGTAGTAACCTGTATTGCAATCTCCCTTTGTCCTCTGTGCTCCTCTGATCTCATATGGAACATTTCCCTCTCCACTCTAACCCCCTGCAGCTCTATCTTCATATCCTCCATCTCATGTTGCATCCTCTCTAGCTTGGCCTACCCTTCTATGGCCCTTGTATGAGTCTGTATAATGATAAACTGTCTAACATTTACTCGGGCCTATATTGTCTCAAGAGAACTTTGAGCACTATCCTCTCATGCTCGCTCCTCTATCAGTAATCCCTAGGCTCTAGCTAGATCTACCTATAAACTCCCCCCTGATGCCTAGGAAATCACTAGTAACCCCTATAATTGGCCTACCTTTGTATGCATGCCATCTCACTCAGCAACCACAGTATCATAAGTCTCCTATGCAACATATCCTGGAGGTGGTCCATGTCTTGGTAGTACCAAAAATCCCTAAACATGTGTAGGAGGTGGCCCCTATCTAATTCTATGTACCTATCCCTGTAATGGAATCACTGGTGGGACTCTATCAATAGGTACCTATACCTACCCTCGCTGCTACCCATATTTGTGCCCTACACCCCCTACTCTTATGCCTCCTCCACCATCTCCTCCAACATCCTCTCCATTATCTCCCCCATCATCTCCCTCATCTCCTCCAATGCTAGCACCATCCTCCCTTCCCCCCACCTTCTCATCTTCCTAGATCATCCTTGGGATGGTCAATATGATAGGCTTGTGTCCTACCTACTAGTAATCATACGCAGGAGTCACTCTTGCATCCTGAACCAAATACTACCCTGGTTGCCATGGTAGTGGTGTCATCCCTATCCATGATGCTCTGGCTCCCCACAGATCCACTCCAAACCTCCATAATCTCCCCACCTCCCAAGTCACTAATGGATGTGGGAATGAATCGAGGATGACATCCAGTATCCGCACAAATAGTCTTGACATCCATGATGACATGTATCATGTTATCATATATGAGGTCCTCCCTATGAGCCAAAATTATGTCTATGCAAACCTAAGGTAAAAGAAATCATCCCACCTATATTTTGTGTAATCCTTTTGTTCTTGGACTTGGTGGCACCATGCCTCACACCTTGCATATCGAGTCCAATCAAACCCCTACATCTCATCCAATGTCCTCTGCCAATGGTCAACAAAATATGTCGAATCATAGCGAATCGGTGGTCTGTACCTATAGGAATATGGCTCATATGCATGCTAAGTCTCATGAATTCTAATGGGACGTACAATATCAATATGCTCCCATGCCCTTACTAATAACAATGTAACCCCCACTCCAAAGTCCTACCTCTCTGATAGGCACAAATATAAAGATCATAGTACAACTGCCCAAGGATAGTGTATCCTCAGCAGTACCTCTACCCCTCATCCTCTAACATGGAACTCATTACTCATGCTCAACCCAACAATAATCCATGCCCTACATGATAGGCATTAATCATCCACCAATCAGCCCTACTAGATATAGGGCCACCCATCGCAACCGTGGTCACGCTGCCATCACTGGCCTTCACAGTAACCATTGTCTGACAGTGGGAATCTTCTCAAATGTTTTCTCAAGCATGCCTTTACATATGGCTTGGTTCCCTCATGTATGTAATCATGAATCAATCCCCTAATGGGTATGCGGTATATCCGCAATACATCGAACAGGGTGATCGTAGCCTCACCCATAGGGAAATGGCAAGTAGAAGTGGGACTATGCCACCTCTCTATCAAGGTAGTCATGAGAACATTATGCAGTCTCAACTACAGCCATAGATGTACATGATCCATCCTTCATAGTGCCACTTATCCCTACTCTATCAGTGTTTACTCATCGGCTAGTGTCATAGTCTCCAGCCAGCTCTCTCATGACTGAAACACTGATCCTACCTCCTACATTCATAAATTACACCTACCAGTCCCTGTTTAAAATTTAATCCAGCCTAGGGAATCCTAACACCCCCATTTCCCTTTTCTTTTTCTCCAAAACCCCTTCCCTTTGTTTTTTTGGTCAATTTGCGCAGATGTTGAATTACCTATGCAAACGACGATCAACACATACGTCGAATGGCAGAGACGTCAATCCATGATCGATGCCTCTGGTGTCTTCCCCCAATTAACCACGTTGACCATCATCTGTGTAGATGACTATCCATTGATAGTCGTCTGTGTCTCCCCTTCAGAAAATTATCATCTTCGGAGACGGTGATTGTTAGAGTAATAGTCTATCGGGTTACTAAATTAAATCATTATGATCTAATTAGTAACTTACCTATTTTACTCTAGTTTGCTTCAGCTAACCTTAGGGTTTCCTTTTTAGGGTTGTGTGATTCCTTTATAAGGATTCACCTCTTAGTTTATTACACAGAGTTTTTACATCGCATTGTAATTCATAGAAACATATCATTAATATATTGTTTTCTTGAGCACATGATGTCTCTGGCTTTTTGGCCTTCGTAGCCTTCTTTCTCTTCTGTCTTTTGCTTCTACTTCATGACAGTCTTGCATGCAGGTTTCTTGGGAAGATTTGATGGTTATCAAATCTATCATGGTATCAGAGCTCTCCTGCTGGTTGTTGTTCGTGTTTTGTTGAAGCTTTCAGACTCAGAGGGTTTCAGAGGGTTTCTCAGTGTTTTTTGTGGAGTTTTAGGGGCAAGCTTTGGTTATGGTCACTTTGGGCTCAAACGGACATTTCCATTGAGCTCAGAGGACCCCAAAACCCCAGAAACGATATTAAATTTGTCCATTTTGGACTACTAGACTCTGAGGCAAAAAAAATTTGGTTTCTAGGCCATACGGCACAGAAACTGAGGCAAAAAAATTTCAAAAAAATAAAAAAACCATTGTTTTTATGGTTTTTTGCTTTCATATCACCGCGGGCAGTGTTTTCATAACCGCAGGGCCGCCACCGCACCGCCGCAGCCCGGCCCCCGGCTGCACCTTCGCCGCCGCCACGGTCTGCACTGCCAGCCCCGCCAGCCCGGGCGCCACCTTCCTCTAGCCCTTGCGGCCCGCACCTGCTCCGCGGCTCCTCAGCGCCCCCTGGCCCTGCCCTACCGGGTTCTACCGCTGCGCCGAGTTCTACTGCTCCGTTGGTGCTCATCACCTCTGCGCCGCTCCGCCCGGCCCACCGCCAGTGGCGGACCTTTGCTAGCCCCCGCAGGCTTAAAACTATTATGCAACCGGTCATATGGCGACTAGGGGCTGTGGCCCAGCCCCCGGAGCGCGCCGGGGGCCCAAATGTTTTAGCCCCTGGGGCTCATTTGTAACCATTTTTGGTTTTTTGGGGGTACCTGGGCCTTTTTTGCTCTATCTTGAGCATACAGGGGTATTTTTGTGACTTCCATATACCGTCAAAAATCTCTTTCCAAGAACTTTCTGATGATGGGGGTTAGGGTTTTGGCTTCTACCATTTTGACAGCATTTTTTGCTGTTGAAGTCCGATGTTTTATTTTGCCTTCCGGGAGTCATATCTAGCTCATCCGGACTCTGTTTTTGGCAAACGAGATATCGTCGGAAAGCTGGTTCAGTGTGCTATTCAGTGGCAGAGGTATTTTCTCTAGATTCTACTCTAGTTTTTCTCTCCTCCGAGTTTGGAATTTTATGCACTCTGGTGGATTGCTTGGGTTTACAGGTCCTGGGATCTCTTCTACTGTTCTTCTGGCTCACTCTCTTTCTAAATTCTGAGCTTGTATGCTCTTTTTGATGCATTTTTTTTCTGAAAACGCACTGAGATAAAGTGCCTACTTTTGCATTTCTGGGATCTTGTACACCTTTTTTGGTTGATGTACTCGCACTCTGTTATAAAGTGCCATGGGGGGTTATGATGCTTATGCTATTTTAGGTGCATCCACCTTTGTCAAGTGAGTGTACCTTCCATGACATTAGCCTATGCTGTGTGTCGATGACACCACTCTTTATCCTATGTGTGTACTTCTGTTGCACTGTTGGTGTCCCTGGTTCTTCTTTCTGCAGATGTTTCTGGCATTGCATTTCAGTGTTCCTATCACCTCTCCCAGTTCAGCATTATGGGGGGGTTCACCTGTTGGTTCTATTGCTTCTTGGTTTGATTGATTATCTCTTCAGACATTTGTCTTCTCTACCTGGTCATGCACTTCAGTGGGGGTTCTAGCAGTCTCTTCTGACAGAGTTTACAGTTCCTTGCTTCGGAGATGCTTCTTGCTCTATTCTTGTTCCTTTCTCTGGGACATCTTTTCCCTAGATTGAAGGCTCAGTTTCCTTCATCTAGTTTGCTTTCTTGTTTTGGGTACCTGATTAGGCCTTGTTGCCGGGACCCATCTTTCTTGCTTTCTGCAGTAGTTTCCTAGGTTTTTCTTCTCCCTACGCTTATCTTAAGGGGGAGTGTTAGAGTAATAGTCTATCGGGTTACTAAATTAAATCATTATGATCTAATTAGTAACTTACCTATTTTACTCTAGTTTGCTTCAGCTAACCTTAGGGTTTCCCTTTTAGGGTTGCGTGATTCCTTTATAAGGATTCACCTCTTAGTTTATTACACAGAGTTTTTACATCGCATTGTAATTCATAGAAACATATCATTAATATATTGTTTTCTTGAGCACATGATGTCTCTGGCTTTTTGGCCTCCGTAGCCTTCTTTCTCTTCTGTCTTTTGCTTCTACTTCGTGACAGTCTTGCATGCAGGTTTCTTGGGAAGATTTGATGGTTATCAAATCTATCAGTGATCACATGATTGTCGTCTCCACAGATGATGATTGGTAGATCGTTGTCTACGCAAACAATGATCTATCGATCATTGTCTCTGTCTTGATACCCTAAATACCCCCATTAATAACCCTAAAACATGAAATAATTGCAAAATTTGAAATCAAAGACTAAGAATAGTTAGGGTACTCACTGGTGGTCCCACGTCAACTAACCGCTAGTGTGTTTGAACGCACTCTCCTAGTCACATTCGCTCTCATGGATTGGCCATCACTCTCTTTTTCTTTGTGCTTTTTCTATTTGTAGGTGAAAGTGACTCCTTCTAGGGCCCCTGTATACTATTTATAGCCCTCTTAGAACCTCTTCTTCATCCCAGACCCCGTTTTCCTTCCCCCTAAATGAATTAAATTTTATTTAATAACTTTCCTCCATTGAATTCCCCTTTTAAATAAATTTTAATTTATTTATTCCCCCCACATTCTAATATTATACTAAGCTATTATTAGTATAAATCTAATTTGGATTATTCCTAAATATAGACCTAGATCCCATCCTACCCACATCACTCTCAACAAATAAACCTATCCACTAATTAACTAAATTTTTGTATTCTTACACCCATTAGTCCTAATTATTTGCTCACACATGTGTGAGAAAATTTCCAAAAATCACCTTTTCAAAGATTTATAAAAATTCCTAAACAAGGTTTCTTACAACCTTTATGACAACTTCTTATGTCTCATTGGACCAAGTCTATGACATCTCTTACATGTGTGCTTGAAGTACACATTCACCCATCACATCTCAAGTTGCTCACACATGTTTGAGAAAACTTGGGCTCTTGCATGGCTTATGTGTCCTTCATGTAGAACCTTTGTGGATGCCACATGAGATCCACGTTACCCAAGACCTCCAAAATCCTATAAATAGGAGCCTTGCTAAGAGTGAATCGCCCGTCATTTTGCATATTAGAGTTATCATCCTATTTTGTGCTTAGAATTATTTGTATTCATTAGAGTGTTTTACTAACATATTTGGTAGTTGTTTGTATATATCATAATAGTTTCATTCTTAGTTTTTTTAGTCAATACTAGTCTTGCATTTATTTTGTATTCCTACTTCTCATCTTTGCATTGAATGCTTGAGACTAGTTCTTCATAACTAGTTCTTGAGTTTATTCCATATCATTTCATCTAGTTTGCATTTAGTATCATTACTTATCATCTAATCAAGTGGTATTTATATCTTGTGTTGGGAGAGCACACCCACGTTCCTCTCTAAGAGCAAGTCAACAAGTCTTGGGTGCACTTGTTTGGCTCATCGGAGGTTATGTTGGAAGCTTTGTGTAGGAACTAATTTTTTTATATGTTAATGTAACTTGTATGCTTTTATCTCTAACGTTTGCATGTCTGAGCTTGTTCCACACAGGTAGGTTTTCATCATACACAGTACTTCACTATACATGATGGAAGAAAAAATTTATTCTTTTAGAATAATAAAGCACATGAAGATAAATGCAACCCAACACAACATCATACGTGGAATCATTTACCGCATAAAGATACTATAATTAGTATTAAACACGTAGCAAGATCAATTATTTATCCAATTTCTAGCTCCTACAATCATTAAGAAAAAAATTAAAATTTGCATTAGGATCACATCACATCAAAATAATAATTCTTTGTCACAATCAGGGCATACCACAATGAATATTACGCATGAATTCAATTTAGCAATCATTACCTAAGAGAATGCACAAAGAAAAATACATCCTAAAAAATTTGGGGTCTTGGAAGAAATCACTTCTAAATAGAGTAGGTGGGTTGGAAACCTCAACCCTCTATCACCATACTAAGGCACATAGGTAAGAATTGTTAGGGTTAACTTGTTGCAACAAACACATCATAATGAAAACATGGGCAACATTATTAACCTAAGATCCTAGTGTTATGACATGTGCTTTGATACCAAATGTAATGTTACACTAAGGAATCTAAGAGGGTGATAACTTAACCATCAATTAACATAGTAAATAATTTTTTTTGTTCAAATACATTTTTATCTCAACATCATGATTTCATTATCTTTTTTAGATTGCAGAATTAAAGACATACTAACACATCACATGTATATTCATTAAAATAATGAAAAAAAGATAATCTATAACTCTAGCATATGTCCTCTAAGAGTTCTCCAATGTCGCTACTTGAGAAACACATCTACAATATATCTAACTATACAATAAGATAAAAGAATGAGTGGTAAAAATGGGTGTGACCCAGCTTTTCATAATTACACAATCGGAAGGAAGATGTGATGAGATTATTTTTCCATTAGTATGCAAACAACACTTTCGGTAAACATAACACCGAAAGATAGGACAAGAGAAAACTGAATATACATATATTAGAGATCACCAAAAACTTCTAAATACATAGAAAACTGATGACACAGTTTTGTGTGTAAACCGAAAATGCAAAGTGAAAAGTGTTGGAGATTTGATTCTGAACAGTTGATTGATTGTATGTTTGTCATTGATGACAAAATATAATACACATCAGTACTTCTGTATGTACTTATCCATATGATGACATGAAGACTTGTGTGGATAGATACATGTTGTTGACATGTTTATTATGCTATGTTTATACACGCAGACCCAGATATGATGTTTCAGTAAAGATATGTAATTATGTTATTGATGGTTACAGTTTTGGAGGTATAACGGTTTAAGGCCAATGTATATAACATGTTTCTGGAGTTGTGCTTATCATCAAGATATGCGTGTGTATATTCATGATTAATTATGAGTTTTTGATATTAATCTAAAGGTGCCAAACGTGTTTCAAGAAGATTGCAATGTTATGGTCAATTTGGTGAAGCCGA
This sequence comes from Thuja plicata, assembly GCA_018584345.1. Lineage (NCBI taxonomy): Eukaryota > Viridiplantae > Streptophyta > Pinopsida > Cupressales > Cupressaceae > Thuja > Thuja plicata. Next base: position 2,045,365 of record MU225749.1, read on the forward strand.
CTTAGTGAAGCGATGTGCCTATTCAATTTGTACTTGCATGGTTTTAATTATGCTTGCATGCTTAGTAGAGCTGACAAGGATGTTATGAAGAGTTTTCTAACAATTCCCATGATCTCATACTTAGAGTATGTACTTATAGAAGGTCATTTGTGATAAGAAGAGTTGTGAAATCCAGAGATAAGAAAAGCAGAGCAGAGTGTTAAAGCAGCAGAGCTATATTTATCATATGTTGATAATATAGATATTGAAGTTGAAGCTTTCATAATATAGATAAGATTGTTATAGTGCTTTACAAGAGGTTAAAGCATCGGCGCACAAAAGGAACTGATCAGACAAGCAGTGTCACAAGCAGCAGTTCATCTTGTTGATACAGTATGTATCAAATATCCAAAAGGTTGTAGCCTTCACCACTTGGATAGTGAGTCCACCACCCCTAATAGGGTTATTGTAAAAGACTCCTAATAGGGTCAGACCCTTAACCAAGTCACTATACTACTTCATTGTAATGAACAACTCCTAACAAGGTTGAAAGATCTTTTAACAGGGATTACTATAAACAATATAGTTCTTCGTGGGTGCTAATTCCCACCGAGGTTTTTACCATTTGGTTTCCCCATAACCAAATTGATGTGTTGTGTAATGTGTTATCTGAATGTGCATTTAATTTATATCAATCTGGATTAATAAGTACAAAATAT
>MU225749.1:2065200-2075529 GCA_018584345.1 Thuja plicata
TTGATGACCGACTGAACTCGGTAAGCACTGAATTTCTTTGTTGACCGAGAGAGCCCGGTAGTAACTAACTTCTTGATATAGTATTCTGGAGTGCTCGGTAGACTCTGTAAATTGCTTCTCTTACCGTATGAACTCGGTAGACTCTGGTAAATTGCTTCTCTTACCGTCTGAACTTGGTAGACTCTGGTAAACTACCTTGCTGAACATTCTTAGCTCGGTAGACTCTGTCTAATGACTGATATGACATTCTGAACTCGGTAGACTCTGTCTGATGACTGATATGACATTTGTGTAACATCAAGGACAACACACAATTTAAACAATTGTTTCCAACAAGGAGGACACACAAATATTAGATCTTACTACTCATGTTTCCAATGTCATGGATGGGATTCCTAAGTTATTAACTAATCTTGGACATGCAGACATCTCAATCAATGATATAACCGAAGGTGACCCAGATAATGATGCAAAGGAAGATTTAGTTATAAATGGAGCTACCGAGAACCTCGAAGACAAAGAAAAAACCGAGGTAGCCTGAGCTATGGAACCAGGTAATCTTCCTATACTAGTCCAAGAAATTGATATTGTAAATGAAGCATAATAAGAAACCAAGACACCCGAGCAATTTACAGATACACAAGAAGACAAGGGTGATGAAACTGGTAAGGAGGCCGAGAAAAGTGGAGCTACTACACAAGGTGATGCACCAAAAGAAACCACTGATGTGGAAGATAAGGTTGAAGGTAACATAGATTCAATGGTATACACTTCTACTATTGACACCAAGTCAGTAATCGAGCCACCCAAACAAGTCATCACACGCACTGAGCCACCAAAGGCAAATACTGAGCACAAGCCTCAACTCTTATTAATACAATCCCCTACCTCCAGTGTGCATGAAAAGAAGAAGAAAAAGAAGAAAGGGAGAAAGGGTCCAATCACACTTGATGAGATAATTGACATCCCTAAATGTGACCTGGGGACACTTGATCTTGAATCCCTTAGAAAATATGGAGAACTTTGCACCAGAAAAGCAGCTCAAGAAAATCTGAGGTTTGAATAGAAGAATACACAGGTGTTAGAAGAATCCAGGGAGATATTAATGCAAGTTGTTCCTGATGTAAACATAGATGAATTAGCCCCAATAATTGATCAAATTGCACTAATCACCAAGGCCATAAATGGTCCAAATATTGATGTTGAGCAAATGATAGAAGAACAAGCCGAGCAGAAGATTCAGTACAATATTACTAAAAAGATCAGCTAGGAAGTGGCACTGAACAAGGTCAAACTTTCTAAGATTGTAACAGCCCTAGAAAGTATTATTTCTCAAGTCCTTACAATTCATCATAAGTTGTGAACATTATATCACTTCACTACCGAGCTTAGTGAAAAGATAACAAAATTAGATAATGATCTCAAGGATAGTGCTATTCATCTCATAATTGAGAAACATGCATTTAAATTGCATTACTCTAAGGTTATCCACACCTAGCGGTTGAGACTCAAATTGAAAAAGGAAGAGAACTGGATAAGAGAACAAGTAACCAAGCTTTAGGCCATATTACTACCGCATTTAATATTGATGCAGAAACATGTGATAGAGGCAAAATATTTGATTGCCACCTGAGATATTAGTCACCGAGAACATATATGATATGCATGCTCAACTGAACTTGGAGTAGTTTACGCTCGAAGATTTAAAGGAGGAATGGGAGAAACTAATGGAAAACCTCCAAAAGACCCATCCCAACATTTTTGACAAGTTGTAATTTCTTTATTTTTGTCATTAATTTCAAAAAAGGGGGAAAATATATGTAAATGGGAAAAACATATGTGTATATATGTATATACTGAGAGCATGTACAAAGGGGGAGTCACTATGTATGAGTTACTAGGTGAACATATAAATTTTTTGATACTAATGCCAAAGGGGGAGAATGTTACTCCATATTGGTTTGAAGGTTATTATTAGTATTCACAATGCATAGTCGGTAACTGAGTTAAAGACAGTCTAGTCGGTAATGATCACCAAGCCTAGAGTTAACCGAGTACAGTGATCATTGAACAAAAACATTACCAAGCAGCATACACTGAGCACCTAAAGATATTATTCACCGAGTGAACCAGTAGTTACATAAAATTTTGTAATGGCACATTATTCTAGGTAACATTTTTTTGCTGAGTTGGATATCTGATTACCAAGATCGAGGAGGATATTAATTGTGAATGTAATCATTTATTGGTTATTTTTCATATGTATAGATGATCAAGGTAAATTTTGTAAATCATCAATCTTAGGTTTTCTAAGATATTGTAAAACCCTAATTAGGTCAAACAGTTTGATATATAAATGTCAAGATGTTATTTTGAAATGTAATGATCAAAGTATGATGAAGTAGTCATTGCACTAAGGACATCTAAAGATCAGACAAGGGTTTCAGCACAAGGATTTCATTGAAGCATTCATTTTATTCATAATAGACACAAGGATACCATGCAGTAGAGAAGGTATTATCAATCACAGCAAGGTGATAAACTTATTGCACTTAAAGGATTTGATATCAGCAATATTGAGATTGTATTATTCAGGTCACAATTTCTTGTTACTCTCTAACAATTGTAACAGAGATTTTGAGTGAGAATTTTTACTCCTAATAGGGTAAGATCACCATAAGTGATTTTGAGTCTATTACAATTGTTATTCCTAATAGGGTAAGATCACCAGAAGTGATCAATATTTGTAATCTCTAACAGGCTACTTTATGACTGCAGTAGTGAAGCTTTGTGGGTTCCATCCCCACCATAGTTTTTACCTTCTAACAAGGGTTTCTGCGATACCAAAATATATGTGTTATGTGTATTTGAGTTTCATGAATTTTTTACTATTTTGATTACATGCATTTACATTTATGCAATGGTATTTCATGTATGGTGAAATCAAACTACTCGGTCGATTAATATAGTTTATGTTTACAAGGATTTGTTTTGTAAAGTTTTTAAGGGTACTAATTCACCCCTCCCCTCTCAGTACAAACCTTTCTATCATTCCAACACATTCAAATAGAGGATCATTTAAAAATTAGTGAGATACAAGACAAACTTGTGTACCCAAGACTCATTTTCTTAGGGACAAGGAACATACAACTCTTTATAAAGAGAGATTCTCCTAATAATGTAGTTGAATTGCACAACACTGTCAATCTCAAAAACGCATAGTTACTGCATTTTCTTCTTTATCACTGTCATTGAACTCTATTTTGTTCACTATAGATCTTCTCTAGTTTGCATAATGTTCACTTGCTTCACACCTTGGATTTTTCCAAAGCATAAACTATACTTATATACAAGATAGTTCATTGGAGATCACAACAAGATCGAACATGAAAAAATGATATTATGATTTAAGTTACAAGTCATCCAAGACAATAGAAAAATGCAATGAGGTATCATTCTAGAAGAATCCAAACAAAAACATAGAGTGGACCCAACTAGATAAGAGATAAAAATTAAATATGTAGTTCACACATAGCACAAACCCATCCAGATAGGAGATAAACATTAAATGAAATACTCTAGACCTAAATAAAGAAACATGATCCACTATAGGAGAGAAATGGACCGTGAAAATTCTACAAATACCCCTATGCCAAATCCACAATTATTAGAACAACTAAAGACATCTCAAATGTGTAGAAACACGATGGCCAAAGAACCACCTAACTTGCCAACTAAATCTAGACCTGTGCATGCCACAGTTAGATCTATATGCCATGTTTAAAATACTAGCACATGCCAATCGTCCAATTCAGAAGTCATCATAACACATCTTCATACCAATGAAATAAATGAACGAAACTAAAATACTAGATAGCACAACTTTTGGATCACCATGAACAATTTCCAAATCACTAGAGAATGTCACAACCAAGACCAAAACCTGAATCCATCTACATAAGTATTATTACACATACAAGCCTAATTTATGGAGCATAAACCTTCCAAAAAGCACAAATTCAAGCCCTATTAACTAAAACTAAAAAACTATATTTCCCTATTTACTGAACCATAGATATCTAGACCAGACAAACTTTGGGATATAGAAGTATAACACTAAAACACTATTAAACATTATCTTCACATGATCATAGGATACATAGTTGTCTTACATTGTACTATAGGTTAAGTATACACACTTACTTCATAAGTAGCATATTTATGGACCACAGTGTTTGATAAACCACAAACACCTCAAGAACACAATGTTTGACATTAATGACAATAGACAACCAAACATATATTTCCAACAATCTCCCTCTTTTTCATTCATGGAAAACAACCACCAAAAAAGATTTATATTTTGAATCAATCACTATCAACTTCTCCTTATTGGAACAACCTGAACAAATAAACATTTACCTTATCTTTCTCCCCCTGTTTCATCAAGTAAAAAGGCCATATCACTTCTCCCCCTAAGAAAAATCACCAGCATTAGTCCAAAACACCCCTAGGATAGTGATACAGGAGCATCTTGGGTTCTTAGAAATCTTGCATCAACTAAAAAATATTTTCTTTCTATTTTCTTGTCAGTTCGCTCTCTGAGTTTCCCTTTGTACACCTTCAATTTGTATCTTTTGTAGTTGTGCACCTTATGGCATGTTCTTGGCACTATGTCAAACCTGGGTTCACACCTCATTTGGTTACTTCACCTATGAGATATTGCAGATTTTGGAAGGACTTAATTGTTCTTCATGTTGCACGACTAGTTTGTATTTTTCGATCTCATGAATTATTTTTCTTATCGGTGAAGATTCATGACTCATTTCTCAATTTTATCACATCTATGGTTGACCTACTTGAGGGATCATGATTCATGTTTTCTCTTTTGGAGGGAGATCCTTATGATTTGGGTCATGACCTATATCTTGTAATATAATTTATTCTCATTGGGAAATGTAATCTTTCTAGGCCAACTTGATGCTTGTAAACCTATATAAATTGGCACATTTATTCCTAGTTTAAATATCTTTTGGTTTTGAGGAAAATATTATCTTCTTGTAGCTTTATGCTAAGAGAATTGTAAGGATTTATGTTTGTATTAGGGCATGTTTTCCTGACATATAAGACTGTATGTTGCAGATTTGTTGTAACTTGATTTTCTGGTAATTGAAGGTTGATCTTGCATATCTCTCATTTGTTCCTTGTCATTTCTATTGTGTGTCTATTTTTGCAAGCATTTGACAAATCCATTTTTGTTCCCTCCATCCTTGACTGCACCAAGTGGTATCAGAGCAAGTTTCTGATTCTATTGTAGAAGATCTTGGTTCCTAAGCTTGTGAAGTTCTAAATTAATTTGTTGAGTAGTAGCAAAGAGAGAAATTAGATGACAATTGCAGAGGATTCACACAATATGTCTCAAAGAGGAAAGGTTAGACGCAAAAGGAGATATGAAAATCCAGTTGTGATAGATATGTTGTGATAAATTGCAGCCAGAATGGAAGCTATTGAAACATCCCATAGAAGAGTTTGACATATAGAAGATGTAAGTGATGAAGAGGAAGAAACAAATGAAGAATTAGCTGAAGGAGATGATAGGTTATAAAATCCCTAACTAGGGTTAATGCAAGACTGCATTTCAAGCCACCTAATTATAATGGAAAGTTGGATTCAGATGAATTACTTTATTAGATCATGGAGATGGAAAATTAATTTGATTATGAAGGTATAGATGATGATAAGAAAGTGAAGTATGCTTGCAAAAATTTGAGAGGACATGCATCTTTATGGTGGGAACATAATAATAATAGGAAAAGAAGAGGCAACAAAAAAATCAAATCATGGAATAGGATGGTGAACAAATTCAAGACCAAGTTCTTACTTGATGATTACCAAGTAAGTTTGTGTTGGCATTGTGATGGATTTCAGTGAGTGGTCACAACTATTGTTTTTTTAGTTTTCCTTGATGGAAACATAGCCATGACATATGTCTAGAATAATTGGTATGGTCATTGTTTGATCAGTAAAATGAAAAAAGCTAAGTATACAGAGCGGTGTACAGGAAGAACAACTACAGATGGATATTTTGGTAATAGTCAAGTTTGAGGAGGAATTAAGTGAAGTGGTCTTATATATAGCTTGTATATGATTTTAAGACATCATGATTATAACCAAAACTTAATTGGACTATTTGTGTGCACTCACCACAATGGAAGAAGAGGCTACAGGTTCAAGAGACTAATTTGTTGAGCTACCAGTGGTAAATCTTAGATTGGTGACCGGTATGGATCATGTGGTGTGTATAAAGGCTATGGTGACATGTATTATATGATAAGGATGTGATGAGCTATTCTTTATACGCTTGATTCAAGCATGTAGGAAAGATTCTAGAAGAAGCTTGAGATGGTCAAAAGGTTTTTTATTGTTCTTGGGAATATCACATGATAATCTTATGATGGATCAAGGCGGTGCTAGAAAATGTTTTACTACATCAAGATATGTGTTTTGGAGAGATGTATTTGAGAGGGAAGATTGAAAGTTGAATTTTGGTGAAGGTTAAGGTGGTGCAAGTTAATTATTTATTGGGTACTGCTCTAACAGAAAAAAAAAAAAAAAAGAGTAAGTTATTGTTTTGAAAGATGATTGTGTGATGTGAAATTCATGATTTCTAGCGTTGTGATCAGGGTTTTGAGTAGAGGTAGATCAAAGAGAAGTAATAGAGAGAAGAGAGAATATTGGATCTGATAGGCAAGGTGTTCTTGATCTAAATAATTACTCATTGTTCCCTAATAGTTGTAGTAAGAAAAATCCCTTGATCGTGTGGATCCTAACAGGTCCTCTATTGTAAATCCCTTAACCGGGTGAACTGACAAAAAGAGTTTTAAATCCTCTAGAAAGGTAGATCTTAACTAATCTCATTGTACTCCTAATAGTGTACTAGTCACTCCTAACAGGATGAACCCTTAGAAAGTGTATTTGTAGCTCCTAACAGGGCAAACCTTTTTACTGCAGTGAAGGACTTGTGGGTGTCATCCTCACCATGTTTTTCTCCATCTAACTAATGTTTTTCCATGTGAAAAATTAGTGTGTTATGTGTGATGCATGTGTGGATGTCTGATGATATTTACTTCTATTTCATTGCATCGGTTATATGTTTTTTTATTTAGAAGTTGTTGTTAAAGTTAATCAGGCCTATGGTTGAATTATTAGGATACATTTTTGTATGTATTCACCCCCCACCTCCCTCTTAGTACCTCCAAATACTAACAATTGGTATCATATCCTTGGTCCTCTTGGTATTAAGCTTAACTGCTTAAGGAGAATATCCCTAAAAAATGGAGAGTTACAGGTATGAGAAGCAGCTTGAGGATACAAAAAGAGTAATCTTTAAATTGAAGTAAAAGCCGAGGAAATCCCTTTTAAAAAGAAGAGAACTTACTAAGCAATTAAGTAAAAGTCAATACTACATAGAGAAATTGTTAGAAGCAAGTAGATTTGAATAATATGAGGAATTTGTTGAAGATCTAATGAAGGAAAACAAGAAACTGACTAAGAAAATCTCAAATCTAAAGAAAGAACTTGAAGTTCAAGCAGTCAAGATGTGTAAAGATATTGAAGGAAGAAGGGTTGTTGAGGAAGAGAGGAAATTTGATGAAGATTCCCTAAAGGCGTAAGATGAAGAACTTGATAAACTAATAAGAGAGTATGCTTTATATCAAAGTCAAATGTAGGCTGTGGATGAAGAAAATCTACAAGTTATAAGTGAGAATGAAAGACTGAGAGAAGGGACTGGGACATTAAAGAAGGAACTGATGACTAAGAAGGAAACCAATGACAAACTAAAATAATACAATGAGAGCTCACAAAAGATTTATGAAAAACTAAAAAGACAAAGAAGAAATAAGGATACAACCGGTCTTGGATACACTAATCGAGGAAAATTTCAAGTTGGAGAATCATATGGTTCTACAGTTAAGAAGCCACAACAAAATTCGAAGGTAGATTCAAGAAACTCGAGTAAGAAATTTAACAAACCTATTTGCTTTAATTGTGGGAAAGCTAGTCATACAACTAATGTTTGTGGGAGTCAACCTGTCACTAGACCTTACACTTTTAATGGATATTGCTACAATTTTCACAAGTATGGTCATACTACATATGAGTGTAGATATAGGTCTAGCAGTAGACTAGTGGTGGTAACTTTGATGGATATTGTTATACATGTAAAAAAATATGGTCATAAATCTGAAGATCGTAGGTCTAAAGTGAATATTCCTAGGTCTCAAGTCAAACCAGTATACCCTTATAAAAGAGAGAAACAATTAGATGTTACATGTTCAGTATGTGGTAATTATGGTCATCTAGTTATGAATTGCAGAATGATAACTCAGAGAGGAAATGTTGGACCCTAGAAGATAACTGGTATGGCATGTTTTTCCTATCATAGGATTGGTCATCTTGCAAGAGACTGTCAATTCAAGAACCGGTCACCCAACCGGCCAGAAGATGAAAAGGGTAAGAAAATTGTTGATGCTAAGGAAGTTAAAAGTTAGATGAAGAAGACATGGGTGAAGAAGAAGATAACAAGGAAGAAAACAAGACATCCAAGAGCATGTCACCATCTTCTGGTAAAGAGGATTCATCATCAAACTAAGTCTACTTTGGCTTAGGGGGAGCACATAAAGAAAAATTATGTACCGGTCCCCTAGATATAAGAGGGGTAAGATCTATCCACATATTGAGATGCATACTGATGTTTTGGATAATCCTAATGAAGTTTTGAGGTTATATATGTTGATGTGGTGATAGCATTAAGTTTTTTGTTCCAACCAGTCATAAAAGTTATAATGATACTATTCAACCATTGGAATAGACTATTTTACCACTAAAAGTGTAACGAATATTATCTCAAGGATAAATAAGCCTAAACTGTGTTCATTTGTCACTTTACTTTCTTAAGCGCACTTGTTAGTTTCCAAAGCCAATTTAAGGTGACTGTTGTCTAGTGAAGTGAGTTTTGCAAAATCAAAATTGAGACAGTGTTCATGAACCCTACTGATGAAGAAAGAGAGGTATTAATTTGGTTTGTGATAAGATTTTAGTGTACCATTGAAATTGAATCATGGAAAGAGCTATGGGTACCCATTTTATGGTCTATATTATTGAAGAACCAAGGCTCGTGTTCAAGCTACATTTAATGAAAGAGAGCAAGAATTATAAGATGGGTTCCCTATCTTCCATAGATCCTAGTTTTTTATTGATTGAAGACATTCGATCATATATTCATTGAAAAATCAATGAACATGGAGTGGATTCTATTAAAAATGAATATGAAGGATTGTGTATTGATCATGTGTTGAAGGTGAGCACAAGCATATGATGACAAATGGTTTAGCCTATGCAACATATATATCTAATGGTTTTCATCATGACTAGATTTGATATGTGTTGAGATGAGTACATGATGAATTTATGTGGTTCAATAGACCACACAAGATTACAAAGGAAATCAATCACAGAGTTATTGGATTTTGTGCGACCGGTAAGTTAGCTATCCTGAGGATGATTGCTGAAAATTTGGTTACACGTTTGACCATATCCAAACCTAATCACTGAGCCATGACCATCCACAGTATAGAAGATAAAGAAGTTATATTTGCATCTATGATCACTGGGTACATATTTTATCAGTCAAGTCATGTGAACACTATACTTGGTGGAGCATTCATGTTGCCTACTGAATGGTGAAGGAGGATGCAATGTACAATATCTTTGAGATGTTGAGGATTAAATTCATGGTAAACATGGAAAAGATAAAGAAGGATAAGAAATACTCTTTCAAGTATGGAGCAATTCTAGTATGTATCTTTTTTTACTTACAAAATCATTTTCCTGGTAGAGGTGCAGTTCAATGGGCTACAATAAAATCGATGGAGAAAATTTTAATAATGCTATGTGGGGTTAATTTAAATATTTTCAATTAAAAATGCATAAAAGAGAAACAATCCCAACCTGTATTGTAGAGGAATATAAAGACTACATTTTTTTCTTGTTGACACTGACACTTATATTTTTCAAGTTGTGCAACCAAGAACATCTTGGGTTTCTACCATGGGTTACGAGGTAAATAATGATCTAGTGAGATTGCATGCAGATGCACTTCTATCTAAACATATAGATGCTATTGCACCTAGATTTAGTACTGTTGGAATAATGATATATTTGGCATCAGTGAATGCACTTAATGAAAACACTTATTCGATTTTGAATGCTTACCGAGCTCATCACTCAGTCCACAGCCTATACCGAGCATTCAGTAAAGCTCACCGA
>MU225749.1:2082788-2117642 GCA_018584345.1 Thuja plicata
TTGCAGTAGATTAGATGAATGAATGGCTAAAGAATATAAAAGTGCAGAAATGTTTTAAAAGTTTTAAGTGTTACTGATTCACCCCTCCCCTCTCAGTAACTCTGTTAGTCCTGAATATTTCCAACAAGTACTTATAAAGAGTTTGTTCCTAAGATTTAGAGGGAGATGAAGAAACCAGTAATAGAGAGAAATACAAGGAGAATGATTGAGAAGCTAACATAGATTGTTGGAAATATAGAGGATGGTACATCTACTACTGAAGAAATTGATGTTGATAAACCAATACAAGATACTCCCACTACATATACAAAAGCAAAGGAGACACTGGCATTAAAGAAGACTTACAAGAGAAAAATGAAGTCTGATGAAGAAAGCAAGGAGAATGACACAACATGAGAAGAAGAATCCAACACTAACTCATACAAGGAAATAAAGAAATTGAAGGTGAGTGGTAAGAAGAAAGCACCTACTATTGATTTTATTTCCAAAGACATAATGGAGAGCGGTAGAATGGGTAGTGTTGCAAGGAGGTATGGATTCTATAATGATGAAGACAAGGAGTTAGAAGAGGCATTTATATGAAGTCTACATAAGTTCTACAGAACTCCAAGTGAACTATATCAAGTCCTACCTAAAGAACTTTATGACTTAATACGTGCAAGATAGAAAGCAGCAATAAAGATGGATAGAGGAACTATGGAGAGAACACTTATTCAAGTGAAACCTGACTTGGATCTTGAAGATGCAGAGCTGATTTTTGAAGCTTACAATACAGGCTTTCAGAATAAAAAATACAGCGAAAAGAATACTTATTGGTAAGATACAGATTGTTTATAATGAAAATGTGGCAATTTGGAAGAAAAATTTTCAAATGTAGAAGGAAGTAGAACAAGAAAAAAATGAACCAAAAGGTTGTTGATGAACAAAAGAAATCTAAAGCACTAGTTATGTAGCAAATTGATGACACATCTACTCCTGAAGATATAATAGATGAAGTCATGACCAATATCCCTAAGCAAGTACATAACATCGAAACACAAGATGTTGGTAAAATTGGTGGAGATGAAGTATCGATTGAAGATATTCCTATGGAATATGATACTCTAAAGGTATAGGTACATGCTAAAGAACCGATGACAGGGTAGAAAGAAGAAAGTCTCAAAGAGGTTGAAGATATACTCTCAGTGAAAAGGAAGTTGACTTTAGGAGAAACAAGTGAACATAAGAAAATCAAACTAGTAACTAAAGAAGAAAATGAAGAAGAAGAATCAGAAGATGAATATATTTAGGCCCCCGTTCATATTTCAAAATTCCACCCTAAGGAACTACTCAAGTTCTTTACACACTTGATGTTGAAGGCACAAAGAGACAAGGTCAAAGAGAAGAAGAGGAAGGCTAGAGTGTTTAAGGTAGCTAGACATATTCTAGAAGGTCTAATTCCAAAAGTGGCATATGACATAGAGGCAACAATGATTGATCAAATGGACACATTGATTAAGGCCATTGTTGATCAAACTCCTGACAGTGAGACTGCAGCAATAAAATTGGATGAGTCTCATTATGAGAAGAAAAGGACAATGAAGTTGGTAGAGAAGATTGCTAAGAAAAAGAAGATGCTTTCAGAAATTGTGGATCAAAAAAAATACATAGTAAAAGAGGTCGGTCGATTATCAAAAAAATTCTTAACACTTTCATATTTTACCAAGAATTTGGAGAAGAGTAGAGAAGATGCACAAAAAGAGTTTGACAACTTAATTGAAAAGCTTGATCCTATCACAAGCTCTGCATCAAATACAATGCCAAAGTGAAAATGATCACACACAAGGTAAGGAAATTACTAGAAAAATATGACAAGAGGGTCATCATACTACTTGAATTATAATGATACTTGGCCCCCACAATATAGGTGATGCAACAAAATGTGAAGAATGCAGAAACTCTAATTGGGTTTCAAGACATGAGCACTTTAGATGGCATGGAGGAGTTTGCATTTGATCTCCATGGGTATATCATTAATATGAGACATTTAAATAATTCATGGGAGAGGTCATTTGAGATAGAAAAGACAAACTTCAAGGATATATTTTACAGAATGTAAGCCCAGTATGCAATTTGTACATCTTTCATTTTTGTGAACCTTTGTCATTGTTGACAAAAGGGGGAGTATAAGGGGAAAGTGAAAATATATTTATAAGATGAATATGTATAGTGATTTATAGTTTTTGGAGGAGTCCGATATATTTTTTTATCTACTCAGTGTTAAGATAATTTTGGGGAGATAGACATATTTTCACCTAATATTTCCCATCAATGCCAAAGGGGAAGATTGTTGGCATTATGATGGATTTTGGTGAGTGGTCACAGGTGATTGTATTTTCATTTGTCCTTGATGGAAACATAGCTACAAAATATGTCTATAATAATTGGTAAGGTCAATGTTTGATCGGTAAGCTGAAAACAACTAAGTATATAGAGTGGTGTACAAGAAGAACAACTATAGATGGAGATTTTGGTAATAGTCAAGTTTGAGGAGCAATTAAGTGAAGAGGTCTTAGACATAACTTGTATATGATATTAAGACATCATTATTAAAACCATAATTTAATTGGATGATCGGTGTACATGCATCACAATAGAAGAAAAGGCTACAAGTTAAAGAGACTGGGTTCTTGAGCTACAAGTGGTAAATCTTAGATCGGTGACCGGTATGGATCGTTTGGTGTGTATAAATGTTATGGTGATGTGTCTTAGATGATAAGGATGTGATGCATTATATTTTATAAGCTCAAGGAAAGCATGTAGGAAAGATTCCAAAAGAAGTTTGAGATGGTCAAAAGGTCTTTGATTGTTCTTGGGAATCTCAAATGATAATCTTATGATGGATCAAGGCAGTGCTAGAAAAAAAATTACTACATAGAGATATGTGTTTTGGAGAGCTGTATTTGAGAAGGAATATTGAAAGTTGAATTTTGGTGAAGGTTAAGGCGGTGCAACTTAAGTATTTATTGGGTACTGCTCTAATAGAAAAAGAGAGTAAGTTATTGTTTTGAAAGTCGATGGTGTGAAGTGAAATTCATGATTGTTAGGGTTGTAATCACGGTTTTGAGTAGAGGAAGATCAGAGAGAAGTAACATAGAGAAGAGAGAAGAATGAATTTTACAAGCAAGGTGTTCTATATCCAGATCATTACTTGTTGTTCCCTAATAATTGTAGCAAGCTAAATCCCTTAACTAGGTGGATCCTACTAGGTCCTCTATTGTATATCGCTTAGCCGGGTGAACTCACAGAAAGAATTTTAAATCCTCTAACAAGGTAGATCTTAACTAATCTCATTGCAATCCTAATAGTATACTAGTCACTCCTAACAGGTTGAACCCTTAGAAAGGGTATTTGTAGCTCCTAATAGAGAAAACATTTTTACTATAGTAAAGGGCTTGTGGGCATCATCCTCACCGTGGTTTTATCCCTCTAACCAAGCGTTTCCACGTGAAAAATTAGTGTGTTATATGTGATGCATTTGTGGATGGTTGATTTTATTTACTTTTATTTCATTGCATCAATTATATGTTTTGTTATTTGGAAGTTTTTGTTAAAGTTAATTAGGCATGTGGTTGAATTAGTAGGATACTTATTTGTACCGATTCCCCCCCGACCCCTCTCAGTACCTAAAAATATTAATATTTTGTTTAGGAAATTGAAAAATCTAAAGCAGAATGATCTTAGTGTGAAGGAGTGTACCAAGGAATTCTATAGATTAGATATCATATATGGTCATACTGATGATGATGATGTTGAAAGTTTTTCAAGATACCTAAATGGTTTGAGGACATCTATTCAAGATGAGATCAGTTTGATTAAATTAAAAGGTGTGGGGGGAGCTTACCAATAGGCCCTAAAATCTGAGGAGAAATTTAACAAAAGACATGGAAAAAGATAAAGAGGAAGAGGTGGAAGATTTCAGAGAGGAAGAAAATGTGTTGGTGGTGGAAGATCTTATTCAGATCAAAATAAAGGCAAGGCAGAATTCAAGGAAGAGAGTTCATACCGAAGGGATGAAAAAATTTTACGTAGAGGTAGTGGATCAAGTAACTATAAGAGGGATGAAAAAAAAGTGTTTATAGGAGCATATTTCAAATGTGCTGGTGAAGGACACCAAGCCTTTGAGTATACACAAGGAAATTCAAACAAGATGACTAAGAATAGTGGCAAAAATGATTTTTTTAAGAGGAACCTAGTGAATCATTGAATCAACCTGAACATGGAGAAGCCCTAATGGTAAGGAGAGTCCTATGTCATGAAGAGATAGATTCAAAGTTGAAGGAAACATTTTCAAAGTAATTATTGATAGTGGTAGTTTAGGTAATTTAGCTTTTGAGGAGTTGGTGAACATGCTGAAGTTGTAAAGGTTGAAACATCTGAAGCCTTATCATATTGCATCGATCAAGGATGATAATAAGGTAGTGGTAAGTGAATAATGCCTAGTAAAATTGAAGATAAGATCTTATCATGATGAAGTTCTTTGTGATATTATATCTATGGGTGCATGTCATATCTTGTTGGGTAGACCATGACAGTATCATACACAAGCATTCCATGATGGTAGAAAGAATAAGTATACTATCTTTGAAAAAGGAATGAAACATTGTTACCTCTAGTTGAGACTTCTAAGAATGATAAGTGTACCATTTTTATAATTTTTTTGGTTGAAAGGAGGAAATTATTGGATGGCTTGAAAAGTGATAGTATGTGTTATGCCTTGATTCCTAAGAAATCTGATTTAGAATCAGTAGAGGAAAAACCTGAGGAGATAATGGAATTGTTGATTAAGTATGAAGACATCATCTTAGATAATGTACCTCATGGATTTCCACCTGTGAGGATTATTAGACATTATATGGATCTGATTCTTGGAGAAAGTTTTCTAAATAAAGAATCACATCAGATGACATCAACAGAGAATGAGGAATTGAATAGACAAGTAGAAAAATTGTTGAAGAAAGGTTTGATCATAGATATTTTGAGTCCTTGTGTAGTACCTACACTATTAGAACCTAAGACAAATGGAGAATGGATAATGGAGAATGTGTACTAATTATAGAGCCATTAATAGGATCACAATAAAGTATAGGTTTCCTTTGCCTAGGATGGCTGACATAATGAATTTTTTGAGTGGAGCAAAGTGTTTTAAAAAAATTGATTTGAAGAGTGGATATCATTAGCTCAAAATTAGAGAATGGGATGAGTGCAAGACTGCATTCAAGACAAATGAAGGATTATATGAATGGTTGGTGATGCATTTTGGATTGACTATTGTAGTGAGTACTTTCATGAGATTGATGAATGAGGTATTGAAGAAATTCTTGAGCAAGTTTGTGATTGCATATTTGGATGATATTATGATTTTAATTAAGGAGAAGGAAGATAATTTGTTACATATGAGACACATGTTGCAGAGATTAAGGGAAGAAAATTTATTGATAAATATTGAGAAGTGTTATTTCATGAGAGAAGAGATAGTGTATTTGGGATTTGTGATATCCATGGAAGGATTAAAGAGGGATCCCGAGAAGGTTAGAGAAATTTTTGAGTTCCCTAGACCTGAGAGTATTAGAGAGGTAAGATCATTTCATTAATTGGCAAGTTTTTATTGAAAGTTCATTAGGAATATAAGTTCAGTTAGTATTCCAATGACCAAGACAATGAGATGGGACAAAAAAGAATTCAATTGGACACATCGAGCATGGTGATCCATAATAAATCTCTTTCCTGAGGTAGGGAATTCCAGAAGCTTCATAGGGGTGGGACATAGTGCACCCTTTGAAATGACCTCTGGGAATTTAGAAGTTGGCTCTTTATTTCATATGTTTTAGGAAGAAGTGAAGAATGAAGGTAAAGAGATTTTAAGCTATGAGAAAATATTTTGGAACACTTTAAACCTGCAAAGAGCACTTTAAACCTGACATACACAAGCTATTTCAATGAATGAAATATCAAGGAAACTTTATAACTCATAGATCCTCAGAACAGTTACATAAATTTAATAGCACCACAAGAAAATAACATAGAGTGAACCATACATTACACTCACAGAACAGAGAAGCCTAAGGCATAATCTATTTAGAAAATCTTAAATGTAGATGCACTAAAGTATGTTATTAATTTTAACCAGTATAGAAACTTTTGTGACCACTTAAAACTCCAAAATCAAAGGGCTAACACAAAAATCAATTTATATCAAGAATTCTAGCTACCCATTACAGTTTGAGGCTTACAAATATATTTTCAAAAGAAATCTTTGAAAAATTCCTATTCTATTTGTCTAAAATTTGGTATAAATTCTTCCCTTCTACTAAGAAGATGATCACCGCACCCCCCCCCACCCCCCCCCCCCCCCCCCCCCCCCCCCCCCCCCCCAATTTTTTTTACAACTAGCTCCTTTTAATGCTAAGACATGATTCTCTTCTCCAAAATAGAAAGTGGTTAGAGGAAAATGCCAAGTTCCATACTCTGGGTGATCAATAGATAGTGATCTTGATCAGCAACATAGAAAACTAACAACTCTCCCATACTAATCTGTTACTAGAAATGAATCACTCATCATGCTATGCAACCACTACTTATCGCAAAATAATGTAGCATCTTTTTGAAAATCGTGCCAAATGGAAACCTGAGAAAATACTGAAACATGTGAGAATCAAGCACGCATGTGTGGAGTGCATGTATGCTTTTAGCTCGGTCAAGGAAATACATGCGACCTTCACACACTAGCTTCTCATAGTAGGAGAAACAAAACTTCCAAAAGTCTGGCAAGAGAGCCAGGCGACATACAACACAAAGGTTACCAGAGGGACACTCGACGGACGAGTGTGAGGATTTCTTTAAAAATAAAGATGAATATCTTAGAAACCTGCAAGAGATTCATGCATAGCCTTTGAGTATTTATTTTGATAGCACTCGGGACCACCAAAAAAAGGCATTGCAATACATTCAAGGATGACATGCGATAGGAATGTACAACACACGGCAACAGAGGAATAGAAACTGATTTGAAATGCACATCGTACATACATGTGGTGAGCATGCACATCTTTCAACAAGGATTACCGAAAAGATAAAGGAAGCACAAATCAGAATCTAACTTTACAGACTAGTGAATTTCTTATTCACACTTCTTAGTGACTCTTGGGGAAACATAACTGCAGGGCTACAAACTCGTTAATCTTTGGTTTCACAAACTAGTGCCTAATCCATTGGGCAACAGAGTCATTCGATCATGCCACCTTTGGTCGGGAACCTCTACAAAATTCTTAGACAAACCTCAAGGTGATGACTCCTGCGCACAAAAATGACAATCAAAAAATCCTTATTTAAAACAAATCAACCACATTCATTCAAGGCAAAATTCAAACCAGGGAACCCAAAAGACCAACGCTTCTTGTAGAAAGAAGATTCTGAAAGAAAGGGGAAGACATTGGGCACAAGGAAAAAACCACATTATCCAAATAAAAAGCCAAGATAAATCATTTTAGGAATGAGAACTAGGGTGGATAGCTGATGTCCTTAGAGGAAAAAGTACACAAACAAAACTAGAAGGAGGCAATTACATTCGTCTTCAGCTTTGTGATGAAACTTGACATTTGATACCCTACAGAAATAGAAATTCTAAAAAGCATTCTATAATAAGTAATCATAAGGTGAACATAGCTCATCCAGGGTTTTATGTGTGTGTAGAGGGGTTTAGTCCTTCCCTTTATTTAGAGGAACAAACAAGCTCCGCTCGCCCGCTAGGCTACTTAGGTGAGGTATTGTCCCATAGCCAACTGGATAGAGCCTCTCTGCCAGTCACATGTCTATAGCCCTGATAAGGTTATCACCTTGACAGTCATTAGAATTTATCTACTACCAGCTAGGAATCCATAGCCACAGTAGAGTTTCCAATATGACTTGAATTTTGCATCTTTTATTATTTATTAATCTTCTTTTCTTTGCCTCTTGGATTTGATTTGCACGGATGACTATGAAATCATCCTTCCAAGTTGGTTGTCAAGGCAGTAGAAGGACACCTCTAATTTTTCACCAAGCGTGTGAAGGAGTGTCATTTAATCCTCATTAATAAAGGTATTTAATGTAGAAGTGTGCAAATCCAAACTGCACATCACTAATTTTTAGTAGAATGACTATAATTAATGTATGAGTGCTACGAAGAATATGCTCAGACATACCATATATCAAATGTAATCTTTCACTTTGAGAAAAAATTAAATGCCATTACCTTTTTCTTATTTTTGAAGAGTATGATCTCCCTCTGATGAAATCATCAGTAACAAAAACCTATCTCACCATCCACAAAAACCCAGCAAGTCACAATTCTTGGAAAATGGGTAAGGTACTTCTACAAATTGAAGTGATAGTCTTTTAGAAGACTTAAATGCGACATGCCTATGGACTTAATTACTTTCTCTATAAAAGAGAAATCCTTCTCAAAAGGTGGCACAAGATTTATGAATTCTTTATCTTTACAAAAAATATTATACTCAATCAACCAAGAAGTACGAACACTCTAGTGAGACTGACTAGCCCATTACAACAATATCCCTTTATAGGATGGATGGATGATGATGAGTTAGTCATGTTGGTTAAGACTAGCGACAAATTGGTCCTTATGGCTCTAAAATGGGTGCTAGGAGAGGACTTCTAAAACTATGAGGATAGGTACAGGCTTAACACTAATATTTCATCTCTCTTTGTTGGCTCTCAGTTGGACTTGGGAGAATCAAAGGGCACAATTTCCTTCCTGGCAGAAAGCATGTTTGGCAAGGTTTATTGCAAAGGGCTTGAGGACGTGTTTGATATGTCACAAAAGGGTGTAGCATTTCCACAAGAAATCATATTAAGGTTTACCTTGGAGATGGGTGAGGAGGTTCCTTTCATGCCATTTGTAATGAACTTTCACTATCACCTACTTGACATTCATCATTTCTATGTGAGACATGGGGTTGAATTCCTGATAAGGTACTTCAACCCCAAGGCGCAAATGTCAGAGGATGTGATAAGGGAATTTCATTTGTGGGTACTCTTTGAGAAAGCATGGGATATGCCAACAAATTCAAGCTGAGGGGACTCTTTTGACACAAAAGAGAACATGGTGGGAAGTAGAGAAGACTCTAGAAATGATGGCCCTAACTTTGGAGAAGTTTAACTTGTGTAGTGAACAAAATACTTTTGCTTTATCTTGTTCATAAACATGTAAATGACAAGAGATTTTTGACAATTTTATAACTTTTGTAATGTATATAGTCACTACCAATAATATTAAAATTTTGGTTCTCTTTTTAGTGCTTATATGTGTCTCTTGTCATTCTTTTCTTTAGAGTGATTTAATTCTTTATGTTCTCGCATTTCTCTTTAATTTTTTACTATAAATAATTTAAATGTCATAGTGTAGAACTTTACTAGCACACACCAAATGATAATAAAGTAGGGAGTACCTTTCCAAGAACGCGAAGATGGGAAAACAACTTGTACATAAAAAACCCCAAACAAACACTACAGGATGAACCTCTTATGCAAAAATTCTTATTAAATCTAAGAAGCTAAACACACCACACACAAAGAAAAATAAAAACTAACTATTTGCACTAACTAAGACTAATTCTTCCTAAAAGAAACCATTAACTGGGTTTTAAAAGTAGCTACCCTCACGGCCAATTTTTTTTATTTTTTCTTTAATGGCTCTAGAAAATTATAGTAAAAGATAGGTGTTGGCAAACCCGATCACAAGAGTCCCAAGGTAAGTTGTCACCAGGTACCGGGGTACCGGCCAACTTCACCTGTAAAGGTTGTCAGGGGAAATGAGATTCCCCGGGCCTCCAAGCACGTGAGAGTTGGGTCTCGACGGTGTGGGGCTCGGTTGGGAGATGTGACTATTTTCGAGGCAGATAGTTGGTTATCTTCAACTCGTTCTCTCTAGGGATTTAAGAAGTGGGGGTTCCTACAAGCGTGCATTCACTTTACAAATAAACTAAAAAAGATACTACAGAGTTAGAAATATTTCATCTACTTATAGTTATACTAAACGTTCAAGACATCGATAATGCTCTAACACACTACACTAAATACCGAAGAAATACACAACCATCAGATCATATTTTATCAGTAGCAAAGGAAAGAAGGTCGTTAATCTACTTTAAGTATCAGAGCAAAGGACATTAAGAACACAAAGCATAAAATATCGTTAACCCAGAAGATAGAATGCCAAAAACATCATTGAGAGAATTCCTTCTTCCTCATTAACATCTCTTCTAGAAAGCACTGGTGTGTGGTACAATGCTGGCTCTAGGGGAGCATCTAACTACTGAAAGCTTAAAGACTAAGGAGCATTGAGCTCTGTAACTAAGAACTGAGAAAACAAGATTGTCATTAACTGTGGACTGCAAAATCATCAATTTCACCGACCCTTGGAATGAGGTTGGACTTATTATTTATACACATACACATCTAACTCTAACCCTAACTTATGTTAAACTATACACTAAAATACATTATCTGGTGGCCGGTACTACCTGCACCACTCTACAAAAGACCTAGAGATGGAATAGTCCTGTCATGTCAGAAGAATAAGACGAGAGGTGGAGTAGAAGAATCGGCCTCAAGAAGAGAGCCGAGAAGGAGAAAGAATAAATACAATCCCCCAGGGATCAAGGCTACATGCCTTATAAATGGGAAAATTGGTGCCATGTCTCTGATGTGCCAGGTGTAACATTGAAGCAGTGCCTTGGGAAGACCATTTGTCAGGAAATCTCTTTCCGATCTGACGTGCCTTGATGTAGACATTTACCTTCTGAAAACCTCTGACAACCTTAATTAACTACTACCCACCTTTGGCAACCTTTATTACCTGCTTTGAAAGTGACCAGTCGGCCTTGGGGACCAGGACACAGGTCACTGAAAGAATACAAAATGTAGGATCCAGAATTTCAAGATCTGGGAACTTGTGTTCCAAAGGAATAAAGAATACAAAACACTTAGGTTTTCTTCGGCCCCCAGAGAATATTTATTGTTGTTTGTTGTCGTTGAAGGTTTGGAGGAGACAGAAAATTCCATCTTCATCGATGTCTTTAAGGCCAGCCCGCCAGTACTTGGCCACCTCAATATGTTCCCCTAGGTCTAGAACATTTCCTTTAAATTCATCGGTCATCTTTGCCGCATCATGGCCACTGAGCACCATGCAATTTATTTGTATCATTTTAGCTCTATCTATCCCCTTCGGGGATTGATACCTTGATTCCATTAATTCATCAAACTTCCCCAAAACATATTCCTCTAGCGTGCATGTGTCGGTGTTGAACGGATCAGCTCCAAAGACCTTCAAAACAAAAGACTTGTATAAATTAAAAGAATATTGGACTATGTTGACCTTATCCCATAGAGTCCCCACCAGTTGCTTGATTACACCCAATGTGAGGTCAAGCCTGGAGTGTTGGGTCCTCACAAAATTAAATGATTCTTCTTCTAATATTCTAGACTTAGCGACAATCTCCTCCCTAAGGCCGATGAGTTCCTCTAATTCAACCTTCCATGCCTCATAATTCTTGATGTCCCCCTCGAATATGGTGATGGTGGTTTCAGCCTGGTGTAAGATGTGACAGGCCACATATAAATCTGGGAGTGTGGACACCAAGAAATGTCAAACGTTTCCCAATTGTAAGGCAACCCATTCATCAACCGCTTGGGCCTTCTTTTTCATCACCCGTAATGAGTCTATATCACTTTGCAGATGCGGTACATTCGATGTAGAGCTCCCTGGAGGAATAATGCTAATGGGTTAGGCCAGCTCAGTCAGCAATCCCATGAGGTTTGCATTTTTCTCCCTTTCTACTTTGAAATTTTGAGCCTCTTTCTCGTAGCGAGCCTCCACTACCTTGGCTGCTTCTTTCAACAGGTCCAATTCACCCTATTTTCCTCTCTTCCCTAGCGACACCTCTGTGACATTATAATCTCTAGCCTCAGTCATTGCCTTGTCTGCATCTAGGGAAGGTGTCACAATTACTGTGACTATTTCTCTGCCTCGCTCAGTTCAAAGAGTGTGAATCGTTCAGGATTTCTTAACTTTAGGTAGGTTCTACGCCTGAGCCATCATCTCTACCAAAGAAAGATGGGCTTTGGGTGTTGATGGGGCCTTTCTCTTTCAAGATTCCACCAACCAATGTGGTGGTCGAGGTGACTTTGCAGCCAAGATTTGCTCCTGTGACTTTTCCCTGATATCTTGTTGTGCCCCCTCAATAGTATGAGCCTTTTCTAGCTCTTTCCCTATATCTTTTGTCTCACTGACAACATCTTCTCCGGTGATACTTGTGTCCTTTTCCCCGCCTATATCTTCAGTAATATTTGGGTCCTCATCAGTTCCCTTGGGGTTTTCTTCTTCTTCTTGTTGATGTTCTTCCTCAACCTCTGTTGTTGGGGTGTCTTCCTCTATCGGTGCATCTTTTGGTAGTGGGGGAGGCAAAAAGCCAAGATTCAACGTTTGGGCCATAGTGATTACCTCCCCAAATGTTACCTTCGGGAGCGGTGTTTGGAACACGATCGTTGGGGTCGCGGTTGTTCCCATGGGTCCAGTTTCCCCAACCAATGCCATTTGTTCACTTTGCTTCTATTGGCCTGATACTCCCATGTCCTATATTTTTGGGACTTTGGAGGCCATCTCTTGCTCTGCTCCCATTTCTTCTTCTATTTGTTCCTCCTTCTCCTACGCAGGTTCCTGTTCTGGAGCTTCCTCCTACTCTGGGATTTCCACCTCTGAATGTACAATGTCTCCCTGCAAATTCCCAAACTCATCAGTTCTGAATACATCATCAAATTCTTCTTGAGGGGGAGGATCTGTAGGGACATGGGAAGGCTCTGGTTCTTTCTCCAGCTTTGGGGGGTCAGAAGAAATAATTTCTACTTGTGGGATTTGCGGCATCCCAAGCTCTGGTTCTACCTTTGGCTTTGGATTAAGCCTTTTCTTCCACCTGGTAACCAAAGGAGTCCGCGCATCGCTTAGGGTTGCCTGATCCTCTTTAGGATCCATCCCTGTTGCTATGACCATTAATGCTGCTAGTGAAGGGGAAGAGGGAGGATGGATAGGTCTAGTCATGAGCACCGGAGTGGTCAAATGTGTGATTATTTTATCCTTCATCTGCTGGGAGGCCGCCAGAGATTGTTTCAATTTCTCCTTTATGGGGGTCTCCTACAGGGTTGGAGTTCCCATTATTCTCTTTTCTCTATCTTCTCCCTGTGAAGAAGTTCCAGCCCTGGAAGAGGTTTTGGCCGCGGAAGTCAGCCTTTGTACCGTCGGGCCAGCTCTGCGGTTACTCCCAGGGCATACTCTCTTAAATTATTCATGGTTGCGCTCAACCATGTTGCGAGTGATGTCTTTGATGGTAGGCCCCTCTAGGGCATTCTAGTCTACTGGTGGGAGGGCCAGCTTGTTAATCCCCTTTGCCTTGTACTGGGGATCTATTGTGGGTCCGGCGTCTGAGAAGTCATTTGAAAATTTCTAGAGCTTCAACCTTTCCATCATCCCCATAGTCATCTAGATGTAATGCCGGCTCCAGACTTTGACATCATCCTGGAAATCTTCTTAGAAGTCCACCATGTGATATTGGTGGGGCTCTGATGCCCGGGGAAGTGCCAATGCAATTTTTCTAAGAGGATCAAAGTTTTTCCGTGCTAGATAAAATTCTACCAAGTTTAGGCTCTTAAGCTCATTGTCTGCCTCCTTGGCTGTGGCCAGACTACATAAGTAATTCCCACAAGTGATTGGGAATGGAATATTGGTCACCTTCTCTAAATCATATAAGGCGTGCAACTCCAACATTTGTCTGCAATATTCTAAGAGAATTATCTTGTTCCCACAATGTTTGGGCAACAAGTAAGGCTTCCCAGAGAAGTCGGTTACCCTTATGTAAGTGTGTTACTGGAATTGGATGTAATAATGGCCATAACTTTTGACTAGATCTATTGCCTCTTTGGAGGGGTGGTACCCTGCACCCTGGGTGGGCGTGAGCAGGTTGTAGTAGATGAAGGCATCGTTCACCCAAAAAAAACTAGGGAAACTAGCCTCCCATTGAATTTGTGAGAAATAATCCCAGGGATCCTACTGAATTGGGCTGACCCCAAGTACACCTGATGTGAGTAGCCTATTGGTGGCAGGTCATTGTTATGCTAAGGCCTAGAGAACATAAGAGGTCATGTAGAATTTGCGCTTCTGGGCCACTTGAAGGAACTGAGAATCTACATGATTGGAAATAATGGTGGCCCAATCGAAGTATTCCCCACTAGTGGTGATTCTAAGAAAAAATTAGTACATCCACCTTGTGATCTCCTGGGCATGGGGTTGCCCGAAGATCCGACATAATGCTATCATCCCCATTTGGATACTTTCTTTAAACTCAGACCGGGGGATCTCTAATTTCATTTTCTTGGGGTCCCTCTTCAGAGTCTTGAGCCAATGGTTGTTCATGTATTGCTAGGCTTTGACTTCCAGCTGCTAAAATTGTGCTAAGGCATCAGCTCTAGTAAATATAGTTGGGTTATCAAATTGAGGAATCCCCAATCCTACCCAAAAAGTAGTGGCATCGAGGGACACCATGGGGGTGGGATATCCGGTCAGGACCAGGGCTGTGAGCATGATAGCCCAGATGGAGGAGTTGTAATGTGCTGCAAGAGTAAGAATAAGCTTTGGGGCCTGCACCAAGCATGGGAAATAAGCGGCCTTTAGAATCCTAGAATCCCTGACGCTAATCACCAACGGATCTCCGGACTATCGCTGAATGAACATTATCTTTACCAGGGCCTGCATCTCGGGCCACATTCTAACGCTGGTGTCAGTAATTGACTGAACCTGGGACTCAATCTTTGATCCCATGATGGTATTTTCCTTTAGGTACTTCATGCTGAGAGGCAATTTTTCTAAGGCCCTCCCCATCTTGGATCTGACGGCTGCCCTGGTGACCGCCGTAGAAGGAAGTTTCGGACTCCCGGGTGGTGAAGATGCGGAAGCCTCAAACATAGTTAAGGTACATTGTTGTGGAAACCTGCAAGGCAAGGCAACTGTTAGAATTCATAAATAAATATTACTCTAGGATCCGGAGATCTTACCACCAAGGCACGTCCTTTTCCTGAAAAGTTAGTTTGGGTTAAAAATCCTGAAAAGGTATATATATATGACGAGCTTGAGATTAACCATTATCCAGGCCCAGGGGTTCCAGCATACTTGATGGGAGTAAGATGTGGGTTGGTGAGGATAAAAAACCCAAGGTCTGAAAAACTAACCGTTGGAAGATGTGCGAAAAGTGAGCCATCAG
This sequence comes from Thuja plicata, assembly GCA_018584345.1. Taxonomy (NCBI): domain Eukaryota; kingdom Viridiplantae; phylum Streptophyta; class Pinopsida; order Cupressales; family Cupressaceae; genus Thuja; species Thuja plicata. The sequence goes on from MU225749.1 coordinate 2,098,136, forward strand.
GCCCACGTGGATGTCATGTGGCTATGCAATAAATGGTGAGTTATGGCGACGGTGGCACCAAATGTCCAAACACATGAAAAGAAAAGGCCACTTGGATAACCTTAAATGCATATGTGGGACATAAATGAAACAGAGGCCAACATGACTGAGGAGAGAGAAAATTGCCTGCTTAAAACCAGCCGAGAGCCAAGTTTCAACCAAGTGGTATTCTGCTCAAAATGAGCTTGCAATATCGAATGAAATAGAGATGAAGCACAGTGAGCTTGATGTGAGGCCAAATGAATATACATCTACACACAGTAGGGCCGAAAGGTATATACACAAAAATAGAAGGATATACATTAAATACATCAAATTTATAGACGTAAAGTAACCACCTAAGACACAAAGCCAAAAATGTACAAACATTCACAATATCTACATTACCCTACACCTATACAGAGAGTGAACAACCCTCTGGTAGAGTTGACCCACCAATAGGTGGCGAAACAGACGATGAGGAAACAGTAAAAAATGGAAACAAGATAGTAGAAACGCAAACCAAAAATAACGAAAAAAAAGCAGAAAAATGGAAGAGGAAATCGAGACAGCAACCTGAAACTCAAAGAAGTGCAAGGAAGGAAAGGCTTTGGATGCTCTATAACAGCTTCCACCTCCAAATGATTGCCAACTAGCACTGAAAACAACTGGCAATTGCTCAGAATAGCTCTGAATAACTCACACTTAAATCTCGCTCAAATCGCTCTAAAATTGCTTAAGTGTTTTTATCGCGGTAACTGTGAAAATGACAGGTGATTTCTATTTATACCCGAGGGTAAAAGCAAGTTACCTTTCCTTCCACAAACTCTGGAACAAGCAGACCTCCGGACTCTGAGCCTGGGGATTTTGTGCGACCATACCTTCTTGTGAAAAGAAGACATCATGGCAGAGAATCCCGGAGTCCAGGGTCCGGCTCCTGGAAAAGAAACAACCAACTCTGGGACCAGGTCCCAGAGACACAAAAGACAAAAAAATACAAAAAAAAATTGATGTCGTAGAAAGAAAACTCAGAGTAGGAAAACAAAGAAAGAAAGGAAAAAGACAAGGCAAGAGCCAAAAGCAGAAAATAAAAAAGGGGACCCAACATTTTGCACACAAAATGTAGGGACATGGATGTAGGACATAAAAAATGGTGACTATTTGGGACGAATGCCTTAACGCATTCAAGAACTATAGAATCTCTGGTTAGCAAAACTGGAACAAATAGTTTCTCGGGGCATCTTACTTGTAAAGAGCAACATGTCTGAGAAAATTTGGCCATACGTGATTTAGTCCTTGATCCTTTCATCAGTGGTGAAGTGTGTGCCTTGGAAGGAAATCAAGCCGATGACCTCTGGGAGAAGCAAAGAAGAGGAACTAAGTATATCAAACCCCACAATCATCAAATTTGCTCGTGTCTCTTGGAGACCAGAGTTTTTTCCTATTTCTTTTTTTTTGTTATTTTGTACATTTCTGGGTGGGAGGGTGGTACTTCTTTCACCATTAAGCTTAAGAAAGTAGCTAATTTCAAAGGCGGTACTTCTTTCACCATTGAGCTTAAGCTTAGATAATTTCAAAGGTGATACTTCTTTCACTGTTCCACACCTTAATCTGCTGAATGGGGAAGGAAAAATCTGAATCTGGAAAGAATCTTTAAAAGTTTAGACTTGGGCCAATCAACCAGTACGACCAATCTACCCTCGGATTGTTCGATTACTTGTTCCTTCAGAATTTTAAATTAACTGATTACTGGACTTCCGAGGATAAATTCGATGAAGACTGTTCATAGTTTGCTATCAAACTTGCAAAATAACTCCAGAGACCGGACTAATTCCATCATGCTAACAATAGATTCTTAAGTTCATCATCATGTTAAAGATAACATCCCGGAGACCAAATGTTATATGAAGCATACCAATCCTCACAAGAGGGTGAGAAAAGTGCCAGAACCCAAAAAGGAAGATAAGAAAAACAAAAGACAACAAAAGAAAAGGGGTGGTCCCAGGGGATGGCCGGCAAGACTATTTACAAAGCAAGGCACCCCCAATGAGGCACCGTGAAAGAAATATTTACAAGCAAGAGAAATTTACATAAAATACAACTTTGGGCAAATCGACCTCATTTGAAGTAATGTTTGAGAAACTATCCATTGACAGGCAATGAAACAGTTTCTCTAGTCATGGTATTGAGGTGGTAAGTATTTTTCCCATAGATCTCTAAGATTCGGTATGGTCCGAGCCAGAGCCATTGGAACTTGGTGTGCTTTCCTTTCTTTTCCCGGGCCTTGTCCCACAACAGGACTAAGTCTGAAATCTAAAAGGCCTTATATTGGGCTCTATAGTCAAACCATCATTTTACCATTGCTTGGTGACACGCAAAATATTCAAGGGAAGCATCTCATTGTTCTTCCATCCACACCATATTCAAGAGCCAAACCTCCATAATGTTATCTCGGTTGCCGAATTTCTGCATAAACTGCAAAATTGGGATTTGTAAGTTGATTGGGAATACTGGGTTCTGGCCATAAACCAGGTGAAATGGGCACATTCCTAGGGAAGTATTAATTCGAATGCAATCTACCTAGAGGGTGAACCTTGGCTTTAGGTGTCAATCCTAGGGATTTTGTTCTAGCAAGTGTTTGATCACTTTAAGTAAATTTGTGTTTGTTGATTCAGCAACACCGTTTCCCTGGGGGTAATAGTTGTTGGAGAACTTTAGAGTGATCTTTCAGTCATAGGTCCATTCAAGTAGTTGTGCCAAAGAAAACACTGGACTATTGTCACACACTATGGCAAAGGGCATTCCGAATCTTGTGACGATGTTTTCTTCCAAGAATTTGATAACTACATCTGTCGTGTTGTTTTTACAAGGTATGGCTTCCGACCACTGGGTGCAGTAATCGGTTGCAATTAGGATGTATCGGTGGTTGGCAGATGATTTGGGGTTGATTTCCCTAATAAAGTCAAATACCCATTGGGAAAAAGGCCTAGCCTCGAAGACTAGTTGTAAAGGCATAGCCAGGTTATGCTCACGATGTCTCACGGTTTGACAAGTATGGCACCTTTGAACGTGAGTGTAAACATATTTGAATATGCAGGACCGATAATTTCTAGCCCAAAGGATCTGATGGGCAGTGGCATCGACTGAGCCATGCCCAGTCCCAAACTTCCCATGGAATTATTTGATCATTTTCATAGCTTGGTCCCTATCAATGCACCGAAGGTACACTCCCTCGTAATTCCTATGGTAAAGCGCAGAATTTTTTATCATAAAGTAGGCACTTTTCATCTGCAGGGCATGATGTTTGTTGGGAGGTAACCCCTCTGGGAATCTGTTATTTAACAATAATTACACCATATCGGTGTACCACGGGTCTCGAGTGATAGACTCCACTGTGTAAGTTTGACATTCTATGTGGGGAGTCTCTTCTGCCATCGCTCGACTCAGTCCCTAGCCTCAAACTATCTTCATGGGTTGCATTTCCAAGTCATACTCCTGAAGGATGGCCATCCATTTCCCCCGTCTCTCGCCCAATTTGCTTTGCATCAGCAAAGATTTCACAGCCTGGTCTGGGATGATAGCATGCACCTTGCTCGGGAGAATATAATGCTAAAATTTCTTCATGGTGCGAACAAGAGAAAAGGCCTGCTTTTCCAATGATGAAACCAAACTTCAGCATTTTTAAAGGGGGAGCTCATAAAATCTATGGTTCGTTCTTCCTCTTCGACCTTTTGGGTCAATATTGTCATGGCAGAATGCGACAAAGTGAAGGAGTAAATATAAAATGGGAGGGAGTAATCTGGACTAGCCAGAACGGGTGCCTCTATTATCATTTGTTTAATTTGGGAGAATGCCCGCTTTGCTTCATAAATCCACTCAATTTTGGTATCATTTTTCATCATTTCATTGAGTGGCTTGACTATTTTTTCGAATTCAGTGATGAACCACCGAACAAAGTTGATCTTTTTGATGAAATATTACATCTCCTTCTTGCTATCGGGCATTTGTAAATTTAGCAGCGCCTCAAATCTCTCTGGGTCAATGGATATAACCTTCTCGGAGATGATGTGCCTGAGAAACTTCCCTTCAGTGACCCTGAATATGCACTTCTTGGGGTTGAGGGATATTCTATACCGGTGACATCTCTCACAAATTTGGGCGAGGTGGGTGGAATGGTCACGCCTGTCCTGAGAAAAGATGGTCAAATCATCCATGTAGATGATTATGCACTGATTCAAAAGGCCTTCGAACGCAATGTCCATAGCCTTTTAGAATGTGGCCCCTACATTAATCAAGCCAAAGGGCATCCTCTGATATGCAAATGTTCCCCACTTGGTGGTGAACATCATTTTTTCTCTATCTTCATATTTAACCATGACCTGGTTATAGCCGGAGTATCCGTCTAAGAAAGACATCATCTATGACACATTTACTATCTACAACACCTCACCCAACGAGGGGAAAGGGTGATTATCTTTCTTGGAGGCTCTATTCAAATTTTAGAAATCCACACAAAGGTGAATTTCACCATTCTTCTTTCTAATGGGGACCAAATTGGCAACCCATGTAGTGTGCCGGATTGGAAAGATTATCCGGGCTGACAACAGTTTTTCCACCTCTTGTCAAATTAGAGGCTCGATCAGTGGGTTGACTGGTCGTTGTTTTTGCCAAAAAGGTTTAGCATCAGGTTTCAGGGGGATGGTATGAGTCATAATGGATGTGTCATATGTTTTCAAATCCTCATACCCCCATGCGATCACATCTATGTATTCTCAGAGAACCGCGAGAATCTTTTCCTTCTCTTTAAGGGAGTAGGAAGTACCAATGTGTATCATCTTTTCTTCACCAGGCTGGCTGATGTTTACTTTCTCAAATTTTTCTCCTTAGAGGAGGATGATATCTTCTCCCGGCCTTGAGGGTCCAAGTCGAAGATACGTTCAAGTGTGACCATCCCCTTCAGGATGGTGTAGGTAGGTAGGTCCATGATCCCATCATCTTCATCACCCTGCCCAGTATCATCATGGTCTTGTTCCTCCACTATCTAGTCCTCGAAGACACCAACATTGGCCATGAAGGCCAAGATATGTTGATCATCCTCAAAAACCTAAAAGTGGGTGACATTATCTGGAATGGACAGGGTGGGGATCATCTCAATGGAAAATCTCTGGAGTCGTGAGCCGGCCATGGGCTCAAGTGTGCTGGCAGAAATAGTGAGGGCATCCGGGACATAATTCTATCACCGGGGAATGAGATCAATGTCGAAGGCATCAAAATCTTCAATAAGGCTCCATGCCCAATTGCGGTATGAATATAGCCTCTTATCATGACATGTGTACTGACTCCGGACCTATTTGACAATCAACTCTGAATCACCCAGAGCCCAGAGGTGAGTGATCCCTTTCCTTAATGCAAATAGGAGTCCAAGGACCAAAGCCTCATACTCTGTAACATTGTTTGTGCAGTTGAACTACAGCCTGTAGGATGCGAGGAAGGATTTCCCTCATGGGTTGATTAACTCTACTTCGGCCCCACAGCCCTGTTTGGACTGGGACCCATCGAACTTAAGGGTCCACAGGTCGTCACTTGTAGTCTGGAGCTAGGGAGATGGAGCAGCTTTTGGATTATCTTTAAGAGACTTGGGGGGAGCTTCCTCCCGCACTGGTGGTGTATGGGTGAGGTTTGCCTCTGGGGTGATTTGGGGTTGAGATCTCCAGGGAGACGACACTGAAGAAGTGCTTCCAGTAGGAATACTGGGCTCTGGGGAATCAATTGTATGTTCTTTGTTCTGAAAGGTGTCAATGTGTCAGGTAGTGATGGAAAGGCAAGGTTCACACTCTAGTTCTAAATGCTTTTGATAATGTACCTAGCACCAAGTGCTAGATAAGAGTGTAGTGGGGGTTGCCGTGGCACCTTGAGAAATAACCTCAACCCTCAACTTTTCTTCTAGGTCTTGAGTTCTCTGCAAAATTATGGGATCCTCTCCCGGGGTGAAATCAAACATTAGGATTTCAAAGGGTTGGTACACCCCAGGGAAAGTCTCAGAGAATAAGACCTCATTAATCTTCCCAACTTTGGTAAGGGCTCGCTTCATCCGAGGTTCACTTTCAACCCAGATTTTGTTTGATTCTCCTTCCCAGGGGAGCCATAAGTGGGAGAAGTTAGTCAAAAAGTATTCATTCAAGGACTTAGACCAATTCTAATTTAATAACATCCCATAAGTCTCTGAGATGTCCACCACTTGGATATCAATTATGTTGGCTATTCTGGGGTCCTGGATGAGCTATATCCAGACATTTTTCAGTTCACCCACCATTTTCACAGTAGTTTTGTCTAACTGGATTACTGCGCCATTAGATGGGGTGGGTCAAAATCTGAGCTTCTGGCATATGGATAGGAGCATGATGTTGCTCAAAGCCCTAGAATCTACTAGGAAATTTTATATATTTTTGCCTTGTATGTTTAGGCCTAGTAGGAATGGAGGATCTTCATTATTTCCCCGAAAGACAGTCGCATTGGCATCTTCAAAAGAGATAGTCTTGGGTGGGTGACCGATGACTTTTGAGTTTCCCAAGAGTTTCAGAATAGATTTCTTCTGGTTGGGACAGTTTAGAAAAACTTCCATCAAGGTCATGGTTTGTTCTAATGCCTTTGTGATGTTGAACCTTCCTCCTGGAAATTGGTGGCTTCCCTCGGTCAGGTCTTTCACTTGGTTAGAGCTAGAACATTTTGGAGGGACAGGCGGGTCAGTTGTATTGTCCTGGGGAGGAGTGTCCTTGGCAGGAGGTGTCAGAGTGTAAACTGGTCCTTTACTAGCCTGGCTCTGAGTGTTGTAAGGAGCCCACAGGTTGGTGAAGGCATTGGCTTCAAAGGCCAAAATTAATTTATCAAAGAATCCCTGTAGTTTGGATTCTTCTTCGTCTTCTCTAGAGGATCCAAAGAAGACGGTCTCACAGGTGAAGGCACCATGAGTTGGCTCTTGTACAAGAGGCTCTGGGGGAGTATGGTCAGATTTTTGTTGTCTCTCCAGCTGGGAGATCATGATGACCTTCTCTAGCATGGCACAATTTACCATGTTGTGGGAGCTTGTGTCATGCAATCTACACCAATTGGTCATGGGCTAGAAATCTATGACTAGTGTGAAATGGGATGGTCCAGCACCACCTTGATTGGAATTTTGGTTTGGAGGTGGACCTCTGGTGTTTGCATTATTGTTCCATTATTGTTGGTTGGGCTGAGGCCCATTATTGAAGTTTCTTCCTCCAGCATTATTATTTTGTTGGCCAGAGAAAATATTCCCTCTTTGGGAATTAGAGTTATGGGGTGCATAAGACCCCACTTTCAGTTGACCCATGTCCACAGTCAGGGTGGACAACATTCGCCAGAGGGATTCAACCTCGGCGGTCAGCTGAGTGTTTGTGTCACAATGTGACGGTTGTTTTTGGTTCCCTGGAAAGGCAGCAGTATTTTCCAGAGTCAAGGGCGAAAATCCTCCAACCGCGGGTGACTAGAAAAAAGGCACTCTAGATGGTTGTGTCTGAGGTTGTTGGTTCAGCTGCGGTTGGTTCCAAGGGAAAGATTTTTAGACCCGATATTGTCTGAGTCTGCGATGGGTAAATGTACCAGGCCTGCTAGTCTATCGGTGGTGGTGAGGGATTTATCACCATCGTGGGGACACCCATTGCTAGATTGGGGTTATACCCCCAGCATATGCAGTTTCACCAGGGATCGTGTTGAATGGCATACTCTGCCCAATCCTGCCTAGGGATTTGTTGAGTCCATGGGATAGTTCTAAGGCTAGGTTGTAAACTTTTTCCAAAGTATCCTGGTCGCCCACAGTGGTTGTTCTCTAGAGGAGGGTGGCAATGAAGGTGTCCATCGCATTGAGATAGGTCTGTATGGTTACTTCGGGGGATGGGACGAAAGGACCCGTGCACCACTTCAGGGCACATTGGAACTAATGATTGAATGTTGCAAGGGGTTCGTTTGGTTCCTTTCTGATGGAAATGAATTGGCTGTGGGACTAAGCCGGGTCCATGTGTACGCAAAAGGAAGCCAAGAAGGTGTCCTCCATGTCCTGCCAATTGTTGATGAATTTGGCAAGAAGGTTAAGGTACCAATTTAGTTCACCCTGTCCTAGGGATAGGGGAAACATCTGGGTCACAACATCTTCATGTTGGATCTTGTGTCGGTTCATGGCATCTTTGTATTCCTACAAGTGTTCCTCTATGGTTCGTGAGCCTAAGTGTTCATATCATGGGAAAATATTCTCTGGGTGCGAGGGTAAATCGTTGGTTTCACTCAGAAAAGTTCCCATAAGGGACCCAAGATTACCAAAATATGCAGCCATTTGGGGAGCTAAATTTTGAGCAAGTTGAATGCTGGTTCCCGGGATTGTCTGGGAAGTTTCGATATTTTGTGGTATGCTGGACCCCTAGACAATAGTGGTTGGTGTGACTTTCAGGGTCTGTTTCTTTTGAGCAGGAGGCTTGAGTTTGACAAACCTTCTGAGGTTAGGGGCTGATCTAGGGATTCTTTCAAATCTCACTGGGGAGAAAGACCCAAACCCACTAAAAGGCTTCACTCCTAAAACTATGGCTTGGGGAACCCTCGAGAGGTGTAAAATCAGAATCCTAAGAGGGGGATGAGTTCATGCCCTCCTTCTAGCGCTAGTTTTTGTTGATGGGACTCTTGTGACCAGGTCCACCAACAGAGGTAAGTTGTCACCAGGTACCAGGGTACCGGCCAACTTCGCCTGTAAAGGTTGTCCAGAGAAATGAGATTCCCCAGGCCTCTAAGCACGTGAGAGTCGGGTCTCGATGGTGCAGGGCTCGGTTGGGAGATGTGACTATTTTTGAGGGGGATAGCTGGTTATCTTCAACTTGTTCTCTTTGGGGATTCAAGAAGTGGGGGTTCCTGCAAGTGCGCATTTACTTTACAAATAAACTAAAAAAGATACTGCAGAGTTAGAAATATTTCATCTACTTATAGTTATACTAAACGTTCAAGACATCGACAATGCTCTAACACACTACACTAAATACCAAAGAAATACACAACCATCAGTTCATATTTGATTAGTAGCAAAGGAAAGAAGGTCATTAATCTACTTTAAGTATCAGAGCAAAGAACATTAGGAACACAAAGCATAAAATACCGTTAACCCAGAAGATAGAATGCCAACAACATCATTGAGAGAATTTCTTCTTCCTCATTAACATCTCTTCCAGCAAGCACTGGTGTGTGGTACAATGGTGGCTCCAGGGGAGCATCTAACTACTGAAAGCTTAAAGACCAAGGAGCATTGAGCTCTGCAACTAAGAACTGAGAAAACTAGATTGCCATTAACTGTGGACTACAAAATCATCAATTTTGCCGACCCTTGGAATGAGGTCAGACTTATTATTTATACACATACACATCTAAATCTAACCCTAACTTATGTTACACTGTAAACTAAAATACATTATCCGGTGGCTGGTACTACCTGCACCACTCTATAAAAGACCTAGAGACGGAATAGGCCTGTCATGTCAGAAGAATAAGGTGAGAGGTAGAGTAGAAGAATTGGCCTCGAGAAGAGAGAAGAGAAGGAGAAAGAAGAAATACAATCCCTCGGAGATCGAGGCTACATGCCTCATAAATGGGAAAAGTGGCACCATGTCTCTGATGTGCCAGGTGTAACGTTGAAGCAATGCCTTGGGAAGATCATCTGTCACGAAACCTGTTTCCGATCTTACATGCCTTGATGTAGCCATCTACCTTCTGAAAACCTTCATTAACTACTACCCACCTCTAGCAACCTTTATTAACTGCTTTGAAAGTCTGGTCAGCCTTGGGGACTGGGACATGGGTCATTGAAAGAATACAAAATGTAGGATCTGGAATTTTAGGATCCGGGAACTTGTGTTCAGAATGAATAAAGAATACAAAACACTCAGATTTTCTCCGGCCTTTAGAGAATCTTTATTGTTGTTTTGTATCGTTGAAGGTTTGGAGGAGACGGGAAATTCCATCTTCATCAATGTCTTTAAGGCTAGCCCGCCGGTACTTGGCCACCTCAATTTGTTCCCCCAAGTCTGGAACATTTCCTTTAAATTCATCGGCCATCTTTGCCGCATCGTGGCCACTGAGCACCATGAAAGTTATTTGCATCATTCTAGCTCTGTCTATCCCCTCTGGGGATTGCTACCTTGATTCCATTAATTCATCAAACTTCCCCAAAACATATTCCTCCAACGTGCATGTGTCGGTGTTGAACAGATCAACTCTGGAGACCTTCAAAATAAAAGACTTGTATAAATTTAAAGAATATTGGACTGCGTTGACCTTATCCCATAGAGTCCCCACCAGTTGCTTGATTACCCCCAATGTGAGGTCAAGTCTGGAGTGCTGGGTCCTTACAAAATCTAATGATTCTTCTCCTAATATTCTAGACTCGGCGACAATCTCCTCTTCAAGGCTGATGAGTTCCTCTAATTCAACCTTCCATGCCTCATAATTCTCGATGTCCCCCTCCCATATGGTGATGGTGGTTTTGGCCTGGTGTAAGACATGACGGGCCACATATAAATCTGGGAGTGTGGACACAAGGAAACATCAGACATTTCCCAACTGCAAGGCAACCCATTCATCAACCGCTTGGGCCTTCTTCTTCATCGCCCATAATGAGTTTACATCACTTTGCAGAAGTGGTACATCTGACATAGAGGCCCCTGAAGGAATAATGATAATGGGTCAGGCAAGCTCAGTCAGCAATCCCATGAGGTTTGCATTTTTCTCCCTTTCTACCTTGAACTTTTGAGCCTCTTTCTTGTAGCGAGCCTCCACTGCCTTGGTTGCTTCTTTCAATAGGTCTAATTCAACCTATTTTCCTCTCTTCCCGAATGACACCTATGTGACATTATAATCTCCAGCCTCAGTCATTGCCTCATCTGCATCTGGGGAAGGTGTCACGATTACTACGATTGTTTCTCCGCCCAGCTCAGTTCGAAGAGTGTGAACCGTTCAGGCTTTCTTAACTTTAGGTAGGTTCTACGCCTGAGCCATCATCTCTGCCAAAGAAAGATGGGCTCTGGGTGTCGATGGGGCCTTTCTCTTTTGATATTCCACCAAAAACTGTGGTGGCCAGGGTGGCTTTGTAGCAAAGATTTGCAACTGTGACTTCTCCTTGATATCTTGTTGTGCCCCCTCAATAGTATGAGCTTTGTCTGGCTCTTTCCCTGTATCTTCTATCTCACCGGAAACATCTTCTCCAGTGATACCTGTGTCCTTTGCCCCACCTATATCTTTAGCAATATTTGGGTCCTCATTGATTCCCCTGGGATTTTCTTCTTCTTCCTATTGTTGTTCTTCCTCAACCTCTGTTGTTGGGGTGTCTTCCTCTATCGGTACATCTTCTAGTAGTGGGGAGGCAACGATCCAAGATTCAACATTTGGGCCGCATTGATTACCTCCCCAAATGTTACCTTTGGGAGCAGCATTTGGAACACAGTGGTTGGGGTCACGGTTGTTCCCGTGGGTCTAGTTTCCCCAACCGATGTCATTTGTTCACTTTGCTTATGTTGGCCTGATACTCCCATGTCCTATATTTTTGAGACTTCGGAAGCCATCTCTTGCTCCACTCCCATATCTTCTTCTATTTGTTCCTTCTACTCCTATGCAGGTTCTTGTTCTAGAGCATCCTCCTACAACAGGATTTCTGCCTCCGGATGTACGATGTCTCCCTGCAAATTCCCAAACTCATCAATTCTGAATACATCATCAAATTCTTCTTGAGGGGGAGGATCTACAAGGACTTGGGCATGCTCTGGTTCTTTCTCCAGCTCCGGGGAGTCAGAAGAAACAATTTCTACTTGTGGGATATGCGACATCCCAATCTCTGGTTCTACCTTTGGCTTTGGATTAAGCCTTTTCTTCCGCCTAGTAACCAAAGGAGGCCCCGCATTGCTTAGCACTGCCTGCTCCTCTTTCAGATCCATCCCTGTAGCTCTGACCATTAATTCTTCTAGTGAAGGGGAAGAGGGAGGATGAATAGGTCCGGTCATGAGAACCGGAGTGGCCAAACATGTAATTATTTTATCCTTCATCTGATGGGAGGCCGCCAACAATTGTTTCAGTTGCTCCTTTATGGGGGTCTCCTGTAGGGTTGGACTTCCCATTATTCTCTTTCCTCTGTCTTCTCCCTATGAAGAAGTTCTAGCCCCGGAAGAGGTTCTGGCCTTGGAAGTTAGCCTTTGTACCGTTGGGCCAACTCTGCGGGTACTCCTAGGGCATACTCTCTTAAAGTATTCATGGATGTGATCGACCATGTTGTGAGTGATATCTTTGATGGCAAGCCCCTCTAGGGAATTCCAGTCTACTGGTGGGAGGGTCAGCTTGTCAATCCCCTTTGTCTTGTACTGGGGATCTATTGTGGGTCCGGCATCTGAGAAGTCATCTAGAAATTTTTGGAGCTTCAACCTTTCCATCATCCCCATAGTCATCTGATGTAATGTCGGCTCTAGACTTTGACATCATCCTAGAAATCTTCCCAGAAGTCCTCCATGTGATATTGGTGGGGCTCTAATGCCTAGGGAAGTGCCAATGCAATTTTGCCAAGTGGATAAAAGTTCTTCCATGCTAGATAAAATTCTGCCAAGTTTAGGCTCTTGAGCTTGTTGTCTACCTCCTTGGCTGCGGCCAGACTGCATGAGTAATTCCCACAAGTGATTGGGAATAGAATATTGGTCACCTTCTTTAAATAATATAAGGCATGCAACTCCAGCATTTGTCTACAATATTCCAAGAGAATTATCTTGTTCCCACAATGTTTGGGCAACAAGTAAGGCTTTCCGGAGAAGCCGGTTACCCTTATGTAAGTGTGTTGCTGGAATTGGATGTAATAATGGCCATAACTTCTGACTAGACCCATTGCCTCCTTGGATAGGTGGTACCCTGCATCCCGGGTGGGCGTGAGCAGGTTGTAGTAGATGAAGGCATCATTCACCCAGCAGAAACTAGGGAAACTAGCCTCCCATTAAATTTGTGGAAAATAATCCCAGGGAGCCTTCTGACCTAGGCTGACCCTAAGTACACCTGATGTGAGTATCCCATTGGTGGCGGGTCATTGTTGCGCTAAGGCCCAGAGAACATAAGAGGTCATGTAGAATTTGTGCTTCTGGGCCACCTGAAGAAACTGAGAATCTACATGATTGGAAATAATGGTGGCCCAATCGAAGTATTCCCCACCGGTGGTGATTCTAAGCAAAAAGTAGTACATCCACCCTGTGAACTCCCAGGCATGGGGTTGCCCGAAGATCTGGCATAATGCTATCATCCCTGTCTGGATACTTACTTTAAACTCAGACCGGGGGATCTCTAATTTAATTTTCTTGGAGTCCCTCTTCAGATTCTTGAGCCAATGGTTGTTCATGTATTGCTAGGCTACAACTTGCAACTCCTGAAATTGTGCTAAGGCATCAGCTCTAGTAACGACAGTTGGGTTATCAAACTGAGGAATCCCCAATCCTACCTGAAAAGTAGCGACATCGAGGGACACCATGGGGGTGGGATATCCGGTCGGGACCAGGGCTTTGAGCATGACAGCCCAGACGGAGGAGTTGTAATGTGTTGCAAGAGTAAGAATAAGCTTTGGGGCCTGCACTGAGCATGGGAAAAAAGTGGCCTTTAGAATCCCAGAATCCCTGACGTTTATCACCAATGGATCCCCAGACTGTCGCTGAATGAACATTATCTTTACTAGGGCCTGTATCTCGGGCCATATTCTGATGCTGGTGTCAGTAATTAACTGAACCTGGGACTCAATCTTTGATCCCATGACGGTATTGTCCTTTAGGTACTTCATGCTGAGAGGCAATTTTTCTAAGGCCCTCTCGATCTTGGATCTAACGGCTACCCTGGTGACCGCCATGGAAGGAAGTTCCGGACTCCCAGGTGGTGAAGATGTGAAAGCCTCAGACATAGTTAAGGTACGTTATTATGGAAACCTGTAGGGCAAGATGACCGTTAGAATTCATAAATAAATATTACTCCAGGATCTAAAGATCTTACCACTGAGGCACATCCTTTTCCTAAAAAGTTAGTTTGGGTTAAAAATCCTGAAAAGGTATATATATGACGAGCTTAAGATTAACCATTATTTGGGCCCGAGGGTTCTAGCATACTTGATGGGAGTAAGATGTGGGTTGGTGAGGACAAAAGACCCAGGGTCCAAAAAACTAACCGTTGGAAGATGTGTGAAAAGTGAGCCGTTAGGCCCACATGGACGTCATGTGGCTATGCAATAAATGGGGAGTTATGGTGATAGCGGCACCAACTATCTAAATGCACAAAAAGTGGAGGCCACTTGGACAACCTTAAATGCATAAATGGGACATAAATGAAATAGAGGCTGACATAACTGAGGAGAGAGAAAATTGCCTAGTTGAAACCAGCTGAGAGTTGAGTTTCAACCAGGTGGTATTCTGCTCAAAATAAGCTCACAATCTTGAATGAAATAGAGACAAAGCACAGTGAGCTTGACGTGAGGCTAGATGAATATACAAAAAATATACATCTACGCACAACAGGGCTGAAAGGTATATACACAAAAATGAAAGGATATACATTAAATACATCAAATTTACAGACACGGAGCAACCACCCAAGACACAAATCCAAAAATATACAAACATACACAATATCTACATTACCCTACACCTGCACTAAGGTCGAACAACCCTCTAGCAGAGCCGACCCACCAAAGGGTGGCAAACCAGACGACAAGGACACAGCAAAAAATAGAAACAAGACAGAAGAAACGCAAACCAAAAACAATGAAAAAAAGAAGAAAAATGGAAGAGGAAATGGAGACACCAACCTAAAACCCAAAGAAGTGCAAGGAAGGAAAGGCTCTGGACACTCTGTAATAGCTTCCACCTCCAAATGATCGCCAACTAGCACCGAAAACAACTGGCAATTGCTTAGAATAGCTCCGAATAACTCGCACTTAAATCTCGCTCAAATCACTATGAAATCGCTTAATTATCGCGATAACTATGAAAATGACAAGTGATTTCTATTTATACCAAAGGTGAAAAGCAAGTTACCTTTCCTTCCGCAAACTCTAGAACAAGCAGACCTCTGGACTCTGGGCCTGGGGATTCCGTGTGACCATACCTTCTTGCGAAAAGAAGACATCATGGCAAAGAATCCCAGAGTCTTGGGTCCGGCTCCTAGAACAGAAGCAACCAACTCTGGGATCGGGTCCCAGAGACACAAAGGACAAAAAAACACAAAGCAAAACTGACGCCGCAGAAAGAAAACCTAGAGTAGGAAAACAAAGAAACAAAGGCAAAAGACAAGGCAAGAGCCAAAAGCAAAAAACAAAAGGGGGACCCAACATTTTGCACACAAAATGTAGGGATGGCGATGCAAGGCATAACAATAGGGGAAAAAACACTTCCCTTTCTTGGTGTGATATGCTAGATGTGACAAAGGTGTGACCTAATTTGTGTGATTCCTATAGCATCGTAGGAGTTGATAGCTCGACTTCTTTGATGAGACTGTCCTCATGTTCCCGGAAAAATATGATCTGGGGTAACATGTTTATTGTTGCAAAGATAAATGCCTTATGGGGAATCCTCTTGGTGGTAATAGGTTTGATTTATTAGCCAAGACCGTATTTTGGTGCTCCATAGTGATTATTTCTTGTTGGTTCTAAACTAGCTCACCTTTCTGTCAAGAAGAGATAAATTCTTGGACCTCTTCTTCATGTTTCCCATGAACCTTTTGTAGAGCATCTGGCCTATTGTAGACCTCCCCACATATCTGCTGCAACTCATAGTCTTCTTCTAAATGATAAAATGGCTTGATATCTATGGATGAGTAAAAATTCTCCAGCTCATCCCAAAAAATTTCTTCATCATCAGATTCTCCCTGCCTAACTGCAATAGTTTGCACAGGTTGAGAGACATCCTTACGTAACAAACCCATTAACTTAGGTAAAGATTCAATGACCAATCTTTGTCTCTTTAAGGGAGAAATAGCTTCGTTACTCTCTACTTCCTCCACAAATGAGGGAAGTTCTTTAAATAAGATAAATGGGTCCTCTTCATTTTGTTCAATTTCTATCTGCAAGGGGGGTTGAATAGATAAACCTTCATCAATATTTTTCTGCAGCAATTCCTCATTGTTCTCCTCATCAGACTCATCTCTCTTCACCTTAGGTGACACCTAATGATCAAAAGGCCCTCATAGTGGAAAAGTTTTCCTAAATATTTGGATGTTATAGTTAGGGGAAGGACTTTCTTGGCTTTCTATTTTTTGTATTTTGACTAATAAAATCTTCACTAGTTGTTCCTTTTCATCTATTTGTCTTGCAAGTTCATCCTCAAACTGTCTTTTTTGTTGGGCTTCCACTTCCTCCTCTCAAAAATCTTGTAGCTTTTGGGCCCTATTTATTTCATTTACATGATTTTCAAAGTCCAATAGCATGACTTTGAGCTCACTAATGTCACTTGAAGATGTTAGGGAAGGTGGAGCAACTAGAGGGTAAGGATGAGTGTACTGGACATGATAGTTGTTCGTTGCCATGAAAGCATTTTTGCCATAAGTGAATTGTGCTTGAGGTTGATATTGGTAGTGATGGATCTAAGGAGACTTATTTTCATAATATGGGGGACGATAAAAGACATATGTGTGAAATGGGTCCATTTGTCAGTTCTTCATAGAAGCTACAAATTTATGAAAATTGGGGATCACACAAAATCAGAAACAATCTTCTACATACTAGCACTAGGACTATTCAAACCAATAGATTTTCCCTAGTAGGGTTGCCATGGTGTTTAACTAAAAATACTTCTAAAAGATTATAGCATTAAGAACAACGCTTGAATTCTCAGTGAATAATGATTGAGCATGATTTTCTGGTATGCTCGGTATTTTAGGAATAAGGTGTCTCAACCTTGGATAATTCCTATTCTTATTATTTGTTTTGTAAAATGTATTTTCTTGAAAATAATGTAATTAAGTGCGAGTGTACATGTCTAGTTGGCATGTTGATGTGCCACTCCACTTGATGTGTCGGCATCTTGAATGGTGTGTAAGGAGATCATGGCTGAAATGGTTATGAAGGATTCCTATGACATGTAAGAGCTATTTCTAGGAGATTTCAATGATAGGTGAAGACATGCAAGACATGTGGAAACTGATAAAGTTGAGTACTTTACACTCTTCCACAATCATGGGCAACTGATAAAAAAATTTAGGGTTCCTATTTTCTCAGAGAATGGTAAAACCCTAATGCGGCTATCTTTGAAAGTTGCCCTAAAAAGGAAAGCACATGATATAAGCATTTTTAGGGTTACAGAATAGGATACGAAAAAGAGTGTATTGTTGGTATAATCTGGTGCTACTGGATTTGTCTGTGTGTGTCGATTGTCTCCTAAAAGAACTTGCATTGCAAGTGTGTTGTAACTGTTGTGCTGAAGATAATACATTATGCAGGTTTTGGAGTGCTGGGGTTTTTTACCGAAAGGTTTTCCCCAGGGTAAATCATTGTGTCATTCTCTATTTTCTGTATGCATGGTATGTGGCTGCAATATCATTGTTAAAGTAGTTAACGAATCTGAAATTGTAAGGATTTAAAAAGAATTTGCACAATACTTTCCTATAGAGATTAGTGTAGGAAGCTATTTCCGCACCTGAGTTTCCTTACAAGTGGTATCAGAGCCTGATTGACTTTTGATCCTAGTTGTTGGGTAGGGTTTTTTGAGCTAATCTCAAGTTGAGTGGGAGTTTTTTATGCAGAGCATTCTGAATCTTTTTTGCAGATTGAGATGGCAGGTTCATCATACAGTAGAATGGAGGTGGAGAAATTTAATGGCACTAATTTTGAGTTGTGGAAACTCAATATGGAAGACATGCTTGAAGACCATGATCTATGGGAGGCTACTTCACTCACTGTGAGACCTACAGTGATATCTCAAGTGGATTGGGAGGTTAAGGATCGGAAGGCTAAGGGTCTCATCAGACTCTGTCTAGCAGATTTTGTTCTTCTGAATGTTCTTGATGAGACTACTGCAAATTCTTTGTGGACATGGCTTGGGTCTGTGTATCAGGCCAAATCTCTAGTGAATAAGGTGTTCCTGAGAAAGAAGTTGTATTCTTTAAGAATGGAGGAAGGTGGATCTGTAACTGATCATCTCAATGCATTCAATTTATTGATTGCACAGTTGGCATCATCTGGTCCCAAGATCGAGGAGGAAGATCGATGTATGACCCTACTTTGTTCCTTGCCAGATTCATGGGACCATCTTGTGATGGCTCTCGGAAGTACTATAGTCACATTCTGTATGGATGATGTGGTGTCTTTGCTGTTATCTGAGGAGATGCGAAGAAAGACTTCGGATTCATCTAAGGAAGCCCTTGCTGTTCGTGGGAGATCCAATGACAAAGGAAAGCAGAATGACAATAAGTCAAAGAAGGGCAGATCCAAATCCATGGGAGTTCTAAAACTCTTGGAAAGTCCAAGGCAAAATGTTGGAACTGTGATAAATCTGGGCACTTCTGGAGGGACTGCAAAGAACCGAAGAAGAAGAAGAAAGGCTCAGATTCAGCTTCTGAAAAATATCAAGAAGATGGAGATGCTTTTATTACAGCTTTGGCAGCCCATGGATCTGATGATGTGTGGTTAGTAGACTCGGGTGCTTCTTTTCACATGACCTCTCATCAAAACTAGTTCTCAAATTATGAAGAGTTTGATGGTGGAAAGGTGTACTTGGGTGATGATTCTCACCTAAAGATAGTTGGACGCGGAAGGGTCACTATCAGATTTCCTGATGGAGGAGTAAAGGGAATCAACGGAGTTATGCACATTCTGGGTTTGGCACGAAACCTATTATCTGTAAGTATGCTGAATGATGTAGGTGTGCAAGTTGTCTTTTCAAAAGATGGATGCAAGATGATGAGAGGTTCTATGGTGCTCGCTAAAGGTACTAGGAGAGGTACTTTGTTTCAGCTTGATGCATGCATTGCTCAGTGCAATAGTTCTTTTGTTTCAAAGAAGAGAGAGGATATCACTTCATCCCCACCATCTGAATGAGCAGTAAAGAAGACTATGGCAATGGGTTCTGATGGCAGTGCAGTAAGTGTACCTAAGGGTGCAAACACTTTGGAAGGCAAGCTTCCTGTAGAAAAGACAATGTTGTGGCATATGAGATTTGCCCACATTGGTGAGAAGGGTCTTAGGACCTTGAAAACTAAAAATCTCGTCAAGGGGATAAATGATTGTAATCTCAAATTTGATTTTTGTGAACACTGTGTTTATGGTAAGCAAAATCGTGTTCATTTCTACTCCAGTTCTCACAAGTCTTCAGGTATTTTGGATCTTATTCATTTTGATGTATTTGGTCCTGTAAAAGTTCCTTCTATCTCCAGTTCTGTATATTTTGTATCTTTTATAGATGATTATAGTAGAAGGACTTGGATATATTTCCTGAAAAGTAAGACA
>MU225749.1:2119994-2141471 GCA_018584345.1 Thuja plicata
GCTGAAACGGTTATGAAGGATTCCTATGACACGTAAGAGCTATTTCTAGGAGATTTCAATGATAGGTGAAGACATGCAAGACATGTGGCAACTGATAAAGTTGAGTACTTTACACTCTTCCACAATCGTGGGCAACTGATAAAAAATTTTAGGGTTCCTATTTTCTCGGAGAATGGTAAAACCCTAATGTGGCTATCTTTGAAAGTTGCCCTAAAAAGGAAAGCGCATGATATAAGAATTTTTGGGGTTACAGAATAGGATACGAAAAAGAGTATATTGTTGGTATAATCTGGTGCTACTGGATTTGTTTGTGTGTGTCGATTGTCTCCTAAAAGAAATTGCATTGCAAGTGTGTTGTAACCGTTGTGTTGAAGATAATACATTGTGCAGGTTTTGGAGTGCTGGGGTTTTTTACCGAAAGGTTTTCCCTAGGGTAAATCATTGTGTCATTCTCTATTTTCTGTATGCATGGTATGTGGCTGCAATATCATTGTTAAAGTAGTTAACAAATCTGAAATTGTAAGGATTTAAAAATAATTTGCACAATACTTTCCTATAGAGATTAGTGTAGGAAGTTGTTTCCTCACCTGAGTTTCCTTACACGGTAGGACCTAAAATACTACTCAGCTACTTAAGCTGCCCACCTGAGCTAGGGCAGTCTGAAAGCTTCATAGGGGTGGGACATAGTCTACCCTGAGAAACAACCTCTAGGATTTTAGAAGTTGACTCTTCATTTCATGCATTTTACGAAAAAGGGAAGAAGGAAGCTAAAGATTTTTGAAGGAATGCACAAAGATTTTAGAACACTTTAAACCTGAAATGCATAGGCTATTTCATGACCAGCACAAAAACTTTCATGACCACTGAAAACTCCAAAATCAAAGGGCTAAAAGCATGATCAATTTGTACTAAGAAATCCAGCTTCCCATTATAGTTTGAAGCTTAAAAAAATATTTTTAAAAGAAATCTCTAAAAATTTCATGTTCTATTTGTCCAAAGTTTGGTCTAAATTCTTCCCTTTTTCTAAGAATATGATCCCCCCCCTTATTTTACAACCTTCTCCTTTTAAGGCTAAGGAATGATTCACTTCTGCAAAGTAGAAAGCAGTTAGAAGAAAACATCAAGTGCCACACTCTACATAATCAGGAGAGAGCAATCTTGATCAGCAAAATAGGAAATTGACAGCTAGCCCATGTTGATCCATTACCATAAACAAATCACTCATCATGCTCTGCAACCACTATGTCCCGCAAAATAATTTATCAACTTTTTGAAAATCGCACCAAATGGAAACTTGAAAAAATGTTGAAACACATAAGAATCAAGCACGCAGACATGGAATGTGTGTACACTTTTATCTCAACCAAGGAAAGAGACACAACCTTCAAGCACTAGCTTCCCATAGCATAAGAGATGGAACTTCCCATAACGAAAGAGACATAACTTCCCAAATTCCTATGAAAGAGCCACACGACATGCATCACAAAGGTTACCAGTGGGACACACAACAAACAAGAATGAGGATTCCTTTAAAGTGAAAGATAGATATCTTTCAAACCCCTGAGAGAGCTGCATGTATCCTTTGTGTATTTATTTTGATAGCGCCAAAGCCCACCAACAAAAGGTATTGCAGTACATTCAGGACTGACACACGGTAGGCAAGCGCAACATGCAATAATGAAGGAAGGGAAACCGATTCAAAATACACATTGTGTTGACATGTGGTGAGCACGTACATCTTTCAACAAGGATTACCGCAAAGAGAAAGGAAGCACAATCTAGAATATAACTTTACATACTTGTGAATTTATGATTCATAGAGCACAAAGGAGGTTTGAATTGTTGAAACAAAAGGTGACTGGATAGCCTATGTTAGCTTTACCCAATTTCAATAAAGTATTTCAAGTAGACTGTGATGCAAGTGGGATTGTAATTAGAGCAGTATTAACTCAAGAAGGTTGACCTATTTCTTATTTTAGTGAGAAGTTGAATGATGCAAAGAGAATATATTCAATTTATGATTAGGTGTTCTATGTCATAGTTCAAGCCTTGAAGAGTGGAGACATTATCTATTGCCGAAGGAGTTTGTGTTGTATACTGATCATTAAGCATTGCAATATTTGAACAGTCAAAGTAAGTTGAATCAAAGATATATGAGATGGGTTGAATTCTTGTAGAGTTATACTTTTGTGTTGAATCATAGGAGTGGTAATTCAAATAAAGTTGTTGATGATTTGAGTAGAAGAAGGAATTTACTAACATAGATGAGAGTTGAGGTGTTGGGATTTGATGAGTTGAAGACTTTGTATGAGGATGACCATGATTCTGCATAACCTTGGAAATCTTGCAGAGAACCTATTGTGGAATACCAAATTAAATGGTTAGATTATTTCATTCAAGAAGGTATGTTATTTAGAGGAATTCAATTTTGCATACCTAGAAGTTCTATGAGGGATAATCTAATTAAGGAAAAGCATTATAGAGGATTAACTGGACACTTTGGTATTGATAAGACAGTGGCCTTGGCAAGTGAGAATTAATTTTGGCCTTAGATTCATAAGAATGTCAAAAAACTTGTTTAGAGTTGTAGTGTTTGTCAAATTGCAAAGGGAAGAAGTCATAATGTGGGATTGTATACGCCTTTGATAGTACCAAGTAGACCTTGAGAAGACATTAGCATGGATTTTATACTTGGATTACCAAAGACCCAAAGAGGTAATGATTTTATATATGTGGTATTAGAAATATTTTCTAAGATGTCACATTTCATACCTTGTAAGAAGACAACACATGCAATATAGGTAGCTAATTTATTTTTCAGAGAAATTGTGAGATTACATGGATTACCAAAAAATAATAGCTTGTTGGTTATTTTTGGAGGATACTTCAGAAGAAGATGAATACTGACTTGAAGTTTAGTTGTACATTTCATCCACAAATAGATGTAAAAATAGAGGTAGTAAACAAAATTTTGGGTAACTTGTTGAGATGTTTCGTTGGAGAAAAGACTGGAAATTGGGATTTAGTTGTAGTACAAGAAAAGTTTTCATATAATAATGCAGTAAATAGGAGTATAGGGAAGACACCATTTGAGATATTTATTTGGTTTTAATCCTAAAGGAGTATCAGAGTTGAGGGATATTATTCAGGAAGTCAAGAGGAGTGGAGAAAGAGAGGAGTTTGTAGACCACATGAAGTCATTACATGATCAAGTGAAAGAGCATATGGAGAATATGAATCAGACATATAAGGAGAGAGAAGATGTGAAGAGAAGACATAATAAATTCCAAGTAGGAGATGAAGTAATGGTATATTTTAAGAAGGGTATATTTCATGTTGGAACATACAATAAGCTGAGGATGAGGAAGTTTGGACTGTGTAAGATCTTGAAGAAATTTGATTTAGGGAATGCTTATGAAGTAGAGTTTCCAGATGACATGGATATATTGCCTATATTCAATGTTGCATATTTGTATCAATATCTTGAATCATATTTTCATGATAATAATGGATCAGATGTTGACCAACAGTATCCTAAAAAGTAGGTGGATAAGATAGAAGAGATTTTAGATATCAGAATTGGTAGAAGTACAAGAGGTAAGTAATATAAAGAATATCTTATCAAATGGAAGGACAGACCAGTGGAGAATTCTTCATGGATTTATCAGGTTGAGGTTAACCATCTTGGTTTTCCTTTAGCCCCCAATAAGTGAGTCTCACTTTCAAATAACCCTAGGTGTCTGAGGTAGGAACATCTTGGGTTTGTAACAATCTTGCATCAACCAAAAAATATTTTCTTTATGTTTTCATATTAGTTATGTCTCTGAGTTTCCTTTCGTGCACCTTCAGTTTGGATATTTTGATTTTGTGCACCTTATGGCATGTTCTTGGCATCATTCAAAACCTTTTTTTTGGTTCACACCTCATTTGGTTACTTCACGTATGAGATCTTGTAGAATTTGGAAGGACTTAACTAGTCTTCATGTTTCATGTCTAAGTTTTGTTTTTTGATCTCACAAAGAATTTTTCTGATCGGTGAAGCTTCATGACTCATTTCTCAATTTTATTAAATTTGTGGATGACCTACTTGAGGGATCATGATTCAAGTTTTATCTTTTTTAGGGAGATCCTTATGAT
The DNA here is from genome assembly GCA_018584345.1 of Thuja plicata. Taxonomy (NCBI): domain Eukaryota; kingdom Viridiplantae; phylum Streptophyta; class Pinopsida; order Cupressales; family Cupressaceae; genus Thuja; species Thuja plicata. The sequence goes on from MU225749.1 coordinate 2,124,132, forward strand.
TTGGTTCCTAACCTATATCTTGTAATTTGTTTTCTTCTCATTGGAAAATGTAATCTTTCTAGGCCAACTTGATGCATGCGAACCTATATAAATCATGGCAGTTATTCCTCGTTTAAGTATCTTTTGGTTTTGAGGAAAATATTAGCTTCCTATATCTTGATGCTAATAAAATTGTAAGGATTATGTTTCTAATCAGTCCTCTTTTCCTGACATATAAGACCTCATGTTGCAGATCCATTGTAACTTGATTTTTTGGAAATTGAAGGTTGATCTTATATGTCTCTCATGTTGTCCTTTTCATTTCCATTATGTGACTATTTCTACAAGGATTAGACAGATCCCTTTGAGTTCCCTCCATCCTTGACTGCACTAGATACATGCACCACTTTGGTGTGCTTAATTATAAAAAAGCAGAGGCAACAACCGCTACCTTCTCCTAGAGAAACTCAAAAGTATCTTTTTCCAGAGCTTTAGTAAATATGTCTGTAATTTTCTCTTTTAATAAATGTAGTATAATTTTACTTCCTTTTCAACAACCTTTTTTTCTCAAGAAATGGTATATGATTGATATATGCTTTGTCCTTGAGTGCATCATCCGATTCTAAGAAATATTGATTACACTTGTATTATCACACATAATAGGAATGACTTCATCAAATGTTACTTTTATGTCTTTGAGAGTCTATTTCATCCATAATAACCGAGTACAACAATATACAACAATAATTTATACTACCTATACAATAGATAAGGATACTGAATCTTGTTTTTACTAAGCCATGAAACCAATCTATCACCTAAGAAGAATGCACCATCACTGGTGCTTCTCTTGTCATCAACACTTCCCACCCAATAAGAATCAGTAAATTCCTTTTATATGAAGTTTTCTTCACTTTTGTACCATAACCCATAATCCTCTATTCCTTTCAAGTATCTAAAAATTCTCTTCATAGCTTGTTCATGAATAACTTTTGGTTAATCCTAAAATCTGGCAACCAAACATATAGCCTACATAATGTCTAGTCTAGAAGAAGTTAGATGAAACAATCCACCAATCATTTATCTATACTTTTCCTGAACTATTTCTGGAGACTCATCATTCTTTCTTAGCTTGCAGCCAATATTCATAGGAGTTGCAACAGGTTTACAATCACTCATACCAAACTTCTTCAACATTTCCTTTATATATTTGCTTTGAGATATAAATATTCCATCATTGAGATGATTAACTTGTAACTCGCGAAAGAATGACAACTCACTAGTCATTCACATTTCAAATTATTTCTGCTTTTATGTAGCAAACTCTTTACATAATTTGTCTTCTCCACCAAATATGATATCATCAACATATACTTCAGCTATCAGCATTCTAGAATCTTCTATTTTAGAATAGATATTACTATCTGTTAGCCTACTTTTAGCACCTGAATTTTAAGCTTTTAAAGCTAGTGATATTGAAAATGATTCTCTGATTGTCCCAGTTGCTTGTAAGTTTTTGTTGCTGATAGTACCTTTGCAAGGTTTGTTTGGTGAAGAGATAATGTCCCAAGATGGAGTTGAACTTGAACTTGAATCAAAAGCTTCAAAGTTCAACTTCAAGTTCAAGTTTGCATTTCACCGCCAGTTTCAAAGCTCAGTCCAAAGTGTGAAAGTTCAGAGCTATCATCACAGTTTTAATGATTCAAAACCCCATGGTTCAAGATGGTTAGAAATGATTCACCTTGCGGGGTTCAAATTTGCAAGTCTGAAAGTGCAAGTTTGCATGTGCAGATTCAAAGCCTCAAACTGATGCTATGTCTTAATGTTGAAGATCACTGTGTCATAATGGGTATCAAGATGCAAAAAGGTAAAGAGTTCCATAAGATATGTGATCAGGCTTCAACAAAGGTTTTTGCTTGGCTTTGAGAGAAAAGTGGGAACCTTCATTGATAAATCCATCAGGCACAATAGAAGATAGTATTACTTATGCACTTAGTATGGCATGATGTAATTGGAAGATCAACAAATGTTTCTCATAAAAGTCTGGAACACCTTTGGCAAAGTGTTCGATATAATTTATCAAAAGAGAAATTGTGATTGAACATGTATATTCTCAGACTGCAAAGGATACATATTCAATAGCGAGCTCGTGAACTGCAATAATACAATGAATGACATAATTAAATATTCTCTTCAAGTTCAAGAAAATTTGCGGTAATGGCATCAGAAGAAGATGATCTCCTAGTTTGGTTAAGAAATGATGGGCCTTATGTAGTGGTTTTTGACCCACTTGATGGGTTTTGCAACATTGATGCTTCAATTCCAATTGAGACTATATTTGGAGTATACATTTGTTTAAAAGAGCTAGATGACAATGACAACATAGTATGAATGCTCGATGATACCCACAGATGGCACATGAAGGGTTAACTAAAGATTTGGGGTTCCTGTCAGTGTTTTCCATGTTGGAATTCAGCTTCAAGTTTCAATTCTATGTTATAGTTCATGATGATCCTCCAGAGGCTGAATAAAGTACACGTGCTCATGCAATTAGAATGAGTTTCAGTTTGAGTCATGTGGAGAGGCATGGGTTTTGAAACTAAAATGTTTCAGGGGTCCTAAATGTTGAAGTCTACATTTCAGATATTCAAGGAAGAGAGGAACATAAACTCAATGATTTCTAGATCTCTTCCGATCATCCATTGTGCAGATTGGAAGCACATGAAATCTTAGTGATTTCAAATATGGAATCATAGACTTGTATTTGGCATATGAGTTGACTATGTAAAGATTGTGTGCCAACTATGTGACAGATCAACCATGAAATGCTTGGTGGCGACGGGAAAGAGAATTTAATCGAGCGGATTCATGATTGAGAGCATTAGGTTAACGGGGATAGCCGCTAACTGTTTAATAGATTGCCCTTCCCCGAAGATGACAGTTAAAGGTGGGTTGTATCTCAGAAGCACCCTACACCCATCATATGAAGTAGCCTGACTTCATACCAAGATCTATGTCTTCCAAAGGACCAGCGAATATGCTATGATACCTGATCATATGTGTAATTCCGGTGTTACCTCCACCCGCAGTCAACATTGGACAAAGTTGTAACACACCAAAAGAATGAATGGCGAGATGAATACCTGATAGAAGAGCTGAAGGAGTGTCTCCCAATCAGATGGCAAAATGTAAAGACCGTGCTTCTATGTCAAAAGGCAACACTCCTTCAAGCTGCAGATAACACAGAGAAGCCATTGGAGAGATACATTAGTGTGCATAAACTTTAAAGGCACTATTTTACCCAACACCATAGCGCACGAGAAATTTCCAATGTGGCATTTGGAAATTTTGATAAATTACATGGAGTTATCAGGCCAATAATGTCTGCTCTATAAATCAAAATTACTAGCTTTGCCAAGTTCGCAGCCTCATTAAGACTTGAAGTGACAACAATTGTGCCCATCCCATGGTCTCACATTGTGTTGCAAACCTCCAATATGTTTCAAACCAAAACATAAGTTTTAGTTATGCAGCTGAACAAAAAAAGGAAGGAAACTAATAATGACTGTGAGGAGGAGCCGTGAAACATGATTTCACCGAAATTGAAAAATGAAGACACTTGTCAATCAATTCCGCCACTAGGCACTAACATTTTAGAAAACATTAACACATCAAAATGGAGAAGCCACATACCAGACATGTGTAAGTGTCAAATATGAGATTTAATTAAGGGATCATTTGACAATGTGGAGATATTTTTGATTTCCAAGATTCAGTTATAAAAGAAAACCGAACAAGAATTTTCAAAGGGGGGCTATATATTGGAAAAAGCTGGGCACGTTGAGGGTTCTTCTTTTTTCTGGTGGGAGTTTTGAAGCTGATACTGCATAGAAGGAGTACAATCTGTAACAGGGATTTAGTTTTGTTTTACTATACTTTGATTTGATTAGCAGGAACAGGGTAATCCTATGGCTATGTTGTTATGTATTTGAAATATAGGAACTTCGTATGTTAGATTTTGAAGTCTGAGTGTGAATTTCTTAGACTGATGTTGACTATACAGTCACTTTCATCACATTTTAAATGTAGTCTTTGTATAGTTATTCATTGTTCGTGAAGCGAAGAAATCATTCCTTATATTTTCTCTATAATAGGAAAGATTGGCCAGGTAGTCTTGTGGCTACCTCTCTGTCTTTCTTCTTCTATTCAATTTTATTAAATCTGGAAATCGCATTCATTCCATGTCTATGAATGAATGTCCTAAACCTTAAGTACCTTCAAGTTAAAGGTACATCCTATCATTTAAATTTGTTGCAAATCTGTAAACGAGGGAGTTGTACCTCTTAATTCAGAGGACAGTTATCAATCGATGATAACTGATCCAACTGTTAGTGTGTTTTTTTCTTCCTAATCAATCATGTTGAGTCATTATTTATGTTTCTATTTGAAGGAAAAATCTATTCACTAACATATTTTTGGCAACTCTACTGGGGAAAGAAAGCAAAACCAATACTTTCCTTTCCTTGTATATCTGAAAGGTTACCTCCCCGAAGATGGAGGTTGGCGACTCTGATCTATCTAGTAAAAGAAGTCCAGTATAAATATGGCCTTGACTGCGACTCAATCATGGAAGCCACATTTTGGTCCTTTTGGTCTTCCTCATCTCACAATCATGCCCGCCGGATCAAAAAAATACTTTCCTAAGTATGCCGGAAGAAGTGATCAAGATTCAGACAGCCACATTCAAGCTTTCAATAAAGCATGTGGGGTTCTTGGTGTTTTAGAAGAAGATGTCTATGTCCACCTATTTGTTAAATCACTTGTCGATGATGTCGTTGTTTGGTTTCAACATTTGGAAGATGGGTGCATCACTGGTTGGAATGTGCTGGAGAGTAAATTCCTTACGAGATTTAAACCAGCAGTCAATGTGGGCTACCTATTATGCCAGCTCTTCAAAATTTAGAAAGAAGAGGATGAAGAGATGAGAAGCTTTGTGGATAGATTCAATTGGACCTTGACAAAGATTCCACAGGTTGACCAGCCTAGACAACCTAACTTGTTGTCAATCTTTATTGCAGTGTTGCATCCAGAAGTCTGATTTCATCTCCAAAGGAGTAAGGTACGTGACCTTGAGATTGCTAAGCAAGAGGCTGTTAGAATTGAAGATGATTTATTTTTATCCGGTTGGTTTCAAAATTACAACATTGCAAAAGTCTCAGGTCCATATTTGAAATTAAAAGATGAGCCTACAAGTGATGAGTTTAAACCCTTAGTAGATGGTTGTGATAAACCCTCACGGAAAAGAGTTTACCTCTATGAACAGCAGTATCATCCGGAGGTAAAACCCAGGATGAAAAGGCTTGTCCTCAAAAAAACAAGACCAACATCCTCTATTTCTGATAGTCAAATTATGACAGTCTTTGGTGCAAGGGATTTGGTAATACCTCCTTTGTTTGAAAACAATCCTCACAATACAATGGGATCATATCACCTGCATGTCAAGTATGATGATGAAGATTCTGAAAAATTCACCCCGAAGAAAATAACTCCTTTAATATGACAAGATACTGCTGCCCACACATTGAGGATAATAAGGATCATGCCCAATCAAATGATCTGATGAATCTAAGTGTGTCTCCTATAGAGGAAGAGCTGACAGAAAATAAGTTGAATGCAAGCTTGCTAAAGGCTACCTCCCACCAAATCTTTGAATCTTTTTCTTTTGAAGTTCCTAATGCAGTCTCAGCTATCAACATTAAGTAGGAAAGCATGGTAGATCAGTATAACAATGGAAAGATTCATGAGGAAGAAACAAAGGGCATCTTTCAGGCTAATAGACAGGTGGAATATGAAACCTTTTTATTTCATTACCAATCATCTCGAGAGGAATGGTCACAACCGGACACACAAGGAGACCTCCACACTCCTATGAGGTACTTAAAAGGCTCAAATGTTGATTTGCAGCCTATGGTTAGACCCCAGTTGGGTAATCACCAAGATTCAGAAGCAATCTCATTCATTCAGGACAGCGAGGATTCCCAAAAGGGAAAACCTCTCACATGCTCAGGTAAAGGAAACATTCTCCAAAAAATAGATAGATCAGCAAGTGAGACAAAAACAAAGTTTGAAGGGTTGAATGATAAGTGGACTGGGGGTGAGCTTAACCCATTATGCCTACCAACGGGGTTCCATGGGCATGACGTTGTTAGAGAAAATCCTCTCTTCCAATTACAAGAATCAACTTTAGGTGGGAAAAATCATTTATCTCCCTTTGGAATAGAGGACACTAAAATAAGTGTGCTACAAGGAAAGCCATAAAGAACATGGAAGGTTTTAGCAAACACATTATCTCATAGTGAAAAAGTGTTGTTCTGGTTTCTCCCGGCAAACAAAGAAGGAATTGCTCTCATGGAAACTCCAGGTATAAGCCTTTTCAATTCCTCTATTTTAGACAAAGAGTTTTCAAACTCATTGGTAGCAAAGGATGATAGATTTTCCCTGATCGAGAATGATCCTATGCTTGAAAAGGCTCGCTTCTATCTTGAAGTGTTGTTTTAGTGGATTATTGGAGAGGAACTTGGAAGTTCTTTGCAGAGTACCCGGGAAAACTCAAAATTTTATAATGAGACATGGCTTTTTGGATGTGATGATTGGTGGATAAGGCTTCTATGCATGATCAGTCTGAGACATCAAGATGGAAGGTTTCCAAGAGGAAGTGGTTCTGGGTTGCACCATGTCGACGCAATTCATTATTCAGGAAGGCCTCTTTCTTCTCGCAGCCAGTGAATGGCTTCATGTAAGTCTTTCTTCAGCTCTGGTCCTATGGTGAGTTCTTCTCACCTGTATATAATTGTAAATCTTTCTGCTCTTTGAGTTTTTTGGTGGTGTTTAGTGTAGCTGGTCGGTTGTTCCATTTGTCGGTTGCTTTGGTTGCTTTGGTGTTACCCCCCCTATTTTCTCTCTCTCTGCAAGCAACGTTCTTTCTTTGTTCCTAAACTCTGCTCTCCCAATGGATAAGCACTGGCATTTCACCAGAGATTGCTAGATTCTTTGTGCCCCTCATGGTCCATGTTCCCAGTCAGAGCCAGATGTTAGCCTACTTTTAGCACCTAAATTTTAAGCTTTTAAAGCTAGTCATATTGAAAATGATTCTCTGATTGTCCCAGTTGCTTGTAAGTTTTTGTTGCTGATAGTACCTTTGCAAGGTTTGTTTGGTGAAGAGATAATATCCCGAGATGGAGTTGAACTTGAACTTGAACCAAAAGCTTCAAAGTTCAACTTCAAGTTCAAGTTTGCATTTCACCGCCAGTTTCAAAGCTCAGTCCAAAGTGTGAAAGTTCAAAGCTATCATCACAGTTTTAATGATTCAAAACCCCATGGTTCAAGATGGTTAGAAATGATTCACCTTGCAGGGTTCAAATTTGCAAGTCTGAAAGTGCAAGTTCGCATGTGCAGATTCAAAGATTCAAAGCCTCAAACTGATGCTATGTCTTAATGTTGAAGATCACTGTGTCATAATGGGTATCAAGATGCAAAAAGCTAATGAGTTCCATAAGATATGTGATCAGGCTTCAACAAAGGTTTTTGCTTGGCTTTGAGAGAAAACTGGGAACCTTCATTGATAAATCCATTAGGCACAATAGAAGACAGTATTACTTATGCACTTAGTATGGCATGATGTAATTGGAAGATCAACATATGTTTCTCATAAAAGTCTGGAACACCTTTGGCAAAGTGTTCGATATAATTTATCAAAAGAGAAATTGTGATTGAACATGTATATTCTCAGACTACAAAGGATACATATTCAATAGCGAGCTCATGAACCGCAACAATAAAATGAATGACATAATTAAATATTCTCTTCAAGTTCAGGAAAAGTTGTGGTAATGGCATCAGAAGAAGATGATCTCCCAGTTTGGCTAAGAAATGATGGGCCTTACGTAGTGGTTTTTGACCCACTTGATGGGTTTCGCAACATTGATGCTTCAATTCCAATTGAGACTATATTTGGAGTATACATTTGTTTAAAAGAGCTAGATGACAATGAAAACACAGTATGAATGCTCGATGATACCTGCAGATGGCACATGAAGGGTTAACTAAAGATTTGGGGTTCCTGTCAGTGTTTTCCATGTTGGAATTCAGCTTCAAGTTTAAATTCTATGTTATAGTTCATGATGATCCTCCAGAGGATGAATAAAGTACATGTGCTCATGCAATTAGAAGGAGTTTCAGTTTGAGGCACGTAGAGAGGCATGAGTTTTGAAACTGAAATGTTTTAGGGGTCCTAAATGTTGAAGTCTACATTTCAGATATTCAAGGAAGAGAGGAACATAAACTCAATGATTTCTAGATCTCTTTTGATCATCCATTGTGCGGATTGGAAGCACATGAAATCTTAGTGATTTAAAATATGGAATCATAGTCTTGTATTTGGCATATGAGTTGACTGTGTAAAGATTGTGTGCCAACTATGTGACAGATCAACCATGTAATGCTTGGTGGCGATGGGAAAGAGAATTGAATCAAGCGAATTCATGATTGAGAGCATCAGGTTAACGGGGATAGCTGCTAACTGTTTAACAGACTACCCTTCCCTAAAGATGATAGTTAAAGGCAGGTTGGATCTCAGAAGCACCTTGCACCCATCATATGAAGCAGCCTGACTTCATACCAAGATCCGTGTCTTTCAAAGGATCAGTGAATATGCTGTGATACCTGATCATATGTGTAATTCCGGTGTTACCTCCACCCGCAGTTGACATTGGCCAAAGTTGTAACATGGCAAAAGCATGAATGACGAGATGAATACCCGATATAAGAGCCAAAGGAGTGTCTCCCAATCAGCTGGCAGAATGTAAAGACCGTGCTTCTATGTCAAAAGGCAACACTCCTTCAAGCTGCAGATAACACAGAGAAGCCGTTTGGAGAGATACATTGGTGTGCATAAACTTTAAAGGCACTATTTGACCCAGCACCACAGCACATGAGAAATTTCCAATGTGGCATTTGGAAATTTTGATAAATTACATGGAGTTATCAGGCCAATAATGTCTGCTCTGTAAATCAAAATTACTGGCTTTGCCAAGTTCGCAGCCTCATTAAGACTTGAAGTGACAACAATTGTGCCCATCCCATGGTCTCACATTGTGTTGCAAACCTCCAATATGTTTCAAAATGAAACATAAGTTTTAGTTATGCAGCCGAACAACAAAAGGAAGGAAACTAATAATGACTGTGAGGAGGAGCCGTGAAACATGATTTCACCGAAATTGAAAAATGAAGACACTTGTCAATCAATTCTGCCACTAGGCACTAACATTTTAGAAAATATTAACACATCAAAATGGAGAAGCCACATACCAGACATGTGTAAGTGTCAAATATGAGATCTAATTAAGGGATCATTCAACAATGTGGAGATATTTTTGATTTCCAAGATTCAGTTATAAAAGAAAACCGAACAAGAATTTTCAAAGGGGGGCTATATATTGCAAAAAGCTGGGCACGTTGAGGGTTCTTCTTTTTTCCGGTGGGAGTTTTGAATCTACTACTACATAGAAGGAGTACAATCTGTAACAGGGAAAATAGGGATTTAGTTTTGTTTTACTGTACTTTGATTTGATTTGCAGGAATAGGGAAATCCTATGGCTATGTTGTTATGTATTTGAAATATAGGAACTTCGTATGTCAGATTTTGAAGTCTGAGTATGAATTTCTTAGACTAATGTTGACTATATAGTCACTTTCGTCACATTTTAAATGCAGTCTTTGTATAGTTATTCATTGTTCGTGAAGCAAAGAAATCATTTTGTTATGCCCTGCATCCCCGTCCCTACATTTTGTGTGAAAAATGTTGGGTCCCCCCCCTTTTTTTTTCTTCTCTTGCTTTGCTTTTTGCTGCGGCTTTGCCTTGTCTTTCTTTTCCTTTTTGTTTTCTTTCTCCAGGGTTTTCTTCCCCGGTGTGTGTTGTTTTCTTGGTTTGGTCTTTCCCTCTGAGATCCCAGATCCCAGAGGTTGTCTTTTGGTTGGAAGCTGGATTCCAGACTCTGGGATTTCTTTGCTATGACGTTCTTGAGTCTTAAAAACATCATCATAAGGAATCCCTGGGCCCGGAGTCCGGAGGTTTGGCCTAACCTGAAATCTCTGGAAGGAGGAGTACTTTTTACCGCAGGTATAAATAGACTCGCCTGTCATTTTCACACTTACCGCGATTAAATCTTCGAGCACTTAGAGAGAAATAGAGCGATTTTCAAAGTGATTAGTAGAACAGTTATAGAGAAATTTGGGATAATCAAAGCTTAACACCTTCTACTGCTCTCAGACGTACGCTAGTGCTTCGTGGTGGTGATCTTGGCAGCTTAATGATTCAAAGTTGTTGCAGGGTTCTCCCGGTAATCTTTCCCTTCCTCCGCCTTTCGTGTTTTCAGGTTGGTTTCTCTGCTTCCCTCCTCTTCGCTTTGCTTTCATTTTCTGGTTTTCTTTGGGTTTGCCTGTTTTTGTTTTCGTTGCTTTGTTTCTCTGTTGTCTCTTTGGTCTTCTGGTTTCACCGCTTGCAGGAGGCTCGGCTCTGCCAAAAGGTTGTCCGCCTTCTGTGCAGATGTAAATGGTCTGTAAATAGCCTGTAGATAGCGTGAACATAATGTAAGTAGCTGTATATTCTTGTTTCAGCTTTGTCTGGTTTTTCCCGCGGGAGTCTTCCCGTATGTATAAAGTTGTATATATGTATATTTCTATGGGTAACCCTTGTATATCTCCTTCGTTCCATGTATATACCCCTCAACTCTCTGTATATCCTTCCGGGTGGCTCGACAAGCTGGTCGAGTCGCCCTTGCTGTTGTTTTTTTTTCGCTTCCAAGCTTGCTTCGAGGCAGAAAACCACCTGTCTGAAACTCAGCTCTCGGCCAGTTTCAAACAGGCAGTTTTCTCTCTCCTCCATCAAGGCTATCAGAGCCTCATTTATTTCCCATGCACGCAATTACATCTGGCCAAGTGGCTTTCCCTTTTCGTGCGTTCGAACAGTTGGCTCCGCCGCCAGTGCCATCACATCCATTCAATGCTAGCGCACGTGGCGTCCACGTGGAATTGCTTCCACAGTCTTCTTTGCTAACAGTCCTTTCTCTGGGCCTCAAACCTCTTTTCGCCATTCATCCTATGTCTTCGTCAAATGTGATAAAACTTCCCGGGCCCGGAGATATGATAAAAATACTAAGTTTGTGTTCTACTTTTCGGGTACTTATGCGTAAAACTAACTTTTCAGGAGGGCCAAAACATCACGGTGGTAAGATCTCCGGACCCCGAAGTCACTATGTTATTTTGATAAATATGTTCTGACGATCGCTTTGTCTCGCAGGTCTGGACTTCACCTTACAATCATGTCTGAAGCATCCGCATCATCTCCTCCCGGAAGTTTGGAGTTGCCATCCACAACCAAGACCAAGGCAGCGGCAAAATCAAAGATAGAGAAGGCCCTGGGAAAGCTGCCCCTCACCATGAAGTTTATGTAGGGTGAGGAGATTGTGGGCTCAAAGATTGAGTCCCAGGTAAAATTGATGACTGACCCCAGTGTCGGGACTTGGGCAGAAATGCTGGCCCTAGTAAAGATAATTCATATCCAATGACAGGCTGGAGACAAAATTGCAACCAACATCAGAGGTTCCAGAATTCTCCGGGCAGCTTGCTTCCCATGCTCCGTGCAGTCTCCAGAGCTTGTTCTCACCTTAGCTGCCAACTATAATTCTTCCGTCCGGGCCGGCATGCTTGCAGCTGCAGAACCTACGGGGTTCCCCACTCCACTGGTGTCCCTTGACCCGGTTACTTTCCAAGCAGGCCTGGGAATCCCGCAATTTGATAGGGCCACGATGGTCACAAGGATCGAGGCCTTGAAATAATTCAACCAACTGGAGGATGCTGCCCGGGTGTACATGAACACCAATTGGCTCAAGGTCCCGAAGAGGGATCCAAAAAGAATGAAAATAGATATCCCCCGCTCTGAATTCAAGGAAAGCATCCAAATGGGGATGATAGCATTGGCCCAGGTATTTGGGCAGCCCTCTGCCCAAGAATTTGCAAAATAGATGTACTATTTCCTACTAGGCATCTCCACTAAGGGAGAATTCTTCGACTGGGCGACCATAATTTCCAATCATGTCGACTCCCAGTACCTGCAACTGAACGAGAAGAAGAAGTTCTACATGACTTCTTATGTTTTCTGGGCTTTGGCCCAGTAGAGGCCCCACTCTAATGGCCTACTCATAGATGGCATTCTCAGACTTGGCCGGGGACAGAAAGCACCGTGGGACCATTTCCCACATATTCAATGGGAAGCCAGCTTCCCCAGTTATTGCCGGGTAAACGACTCCTTCGTTTACTACCATTTGCTCACACCCACCTGGGATGTCGGATACCGCCTGTCTACTGAGGCGATGAAATTGGTTAGTAGTTATGGGCACTACTATATCCAATTCCAGCAGCACACATACATTAGGGTCGTCGGCTTCTCCGGGAAACCCTACTTGTTGCCCAAGCATTGTGGGGACAAGATCGTGCTGCTGGAATATTGCCGGCATATGATGGAGCTACATGCCTTCTTGGCCCTCAAGAAGGTCCCCAATGTTTCGTTCCCAATCTCCTGTGGGAACTACACCTGCAGTCTGGCCGCCGCAAAGGAGGCAGACAATGAACTAAAATGTTATAGCTTGCAGGAATTTTATCTGGCGCGGAGAAATTTTGATCCGCATGGCAGAATTGCAACGGCACTGCCCCAGGCTTCAGAGCCCCACCACACACACATGGAAGACTTCTGGGCGGATCGCTAGGATGATATGGACGTGCGCAGCTGGCATTATGATAGAATGACAGCCAGAATGATGCAGGAGCTAAAGCTCCGGAGGTTCCCAGCGGGCTTCTCAGATGACGCCCCCACTACAGATCCCCAGTACAAGGAGAAGGGGATCGATAAAATGCCACTGCCAGAAATGAACTGGGCCATCTAGGAGGACCACACGATTGAGGACTTCACTCAGGAGGTGGTCGAGAGAAGTCATGCCTATTTTAAGAAGGCATGCCCCGGGAGTATGCGCCTAGCCTCGAGGCCGGTACCAAAAGCAGCACCACCACCGGTACCAAAGTTGCCTCCGAGGGCCGGGACTTCTGCACAAGGCACAGACAAAGGAAAGGGGATAGAAAAAACCCCCTCGGTGCAAGAAGTCCCCATTCAGGAATAAATTAAGCAATCTGTAGTAGCCTCCCAACAAATGAGGGAGCAGTTGATCACAAGGCTCGCCACTCCCCCGCTAATGGCCGGACCAATTCGTCCTCCTTCCTCCCCATCACTGGCAGCCTTGATGATTAAGGCGATGGGGGTGGATCCTGTTAGAATTGATGAACATCAATCTACCCAAGAACACCTACATGCATAGCTATTACATAAACAGAAGCAAAAGACAGAAGATAGAAGGATCTATGGCAGCCAATAGGCCAGAGACTGCAAATCCATTGTGACAGAAAAAAGCTTCTATTAACACAATAATGAATTACAAAATGATCTCCTTATGAAATACAAAGCAGTGAATCCTTATAAAGGATACTGAAACCCTAAAAGGGAAACTACTAGGAAATGGAAACTTTCCTAAGTCTGACTTAAGCAAAGAGTAGATAAACTAATAATTAACTAATTTAATTATTAGCAATACTCGACTACTCTAACACCCCCCCTTAAGTGTAACTTAGGGAGAAGCAAAAAGCTAAACTACTACAGAAAGCAGGAAAGATGGGTCCCGGCAACTAGGCCTTATCAGGTACCCAAAACATAAAGGGAAAAGATGTCCCAGAGAAAGGAACAAGAAAAGAGCAAGAAGCATCTCTGAAGCATGTCTGAAAACTCTATCAGAAGATACTGCTGGAACCCCCACTGAAGTGCATGATCAGGTAGAGAAGACAAATGTCTGAAGAGCTGATCAATCGAACCAGGAAGCAATAGAACCAATAGGTGAACCCCCCCCATAATGCTGAACTGGGAGAGGTGACAGGAACACTGAAATGCAGTACCAGAAACAGCTGTAGAAGAAGAACCAGGAACACCAACAGTGCAACAGAAGCACACACACAGGATAAAGGGCGGTGTCATAGACACACTACATGGGCTAATGTCATGAAAGGTACGCTCACTTGACAAAAGTGGATGCGCCTAAAGCGGAAAATGCATCATAACCCCCCATGACATTTTATAACACAGTGCGAGTATAGCAACCGAACCAGGTGTACAAGATCTAAGAATGCAGAAGAAGGCACTTTATCTCAGTGTGTTTACAAAATAAAAATACTACAGAAGGAGCATGCAAGCTCAGATGTCAGAAAGAAGAGTGAGCTATGAACTCAGAAGAAGAGATCCCCGGACCTGTAGAACCAAGTAAACCACCAGAGGGCATAAACTGCCAAACGTGAAGGAGTAAAAACTGGAGCAGAATCTGGAAAAATAACCTCTACCACTGAATAGCACACTGAATTAGCTTTTCGACGATATCTCGTTTGCCAAAAAAGGAGTCCGGATGAGCCAGATATGACTCCCGAAAGGCAAAACAAAACATCAGACTTCAACAGTAAAAAATGATGTTGAAATGGTGGACTCAAAATTCCTAATCACTATAGTTGGAAAGATCTCAGAAAGAGCTTTCCGACGATATAAAGAAGTCCAAAAAATACCTCTGTATGCTCCCTGTAGAGCAAAAAAAGTGAAAAGGGCTCAAAAATGCCCAACAGAAGTGGTTTTAAGCCCCAGGGGCTAAAAAAAATAAGCCCCCGGGCACATGGCGTGTGCCGGGGGCTGGGCCGCAGCCCCTGGACTCCAATAAGACCGTGCGCGCATAGAAGTAAGCCCTCGGGGGCTGGCTAAAATCGCGCCACCGGGGCGGAGCGGCGCGGGGAGTGAGCGGCCGCTGTGGGCGGCGTAAACAGAGGTGGCGGGAACCGAGGAGGCGGTGGCCGGGGCGCTGGGGGCCGGCGGAGCTCGGGGAGAAGAGCGGCAGGGCCGGAGGGGTCAGAGGCGACGGGGCCCGGGAGGGGCAAACTGGTGGCGCGGCGGCCCCGGGCGGCGCGTGGGCGGCGCGGGGGCTGCGCGTCCAAAATTTTGCACTGCGCATTTTAAAATGCCAAAAAAAATATTAAAATATGTTTTTTTTTTTGTTTTTTTTTTTTCTCGTCCGTACGGTCCGTAGGAGGCCGAAAAAATTCTCCAGATGCCCCGGTGTCCAAAATGGACAAGCCTTATATGGATTTTGGGGTTTTTGGGCCTTCTGGACGCAATGGTAGTGTCCGTTTGGGCCCAAAGTGCCCCAAAAAATAGATACCCCCCAGAATCGATGAAGAATGCCAGAAAAAACTGTGAAACCTTCAAAACCTCGAATGCTTCAGAAACACCAGAACAGCCAGCAGCAAGATGGCTCTGATACCATGTTAGAATTGATGAACATCAATCTACCCAAGAACACCTGCATACATAGCTATTACATAAACAGAAGCAAAAGACAGAAGATAGAAGGATCTATGGCGGCCAATAGGCCAGAGACAGCAAATCTATTGTGACAGAAAAAAGATTCTATTAACACAATAATGAATTACAAAATGATCTCCTTATGAAATACAAAGCGGTGAATCCTTATAAAGGATACCGAAACCCTAAAAGGGAAACTACTAGGAAATAGAAACTTTCCTAAGTCTAACTTAAGCAAAGAGTAGATAAACTAATAATTAACTAATTTCATTATTAGCAATACTCGACTACTCTAACAGATCCCACGGAGGTAGCAGCAATTGCCGATGCGGGGCTGCCTCTAATCACCCGGAGGAAGAGAAAGCATATTGCATAGCCGAAGGCAGAACCAGCGCCAAGGGCTTCCCTCCCAAAAGAAGTGGAAATCCTTTCTTCTAGTTCCCTGGAACTGGAGAAGGAAACAAAACAGGCAGACATCCCAGCCAATCCCCCTCCGGAAGAGGAGTTTGACTTATTTGCAGCCGATGAGTTCAGAAATCTGCAAGGGGATGATACACAAGCGGGGACAGAAGTCCCAGAGCAAGAGGCTGTGGATCCAGAAAACCTGGAAGTAGAAGCTGCGGAACAAGAAGAGCAGCAAATAGAAAAAAAGAGGCCAGAACCGGAGATTATCTCTGGGGCCCCAAGAACAGAAGGTCCGGGAGTGGACCAACAGCCACCAAGTGAATAGAAGGCATCCGTTGGGGAACCCGGACCTGAAAATTTGGGACCAACCGTAACCCCAGCCACCGTGTTCCCAAGGCCACTCCCAGGGGCAACCTTTCGGCAGGTAATCACAGCGGCCCAAACTCTGAATCTTGGCCCGATACTGCCCCTCCTACCGACAGAGGAAGAAGAAGAAGAGCAGCATGAAGAAGAGATCCCCGAAGAAGCCGACCAGGGTCTAGACACATCAATTGACATCCGAGACCAGGCTGAGGAGATAGACATTGAAGATGTTGCTGAAGAAGAGGTTCCTACAGAGAGAGAGACAGAGGAAGTACATGTTGAAAAGGAGCAGCCACCACCGGACACCGAGAGAGAATCTGAAGAACAAACTCTGGCAGGAAGGCCACCTCTCCCACCTCCATGGCTGGCAGAAAGAAGAAAAAGAAAATCCCAATCCGCTCCAACAGTCCCTCTCTCCCTGGCCGAAATGATGGCCCTAGCCCAGGCCCCGCCAAAAACAAAGAAGGCCCAGACAGTTCATACCCTTCGAACTGGGTCGGGCGGAGAAACAGTTGCAGTAGTGGCAACGCCTCCCCCAGACGCCGATGAAGCGACCGCGGACCCCGCAGATTATAACATCGCAGAGGTATCTTTGGGAAAAAGAGGAAAGCAGAGCGAAGTAGACCTGTTGAAGGAGGCAGCAAGGGCAGTGGAGGCCCGATATGAAAAAGAGGCCCAGAGGCTCAAGGAAGAAAAGGAGAAGAATGCAAACCTCATGGGGTTGCTTATAGAGCTGGCCCGACCCCTCAACGCCGCCCCTCCACAGACCTCCGCGTGAGAGGAATTACCGCAGAGCGACATAGACTCCCTGCGAGTAATGAAGAAGAAGGCCCAGGCAGTAGACGAATGGGTCGCTCTACAAATAGGAAACACCTAGCATTTCCTAGTGGCCACTCTCCCAGATTTATATACGGCCTGGCAGATTATTTTACAGGTGGAAGCACTAATTGAACAGTGGGAGAGTGACGCCGAGAATTACCAGGCGTGGAAGGTAGAGTTCGAAGAGCTCCTCACCCTGGGGGAAGACATAATTTCTGAATCCAGAATTCTGGGTGAGGAATCATTTGATTTCGTAAGGGCTCAGCACTCCAGACTGGACC
>MU225749.1:2141604-2173690 GCA_018584345.1 Thuja plicata
TACAAATACTTATACCCCCGAGGAATCAGTTTTGGGGAATTTTGATGAAATGATGGCATCTCGGTATCAATCCCCAGAGGGGATGGATGGGGCCCGAATGGCAAAACTGACCAAAATGGTGCTTAAAAGCCATGATGCCGCAAGGATGGCAGCTAAGTTCAAAAATAATGTTTCAGACCTGGTGGAACAGGTTGAAGTGGCCAGACACAGAAGGGCCAGCCTAAGGAAGATTGATGAAGATGGCATTTTCCGCATCCTTCAGGCCTTCAACGATAATAAACAGCCTTGAGTGTTCTCCGGGAACCAGGGAAATTTGAGCATTAAGCATTCTTTATTCTTTTGGGGATGTAAGTTCCCGGGTCCCAGAGTTCCGGATCCAAAATTTTGTATTCCTTAAAGTGATTCGTGTCCCGGTCCCCGAGGCCGACCGGTCACTTTCAGAGGCGGTTAATAAAGACTGTCAGAGGGTAGTTGGGCGCATCAAGAGGCGTTGGCTCGGCAGTTGGTTTCTGACAGGGTAGTCTTCTTGAGGCACCGTTCAAAGGTACACCTGGCACATTGGAGACAGGGCACCGCATTTCCCATTTATTAGGCATGTAGCCTTGGTCCCCGGGGGACCTACTTTCTTCTTTCTTCTCACCAGCTCTCTTCTCGAGGCTGATTCTTCCGATGTATATTCTTGTCTTCTTCTTCTGACATGACAGACCTATTCCATCTCCAGGTCTTTTGTAGGGTGGCGCAGGTAGTACCGGCCCCCAGATATTGTATTTTATTAAAGCATAGTAAAATAGGGTTAGGGTTAGAGAGTTGTATAAATAGGCAAATCGACCCATTTCCAAGGGTCGGCAAAATTTATGATTTTGCTGTCCATAAGAAATAGCAAAGTGATTTTCTGGTTTTAGTTGCAGAGCTCAATGCTCCATTGTCCCGTTCTTGGTAGTTAGATGCTCCCCTGGAGCCACCATTGTATCACGCACCAGTGCTTGCTGGACTAAATATTAATGAGGAAGGAAGGGTTCTTGGCACTGAAGTTGTTAACATCTCTACTTCTGAGTTAATGGTATTTCATGTTTTAATGTTCTGTATGTCCTTTACTCTGATATGTTAAAGTAGATTAACGACCTCCTTATTCCACTACTGATAAAATGCTAACTGATGGTTGTGTATTTTTTCGGTATTTAGTGTAGTCTTTCAGAGTATTGTTGATGTTCCAGACTTTTCAGCATGACTGTAGTTAGATAAACATTTCTTACCCTGCAGGATCTTTTTCATTTTATTTGCTAAGTGTAGAATGCTCTGGGAAACCCTTACTATTCTGAATCTCTGGAAGAATGAGTTGAAGTAACCAGCTATCCCCCTCAAAAATAGTCACCTCTCCCAACCGAGCCCCGCATCGTCGTGACCCGACACCCAGGTGCTTGAAGGCCCGGAGGATTTATTTCCCCCGGATAACCTTTGCAGGCGAAGTTGGCCGATTTCTCCGGAACCCGGTGACAACTTATGACTGTTGGCAGACCCGGTCAGCAAAACCCCGTCAACACATTCCTTCTATTTTCTCTGTAATAGGAAAGATTGGCCAGGTAGTCTTGTGGCTGCCTCTCTGTCTTTCTTCTATTCAATTTTATTAAATCTAGAAATTGCATTCATTCCATGTCTATGAATGAATGTCGTAAAACCTTAAGTACCTTCAGGTTAAAGGTACATCCTATCATTTAAATTCATTGCAAATCTATAAATGAGGGAGATGTACCTCTTAATTCAGAGGACAATTATCAATCGATGATAACTGATCCAACTGTTAGTGCATTTTGTTCTTCCTAATCAGGCATGTTGAGTCATTATTTATGTTTCTATTTGAAGGAAAAATCTATTCACTAACACTATCAACAGTTCCTTACTTGAATTTTTGTTGTATCAAATATTTGTCCAATCTCAAATACTAGGCCCTAGGTGAATGTTTGAGTCCATAAAGTGCCTTCCTCAATCTGCATACCATATTAGGTTTTTATGAGAGCTTAAAACCTTCTGATTGTTCTATATACACTTCTTCTAGTTCTTCATTTAAAAGGGTTTATTTTACATCCATTTGATACACCTTGAAATTCTTGTAAGTAGGAAGAGCATTAAGTATCCTTATAGCTTCTATTCTAGCAACTAGAGCAAAATTTTATTCAAAATTATTTCCTTCAACTTTTTAATAACCTTTACATACCAGTCTAGACTTTTTTCTTGTAATTTGTTCTTGTTCATTCAACTCGTTCTTGAATACCCATTTGGATCCTGTCACATTCTTGTCCACCAAGCTTTGTACAAGTTTCCAAGTTTTATTATTATTTTGTTTGATTCAATTCTTCTTCCATTTCTCTAACCCAAATATCCTCCTTGCTTGCTTCTCCATATTTTTCAGGTTTCATTATTGATAAAAATTAACAATTTACCTAATCTTGTGATCTAAAAATTCTTCTCCTTGTCTACACATTCTTTTCCTTATCACCAATTATCTGATCTTCTTAATGATGCATTTAAACATACATTAGCAGGTGTCTTCACAATTACTTTTGATTCTACTTCATCAACAAATTTTTTTATTTGTCTTCTTCTTTTGGATCATCTTTTGTTCTAAAATAGGAGTAAACTCAACATTACCATCTACCATTAGACTAAGATGGTTTTAATCCTCACAAACCTTTACATTAACACTTTCAACAACCATGTTCAACCTCTAATTGAAACATCTCTAAGCTTTTCTATCTATGGCATATTCCAAGAAAATATCTTCATCAACTCTAGTATCAAATTTTCCCAATCCATCCCCATCTCTACTAATGTAGAACTTGCTTCTAAAGATCTTGAAGTATTTCACTGTAGGTGTTTTCCCATACCATAGCTCATAAGGTATTTTTGAATGATTTACGTTGATCTGAACCTTGTTAAGAAGATATACTGAATTATGCACAACATCCTTCCAATATACATTGGTTATATTAGTATCCTTTAACATTGTCCTATCCATTTCAAAAATGGTTCTATTATTCCTTTCAACCACTCCATTTTGTTGAGGAGTCCTTGGAGAAGAAACTTGCCTTCTTATTCCATTAATCTCATAGAAATCATTAAACTGCTTTGCAACGAATTATCCACCTTTATCAAATCTTAAGCATTTAATCTTATAATCTATTTGATTTTCTATCATTGGTTTTTTTTTTTAAACTTTGCAAATGCTTCAAACTTTTATTTTAAAAAGGTGACCCAAGTCATTCTAGAATTACCATCTATCAACAACATAAAGTACCTTTCTCCATTGAGACCTTTTATACTTGTTGGTCCACATAGATAAAAATGAATTAAATATAGAGGTTTGATAGATAAGCATTCCTTTCTTTTAAAAGTTCTCCTTGTTTTCTTTCCAATCTGACATCCCCTACAAATAGTGCCAGTAGGTTTGATAATTTTTGGAAATTATAGCTTCAATACTGCTAATTTTGATTATATTTCAAACTTCACATGTCCTAATATTTTGTCATATCCAACTTTCATTACATTGAGTTAGAAAACATAGGTTCTCATTTTTATCTTCAATATAATAGATGTTCCCAGTTGTTCTAAAACCTTCTATAACCATTTTTCTGGTAATTTTCCTTTTAATGACATAACCATCATTATTGAACAACACTTCATATATTTTATTACACATTTTATGAACACTTATAGATTATGTTTCAAACCTTCAACATAGTAAACATCATCTGCGTTATTCTTATCATCAATTGAAATGGTTCTAATGCCCCTAATTTGAGTACATTCATTTCCTGCAAACATGATTTATCCTCCATCATACTTTTTCAACTTGATAAATATTTTCTTGTTGTCTTTCATATGATTTGAACATCCATAATCTATAATCCATGCACATTCAACAACTTTATCATGTAATGCAATCTCATCAACTTTTGCCTCTCTCATCTAAGAGTAGCCAAAAGAAAAGAATCTTAAATAGTTTTATTACTATCTTTGACTTCAGAGAAGTATTCTTACATAGAACATAATTTATTTTTACCTTTACCTTTGAAATTAAATTTCTTTTTGAAATCATATTTCTTTTGATTGCCTTTGAACTATCTTCATCTTCTGATTCACTAAGATATTCCTTATACTTGTAATCATTAGCAAAATATCATATTCTTCCACAATTAAAACATTTGAAGAGGTAAATTACCTTTTTATCTAATGGTACCTCACTTAAATATTCCTGAAAGATATACTTCAACATCCTTTGACATATTTTATGTCTCCAGTTCAGCATCTTCAACAACTCTAAATGTAGTCTCTCTCTTTTCTCTTTCAACTTTTGTGATCTCAAATGCAGAAAGTGACCCAATAAGTTGATCAATGGAATAATTATTTGGATAATTACTATCCCTTATTGGACATGACATTGGTATGAAATATTTTGGTAGAGTTTTTTACTACAGTAACTTCAGGTTTTGAAGGGACCCTGAAACCATTTAACAAAGCTAAAGAAATAAGGACACTTTAAGCACAAAAAGACAACACTCTATCAAAAAATCTAACAGAAACCAACAGGGCTAAACCCCAGATTACAAAGAGAGGAGAAGGGAAAAAATTAGATAAGCCCCCAAAAAAAACTACTAGCAAAATGGGCTCAAAAAACCTTCCAGCACCAGTATCAATCTAGTAGCTTAACAAACTCTTCTGCCTCCACCATCTGATTCTGGATGTTCTAAATTGAATCTTTCAATTTCATGACATCTTTGGCATGAGATGAAGATTTCTTCCTAGTACTAGATCTTGTTCTAGAGCTAAGGCCATCCATCTGATTATCCTATTTCCCATCTTCCTCATCATTGCCTTTGTCAGGGTTGTTCCCTTCCAGCAAAGCATAGAGAGCCTTAAGATTATCAATAGTAGTTTTCATGCCCTTGTTGTTCATAGTGATCAACTTCTTCATCATAATTTCACTATTTTTCACTCTCTCTTTAATTGGTTTGATAGCATTGTCAACAACATTGGAAATAATTTCTTCCAACTTGTTATTATCAGCTACCTTCTCAGAAACAACCTTACCTTTCTAAAACTCCTCAACATCATTCTGCATTTTAATAATGGATTCCTCCAGCATCACATTCTGTGACTCCAAGGCTTTAAGCCTAGAGTGGGTTTCTTGAATATCCTCTTGGACCCATTCATTAATGTTGTATTCATACATGGAATTATTTCTCACTTCTTGCAACATGTTGATGTTAGTAACTCTCTTAACTTTGAATTCCTGATCCCACATATCTTCCTCAATGCTTTTCTACTTCTATATTTTATTTCCCTTTGCTTCATTTTCACCCTTAGGACTGTTAGGAGGAGTGGGAATGATCTCGCACTCAGCATCCTTTTTATCTAAATTGATATTATCTTCATCCTTACTCCCCTTAATATCATTTAGGTTCTCCTCCTCGACATTATTGACATTTTTTCATTATCTGCTTCCAAATCTTCAGATTCTTCAGCATACTCCTTCATAATGTTACCCAGGCTATCCGCTTCAATATCCTTATTCTCTGGATCATCCTCACTATTCCCCTGAATATTGTCAATATAGACTTCCATGACATTGTTGATTTGCTCAATAACCTCCTCATGGATTTTCTTTCTGGAGTCTTCCATGGTCTCAATAGACTAGAATGTTTTCTCATCATTACCTTTTTTTGGGAGTAACAGAGTGAGAAATATCTATGTTACTCAGCTCACCTTTGGCCATCTCTTCTTCCTCAGAGGATACCTCTTCTAGGTCATCTTCTAACTTCATTCCTTCAACCTCATCAAAAATGGAGATCTTGGAATCAAGTTTAACATGGCTCACCTTACGGGATTTTTCGCTCGAACCAGTGCCAGCTTTCTTATTAGGAGGAGTATCAGAGTGCTTAATTTTGGTGATAGAGATCTGTCTAGGAATTGCCTCTGATATATGATCTTTGGCATAGTCAGCAATAAGCATAATAAGCCCCTCATGCAAAATAGGGGTACCCTTAACTTTGTGATCCACAATGCTTTGATTCAGAGAGCTAAGGAGAAAGAACAGAAAGGAGACCCTAATATTGTGTCTGAAGTGGTTTACCAAAACAAAATGGTAATTGTAAACCCTAGTATACCTTCCATCAAGTGTAAAGTATTCCATAATTTCTCTAAGAACACACACCCAAATGTGTTTGACATTATATTCTTAAATAGATTGAACCAGGGATGTAGACACTACAGGCAAGAAGCCCCACCATTTATCTAAGGCTCTCCCCAAGTAACATCATGCTCCATTATTAACACGGTAGAGACAAACCCATGAGGTTTGAACCTTGGTTGTAGGCACTACAGGCAAGAAGCCCCACCATTTCACCAAAGGGTCATCCCCTTTAAAATGGATTGAACCAAGGATGTAGGCACTATAGGTAAAAATCCCCACCATTTCTCCAAGGATCTCCCCAAGTAACATCATGCTCCATTGTTAACATGGTAGAGACGAACCCATGAGGTTTGAACCTTGGTTGTAGGCACTACAGGCAAGAAGCCCCACCATTTCACCAAAGGCTCATCCCCAAATATTTTGGTAGAGTTAATTAGATCTCGAGTATGACATCTATGTCTTCTAGATGTCCACCGACAACTATGATTACATCAAAAACATCAGTGACTCTGTAAATGTAACTTTCAACACTTATCTTTTGCATTTCTTAGGACTTCATAATTTTGTTTGAGATTCACCAATCTTGCTTGTTTTCTCTTTAAATAGCATTCATATACCAATACCAACTTATCCTAGATCTTGTTAATACCTTTTAGACCTTTCACCTTCCCAAACATTGTATCATGTAAACTACTAAAGAAAAATTCTCTTGCTTTTACATTAGCTTCCTTTTGTATTTCTTCTTCATAGTCAAAGGTCTTCCAAAAGGCGGATAAAAAAAATTTGAATAACCTCCCAAATACCTTTCTACAAGGTCTCTAGATATGCTTTCATCTTTTCCTTCCAATAAGGAAAATTAGTGCCATAAAATATCATAGCCTAAAAATGTAAGTTTTGTGCCATCTCGGATCTACCTTAAGTGGTTAAGCTTCTTCTAGAGGAACCAGGCTTTGATACTAATTTTTGAACACACTTAGGATGTTGAGAGGGGGCTGAATAAGCATAAACCAAAACGCACTAACTGACTTCAATAATCACCACATGAAACAATAATAAAATAAAGAATAGAACCAACAACACACGAACACTAGATTTATACGTGAAAAATCCAAACTGGTAAAAACCATGGTGAGCACTTTCTCACGTGGAATAATTCACTGATGTATATAATCTAATCACACAATTAAATTAATAGAAATTAATCCAAAATGAATGCATCAATAAATACCATAAATCCAACCATACCAAAACAAATCTATAACATAAAACATGTCAGTATCCTAAAAATCCACAATAACATCACCAAAATCATAGGTTAGTCCATAACATAATCATCATATATCATAAACATAAGGATAATATAAGTAATGGTATTAGTAATATCAATGTATCTATCACATGCATAACATAGTAAATGACATCATCATCAAGTCCTAAAACATCATCTCATCATAAAAATTCCATCACACACATCAAGGTTTTGAAGGGTCCTCAACACAAACATAATTGGAAGCACATGGAAGGGTATCACGAATCATAAGCAATAGACCTAACAAGATTAATATATCTATCGTATATAAGTCATTAATAGTATCATCATCATGAATAGTCTACTATAATAGATCAATTAAGTACTTCCACACTCACACACATGTCTATTGAAGTATCATACCCACATAAGAAAAAATGATAACCTTGTAGACTTATTCCATCAACGTCTAAGTGTAAGTTTAGTGACATAATACATGTTTTTTGTGTTAGGGTTACAGAGGTGTGGAGGTAATGTGAAAAATTAGGAAATGTTATTTATATAATATTTATATTGTCCCAATTTAATATGCATATTGTGGGAAAATAAATATTAAATTAATTAATATTTTAGTTGTGCAAACTCAGGAGGGACATCATAATCTTGGGAACATCTTCGAGCATTGTTATATTAATTTAATATTGGCACAATTTTCCTTTATGATATAAGGAATTAATGACTATGAAAAAATTATGACAACTATCATAATCTGTTCCTAGAAACCATTTTGGGAAATATCCAATTTTGGCCTAATGCATACTAAAATACATAAGCAATTCATTTTGTAATTATTGCTCATTTGACAGTTTTACTCACGAAGTTGAGTGCTTGTGATTTCTTTAGTAGGAAAAATGTACTGGAGATTGGAGCTTATGGAAAAAATCCATTAATTCAAGTGGATAGAGGAAGAAAATAATTATATCACAAAGATAAATTCTATTTTGGGGTAGCATTGGAGCTAAAGATTTCAAGAAGTTTGGTGTAGTTTTTTCGCAATTTATCTAGGATGTAGTTTCAGATTTTCCAGGTTTGATTTTGGTTTTGTAGATGTGGTTTCTATATATTTTATGTGTTTATATAATTCCCTCATCTTAGGCACCACATCCCATTCGGTGCAAGTTTGGAGAGATTTTTGTGTGTTTCTAATACTCTATAGGTGAGGGTTCAAAGTTACAACTTGAGTTTGGATTTTTTTTGGCCTGGTTTGTTGTTGTAAAATATTTATTTCTATTTTCATGTTCGTTCCAATTTTTTACCAAAATTATTGCATGTTTATTTTTGAGTTTCTTAAGACTAGCCTAGTTTTTGAGTTTCTTAAGTAGTGGATAATAGATTTTACTTTTGAGTTCAGGTGTGAATTTATAGTTTATTTTCTATTTCTTGTTGTTTCTATTATTTTTGTTATATTGTTATTTTTGTTTCTTGTTGTGTCGACAAAAATATGTTTAAGTTCTGTATGGTGCTTGATAGGTGAGTTAGCATAGCTCGGTGGATTTAGGTTGTTCTCGGTCATTTTGGTTCCCACTTTTTGGTAGGAGTGTTTTTCTTCACCAAACGGACTCAATGTCTCTTGGCAGCGCTGACTCCCCGAGCAGATTTGGTGGCTTTATTTGTGCTCGGTACCAATTTGGGGATCTCAGTTGATCAGTTCACCCACTGACTTTTATGGATTGAGTGGACGTTGGAGATTGCATCCGTGATTTGAGGGGGTCATTGGGCACGTGCAGAGTTCAAAGACATGTTTTTATGATATATTAGATGTTGTATGGACCTAAATCTAATTTGATGTATTCTTCTATGTATTTATTGTTTGTTACAGCCAAATGGGTCATTTAATATGGTTCATCGTGGATTGTATTGCATCGACTATCATTTAATATATGTTTCTGAAGCTGACTTGTGGTTGTGTTGTATATAAGGAGTGTGTAGGTAGCATTTTAGAGGATGGCAAAGGTGGAGAGTGGAAATTTGATAGCAGACAATGGTAAGTGGGTAAGAAAGGAACTTGTAAGATTTATTGGTGGCTTGTGAGCACAAGTTTAGATCTAGTTTCTTCCACTTAGCTATAGGGTAGGCTGGTGAAGTTGGATCCTGCGAGATCTTGTTGAATTTTTTGATGTATCGGTCGTAACCGAGAAGGCCTTACAACCTGATATATTGCATGTAATTGATTTACAAAGATAATATAAGTTGATGTAAGTTTTTATATCTATTGTTGTTGTGTTTTCATTGTTGTTCTTATGGTTGGCTAAAAGTTTGGACAATCCATTATTGGATCCTCCAAGATTGACTGCACCAAGTGCTATCAGAGTTGGTTCATTGTTAGGGTGAGGTTGATCTGGTTGGTCTAAGCAGACTTTGCAGGTTTGTGTTCCTAGGCTTGTGAAACCGGTCTGATTGTTTGTGCAAGGTAGCAGGTTGTGATCTGACTTGCAGATAGTTTGGAGGTTGTCACAAGGTGGTTGGTTAGGATTTGTTGCAGAGGGTTTTCAAAGATATTGGAAGATTCCTTTGAGAAGATTGGACCCTAAAGTTATTGTAGATCTCTCTGATGAGGTGGAATAGAAAGTGACAGAAAGGTTTAGATTTGAGATAGCGGAAATGAAGAATGAGATGGTAGCTGAAATGATGAGGGCTATTACTGGTTTGCAAAGGAACCTTGTAACATTGGATGGCTATAAGGAAGTTTTCAAAGATTTTGAAGCTGCTAGACATGGTAGATATGATAGAGTTGATTGGTTGGAAAGATCTATGGCTCAGTTGAATACAAGTCATATGATGGAAGTTTCTAATTTTTCAGGTACATTGAACCCCGAAGACTTGATTGATTGGGTCTGTGAATTAGAATACTGCTTTGAGTTGGAAGGTATTGGAGATCCTCTTAGAGTGAGGTTAGCAAAAACTAAGTTGAAAGGACATGTTGCCTTATGGTGGAAAGAGTTATAGAGAGATAGAGAGGAAGAAGATGAGATGAAAATCACTTAGTGGAGATTAATGGTAACAAGATTGAATTCTAAGTTCGTACCCACCAAATATGAACTTGAGTTGTTTAAGAAGTTATAGAATCTGAAGTAGAAAGATCTCAATGTGTAATACTATACCAAGGAGTTCTAAAAGATGACTATTAGATCTGGACATAGGGAGCTTTCTAAGGAAAAGGTTTCCAGATATGTTAATGGTCTCGGATTAAATATATAGGATGAGATTGGCATGTTAAATATTGGTTCAGTTGAGGATGCTTATCAGTATGCAATGAAGGTAGAAGATAAGTTGAAAAGGATACATCAAGGTAACTCCTGAGGGAAAGAGAAGCAAGAGCAGTCGATAAAGGATAAACTGAGAGTTGAGGAGTGACCAAAACCTATTGAACCGAGGAGAAAGGCAAGTAGAGGTGTATTCAGAGGTACCTATTATAACTGTGGTGATGAAGTGTTGGGATTAATGGGAAGTATGTAATGAGAGGGGAGGGGTGAATCAGTACCTCTAAAACTTTTGTATCCTTTAATCAATTAACCTTTGTAATCAATTGTATATCCATTCAATCTAATTTATACTATCTTAATGTGTTTTATAGCAATTCATAACATTAACATACATGTGAACATTCATAGAAACATTCATGAAAGTAATTGACACATAACACAAGATATAATAGCGCAGAAAACTCCTGTAAGGAAGTAAAAACTGTGGTGGGGATGACACCCACAAAATCTTCACTATCTGCAAATTGGAAGGGGTTGGTTAAGGATTACAATTTTGATCACTTCTAATGATCTTCCTTGTTAAGAGTATTGGTGGAGACCTATTAAAGTCTACTTTGTTAAGAGCTTTAGCAACACTATTGAGTGTGCACTTGGTTAAGAGTTTTTTAGTTGGACTGTTAAATCCACCTTCCTTGAAAGGATTTTTACACTTTTCTCCACTTTTTAGAATGATAGAAAATTACAAATTGATCTGGTAAATGAAATCTCCTATTGCTAATATAGATCCAATTTAGTTTACATGAAAAATATTATCACCTAATTGTGATTGAATAATACTTTTGATTCTCGGTATGCTCTGTTCTTGGTTCTGATAACCAAATTCATCTTTTGTTGTTCTTGTTCTTGAAACTCTCAATCTAATCCATAGATGTAATTGTATGATTCATTCATGTTCTCCTCTCTCTTCACATCCATGATAATGAATGATTGCATCATCTATTTATAAGATGGATTGACATCATCAAGTTTTGATAAAAACAATGTTAACTCTAAGATAAGGTTTAGAACTTGTACCTTGATCTCCTAGTCTATGTGTTTTAAATCAATTAGACTGATTAAAGAACTTACATTCATGTTTATTGTCCCTAAATAAATGGATTTAAAAAAAAATCAATATCCTATAAATAGAATAATCTTTCTTTATCTGACGTGGAAGTCGGATCCACTTTTTGCGGGCTGCAACTGACTCTCAATTTCTGATGGTCGGTTATGCTTGACTGTCTTTCAGTTCTATTCTGTCAGTTGCACTTTAACTATCTCATTGATCTACACTATATCTTGTATGTCGGTTTTCTTTTTGGTTACCTCTTTATCTTTTTGTCTTTGTATTTTCAGTTTACACACTAATTTGTGTTGTCAGTTCTCTTTGCACTTAGTCATCTTCAGTGATCTCTTTCTATCTGATCTTCAGTTTTCTCTTGTCCTGTCTTTCAGTGTATGCTTACCGAAAGTGTTGTTTACATACTAATGAAAAATTAATGTCATCAATCTCCCCCTTTGACATTAGTATCAAAAAATGATATGTGCAAAATACTAACAAAATGTTAAGTATATACAACACATATAATCCTTAGTCATTTAATGACTCCCCCTATGTATATTCTGGTATATCTGTACACATGATATCTTTCCTTATACATATCATTTTCCCATATGAATATATATATACATATTTTCCATTTTCTATTTTCCCATATGAATGAATCAATGAATACATGTCATTTTCCCTTTTATTTTGTACTCATATAATTTTCCCCCTTTTTGATATTAAGGGCAAAGGTCTTTACCTTAGAGCTTATAAAAAATGTGGGAGTGTGAAGACTTCATGTCTTCCATCATTTTCTCCCATTGTTCTTTGAGGTTCTCTAGAGCCATGTGCTTGAGTGTGATCTTGGAGTGCATGTCATAGATGTTGTCTACTACAGATGTCTCGGGAGTTGCTATCAGTTGCCTTGCTGAATTGATATGTTGTTCGAGCAGTGTAAGGTTCGGTAGAAGTTGAGCTTGGAGATCGGTTACTTCTTCCCTGAAATTTGTTTTTGCCTCCCATAGTTCCTGTCTTAACCATTTTATCTCTATGATCTTTTCATAATGCAATTTAACTATATTGTCTTCATCAATGGTTAAGCTATTTGCACTGTTTGCTAGATTTGTATCCATCTTTGCAATGTTGTCACTATTCTCTTTAGTGAACTTGTCTAATGTGCTCAATTGTTGAATCAACGTTATAGCTTCAGTTATTATTGGGTCTAATTCAGTGATGAATTTTGATAGCTTTACCTTATTAACCACCACTTCTTGGCTGATGTTTTCAATGAGTTTTTCTTGGTACTTCATCTCGGCTCTCTCCTCAATTGCCTTCTCAACATAAATATTGTGAGTTGTGATTGCATCGGTGAGGGTGGCTAATTGATCTATTATGGGCTTGTTCTGATCAATATCAACATCGGGCACACTTTTATGTAATATGTCACGTGTTGTCTCTGGTACCATGGAGTCCCTGTGTTGTTTCTTCAGCTTCTCTTATAATGCCTTTCTTTGGCATATTTCTCCATATTCTTGTAATGCTTCAAAATCAAGTGTAGATGGGTCACACTTTGGTATCTCAATAAGTTGATCCAATGTGACTTCCATCTTATTCTTCTTTGATTTCTTCTTCTTCTTGAGTGAATCACTAGAATGTAAAACCATTGCCAATTTCTTGGCTTTCTTAGTTGTGCTTGATGAAGTGACCTGTTGTGCTTCTTTTTGATGCTTGGTGTCAGTTTTAGCTTGTTAGGTGTCTGTAGATGTCTCCACATTCACCTTCACATTGTCGGTAGCACCTTTTTTGGTTTCCTCAGGAGTACCATCTTTAGGTTTGTCTCCTTCATCGGTGCCCTTTGCTTCATCAGTCTTTGTTTCTGCATTCTCATCTTGTGTATCTGCATCCTTTTCTTTATCTCCTCCACTAACTTTATCAGTGTTAGTTACATCTTGAGTAGCTCTGATGTCTTGCTGATCATCAGTGTTGTCTTTCTTCTCTTCTTCCCCTACATCCTTGGGAGTGTCTTTTTCTGGTGACTTGTCCTTCTATTGTAAAATATTGATAGCCTGTATCAATATTAGCATGTTTCTTTGAATATTTACTTGTGCAGTGTCAACTATTGTGTCATGTTCATCGGTTGAGTCCTTTGCAAAAGTGACATCTTCATCTTTATTCACTTCCTTTGTTGGGTCATCAGTAATGTCAATGACATTAGTATCCACAATGTTATCATTTGTGGTATCTAGCCATGATTCATCTGCAACATCTGCAGTCTTGTTGCTAGTTGTATCATCTTCTTCTTTTTCTAACTCAATAGATTTGTCATCTTGAGTATCTTTTATTAAGACCTGTTCAACATCTTTCTCAGGGATTTCCTCCTCAATAGGTCTATTCATTATTTTACACCATTTCTTGATGCTATCTTGTTCAAGCTCTATAATATTTCCTTCAATAAATTTATATGCTCTCATCTTTGGTGAGAACTCCATTTTGTACTTCTCCATCATTTCATCTATTTCTACCTTCTTTGATTCAGGTGGCATGAGAGTAACAAGTACTCTTTCTCTTATTTCCTTCTCAGTTTTCAAAGCAAAGGTCCATCTAACATATAGTCTATCTAATAGTTCTCTTGGTACATGATTGCCTTCAAACTGAATCAATACATATTTAAACTTGTACATTTTTTCTATGATGGCATCCTCTATTTTATTCTGATCTTTTGGATCTAATTTTAGCCATCTTCTAATCTTTGAATCTGTAATAGATCCATAATTTGCAATAGATTTGCATATGTCATCAATAGATTCAGGAGTTTTTACCTTGACATTTTCTACCTCTATAGCTTCATCTTTCTTGGTGTCTTCTATATCCTCTCAGGTTCTGATGAATTTCCTTCCTCTTTTGTTTTTCCCTCTCATCAGTGTGGCAGCTTTCCTCTTGTAAGTCCTGACCTTTCCTTTCTTTAAAGGTGAAGGAGTAGAATCCTTTGATGTTTGGCTTCTTGTTCTAGAAGCGGCTATTGTCCTTGGCTTCTTAGTTGGTGGAGGAGGTGGTGACTCTAAATCTGTTTCCTCAGAGTCATCCTTTTCCTCATCTTTACCAATAGATAACTGTTCTTTTGTTTCTTCCTCATATTCAACTTCTTCATCATGTTTAGCTTCTTCCTTGATTGTCGACAGTATCTTCTTGAGATTCTTCACCATTTAATCCAAACTTGGGTTGTTTCTTATTCAATGGTTCAATGATCAAGGCATCAATTACTTTAGTTGCAAGATCAATTTTGATCTCATACTCCAATGGTTGTAACCATGTTGTCCTCGGTACAATAGGTTTGATGTAAGTATTATATGTATCAACTATAAAGCATATCTCATCCTTATACTTTTCAATGATTTTCTCAGGGATTCTTACCCTCTTTTGCATTTGTTCATTGAATATAGTGAATTATTCATCCATGACTGTTTCAAAGTTATCTCCTAGTGTGGCTATGTGCTCACTGATTTTCATGGTGATCCGTTTGGTATTGTCCCATTTCACATCTCCCGCCAATGGGAATGTTTCTTGAAAATAGAAGAAAATACACATTATGAGTGAGTCAAACTTACATGTGTTTGACTTTGCATTCCTGATAGTCTTTAGATTGTATTTTAACTAATTTAGTAGAAGTTCAGATAAATCTAATTGTGTTCCCTTCTTCACAATTTTGTAGGTTGTGTCTACTGCACCTAATGCTATGTTATTCAATTTGCTTGCTTGGAAGAATTTGTATCCTAGAATGCATGCACCGAACTTGATCTCATCATTGGTTATTGTGGTAACTTTTAGTCCTCTGCCATCCCATTTGGCTCCTATCATCTTCTCAGTCTTGGCCTTAGGTGGATGATTTAGTGCCTTAAATTTCTCGGTTATGGGGTAACTGGTGACCGCATGGATGACATCTCAGGTTATCACCTTTGGTTCATCAAGCCATAGCTTTTTGTTATGCATTCAGCTTAGTACTAACCAAATCCATTCAGTTTTGAAAACCTTTGGAAACATTAGGGCATTGGTGAGCCCTTTTACTTCAATATGCTTGTGTTTGTCTTTTAGTGTTCCATCTTCATTGCACAACTTCTTATAAGCTTCTTCAACTTCTGAAGTTCCTATCTTTGCAATATTGCAGTGTATGAAAGATTCAATGTCTTCCATGAGTAAAACCCTACCTAGTATGCGTGAAAATGCTCTAGCATTGTTAGGTTGTGAGGCAACCTCAGGATGTATCTTGTAGTTAGGTTCCTCACAAGCTGAATTCTTAATGAGCTTGAGCTCATCCTTCTTTCCACTCTTGGATTTCATGGTTCTTGATGTCGAGGTCATTTTCAGAAATTTAGGGCTTCCTGTGAAAACAGAGTTGTTGGTTCTGTAGAACTTATTGTTTGTGCTTGCAAAAATTCCTGATCTACTTTGGTGTGATGTGTGTTGAGTCATGGTCACTCTATAACTTAGTTTCTTTATGCTCAAAAATTGCCTTGGTCGCTCTACTCTTGTTCGTCGTGAACAATGAGCTGTTATGTTGCCCTATTTATAGTTGTTTCCCTAAAACATGTGTCATAAATGCTTACCAACTCTTTGCTGCATAAAGATGAAGTTTTTCGGTGAAGACTTCACTTTCCTTTGATGAAAACATAACATTTCAGAGCAATCATTATTCCACTTCCTTTTACCAAAGGGTTTCGGTGTCGCAGACAACTTGTTCACTTTGCTTGTTTACTAACGAGGCTCGATTTATACTTAGCAACTTTGCTTTTAATTGACACTTCTCGATAAGTGTAGGCAGTCTTAGCTTTGAGTGTATACCGATGGGTTTTGGTATATATGCCCAAAACCATAGTTATCATAGATTTTAATAGGTAATACCATGATGCATCTTTACTTATGCTAATTTGGCATTATATCAATATATTATGGAACTGATGTAAAATAATAACTTGGGGTAATGACATTCCATACTTACTTGTTTTTCTTAGGTGGGGGTGGTGATGTCACCAGATCCATTGGATGGGGTGTCACCATTTGCATTGCTCAATATAGCTTCATTAGTGCTTGAATATTTTCTCCACATTTTGTCTCTTGCCCTCTAGATTAATTCAATGGTGTTTCCATTGGGATATGTGCTTGTCTCTGTCATTCGATCTCTGCAGTCTTTCTTGAGATAACCAACTTTATGACAATGTAAGCATGCCATTCCGGGGTTAGTCCAGGCTCTATACTTTCTTGTCCACTGTCTCATATAATTTACAACAATGTGACCATATCTTCCACATATTGTACAATTTTTCCAAGTGTTGTAGTCCCATATATACTGGTTACCAACTCTCTTCGGTTGATAGGGAGTTTCTTGACCTTTAGGCTTCCATGCTTGCCTTTTCTTTTTCCAGCATTCAATATTTGTGTGCCCATTAATTTTCATGTAGGATTGTACTTGTCCATGTAGGTTTTCTTCTTTGGTTGGTTCATCTCAGACTTACATTCATATGCTTTATGTCCTTTCTTGTTACATTTATAACAAAAATCCTATGAATGAAGATGTAGATTTAGGAATACCTTTCATTTTGTCTCTGCATACATTTGATCTATGTCCTTTCTTTCCACAATGATTGTATGTAAGCTTTCTTGGTCTTTGATTTTCATAGAAATTCTTTGGATTAGTTTGATTTGATTATTCTCCATTCTTGGTAAAGCCTGGACCGTTGTTGGTGTTAACTCTTCGTTGTCCTTCAAGAAAATCATCTATTCTTTTATTGCTTTCTTCTGGTGTATCTGATGATTTGCTTGTAGTTGATCCTAAAGACTCAAAGAAATATGGTATCTCTTCCTCATGATAATTTTTCTCATTACTGCGAGATGCCATATCCTTTCTTTCATCTAGCAGCTATCTCATATTGATTCTATCTTCTTTATATTATTCAAAGAACATCTGAATTTCAAGCTTCTTATTCTCAATATTTTTATCAAGTCTGTACTTCTCCATTGTATGATATTTTCTCTTAAGCCTTTAAGATTTCCAAGAAGAGACTTAGCTCTGATACCAATTTTTGGGATTAATGGGAAGTATGTACTCAGAGGGAGGGGTGAATTGGTACCTCTAAAACTTTTGTATCCTTTAATCAATTAACCTTTGTAATCAATTGTATATCCATTCAATCTGATCTATACTATCTTAATGTGAGTTATATCAATTCATAACATTAACATACATGTGAACATTCATAGAAACATTCATGAAAGTAATTGACACATAACATGAGATATGATATCGCAGAAAACTCCTGTAAGGAAGTAAAAACTGTGGTGGGGATGACACCCACAAAATATTCACTATCTGCAGATTGGAAGGGGCTGGTTAAGGCTTACAATTTTGATCACTTCTGATGATCTACCCTGTTAAGAGTATCGGTAGAGACCTATTAAAGTCTACTATGTTAAGAGCTTTAGCAACACTGTTGAGTGTGCACTTGGTTAAGAGATTTGTAGTTGGACTATTAAATCCACCTTCCTTGAAAGGATTTTTACACTTTGCTCCACTTGTTAGAATGATAGAAAATTACAAATTGACCTGGTAAATGAAATCTCCTATTGCTGATATAGATCCAATTTAGTTTACATGAAAAATATTATCACCTAATTGTGATTGAATAATACTTTTGATTCTCGGCATGCTCTGTTCTTGGTTCTGATAACCAAATTCATCTTTTGTTGTTCTTGTTCTTGAAACTCTCAATCTGATCCATAGATGTGACCGCATGCTTCATTCATGTTCTCCTCTCTCTTCACATCCATGATAATGAATGATTGCATCATATATTTATAAGATGGATTGTCATCATCAAGTTTTGATAAAAATAATGTTAACTCTTAGATAAGGTTTACAACTTGTACCTTGATCTCCAAGTCTATGTGTTTTAAATCATTTAAACTGATTAAAGCACTTACATTCATATTTCTTGTCCCTAAAGAAATGGATTTAAAAACAATTAAATATCCTATAAATAGAATAAGCTTTCTTTATCTGACGTGGAAGTCAAATCCACTTTTTATAGGCTGCAACTGACTCTCAGTTTCTGATGGTCGGTTATGCTTGATTGTCTTTCAATTTTGTTCTGTCGGTTGCACTTTAACTATCTCATTGGTCTACATTGTATCTTGCATGTCGGTTTCCTCTGTTAGTTACCTCTTTATCTTTTTGTCTTTGTATTTTTGGTTCACACACTAAGTTTTGTCGTCAATTCTCTTTGCACTTAGTCATCTTCGGTGATCTCTTTCTATCTGATCTTCGGTTTGCTCTTGTCCTGTCTTTTGGTGTATGCTTACCGAAAGTGTTGTTTGCATACTAATGAAAAATTAATGTCATAAACAAGGACATTGGTCATTTGAATATTACCATGCAGATAAGAAGGTGAATAGTCACCGAAATGTTGTGGTAAATGAAGTTACAGAGAATGAACCCAAGGTAGAAGGTGTGAATCTTTTGCTTAGGAGATTATTGTTGCCCATGAAACAAGCTAATTCTTTTCAAAGGAAGAAATTGTTCAAGACTGTGTTTAAGTTTGGTGGTAAATGTTGTAAGATGATTGTTGATAGAGGAAGTAATGATAACTTGGGTTCTAAGGAGATGGTTTGGAAGCTTAGTTTAAGGAGGTTGAAACATCCTTGTCCTTATAGGATAAGTTGGTTACAAGAAGATCATGCAGTAGAGGTGAAGGAGTAATGCATGTAATTTTTCACATTGGTTCTTATAAGGATGAAGTATTATGTGACATTATGGAGATGAGTTATTGCCATGTTTTACTTGGGAGACCTTGGCAGTATGATAGAGAGGCTATTCATGACTGTAAGAGGAACATCTTTACTATCCTAATATATGAAAAGAAGTTTATTTTGATCCCTTTGAAGGATGAAGACAAAGGAAGGAGGAAATTGAGCATCGGTAGAAAATCTGAGATGACTGCAGGGGTTGGTGCAGACATTAAGGTTCAGAGATTTGAATGCGCTTCAAAGAGTGCTATTGGTAAGAGGAAGCAATAGAAGAACTTAGGCATGGGTGTAACACTTAAAGACTCGGAGGACATGTATATCAAGAATCAGTTTGGGATCTATGTGATGAATCCCATAAGATGTTTGTGGAGCTACTAGAACATTTATTTTTCACCTAGGGTGTCTGATGCAGGAGCATCCTAGGGAAGTTGGCAATCCTATATCAACCAAAATATGTTTAAGTTCTTTTTGGTGCTCAGTAGGTGAGTTGCCAGAGCTCGGTGGATTCTGGTTGTTCTTGGTCATTTTGGTGATCAGTTTTTAGTGGAAGGAGTGTTTTGCTTCACTAAATGGACTCGGTGTCTATTGGTAGCACTGACTCACTAAATAGACTCGGTGGCTTTGTTTGTGCTCGATACCGACTTGGGGATCTCGGTTGATGAGTTCACCAAATGACTTTTATGGATTGAAAGGACATTGGAGATTGAATCTATGATTTGAGCGGGTCATTTGGATCGTACAGAGTTTTGAGGCATGTTGTTATGATGAATTGGATCTTGCATGGACCTAAATCTGATTTAGTGCTTTCTTCTATGTATTTATTGTTTGTTGCAGTTGAATGGGTCATTTAATATGATTCATCGTGGATTGTATTGGGTCAAATGTCATTTAATATATGTTTGTGAAATCAAATTTTGGTTGTGTTGTATATAAGGAGTGTGCAGGTAGCATTTTAGGGGATGGAAGAGGTGGAGAGTGGAAAGTTGATAGTAGACAATACTAAGTGGGTAAGAAATAAAATTGTAAGATTTCTTGGTGGCTTGCGAGCACAAGTTTAGATCTAGTTTCTTCCACTTTGTTGTAGGGTAGGCTGGTGAAGTTGGATCCTGTAAGATCTTGTTGAATTTGTTGATGTATCGATCGTAAAATGGAAGGCCTTATGGCCTAACATATTGCATGTAATTAATTTACAGAGATAATATAAGTTTGTATAAGTTGTTATATCTATTTTTGTTGTGTTTTTGTTGTTGTTCTTATGGTTGGCTACAAGTTTGGACAATCCATTATTGGATCCTTCGAGCTTGACTGCATCACTATGCCTCATCTCCTTGTTCTCCACCTTCGCCCAAACCCTTATCCAACACATTAACCAAAGCTCTAAGATTGTGACTAGAAGTCTACATGCTATCATGACTGTGCTGGAGGATCTTGTAGATGGTGTTTTCCAATTTGTCCACCCAGCTAGTGATGACCTCTAGAGCATTCCCCTTCTCCTGAGGCTGAGTAATCCTAGAGTCACTGCTCCACTTGTCCAACTTCTCCTATAGCCCATTATAAATAGCCTCCAGCTTACGTTATTTTAGGTTGAGCATTTTAATTTCCTGAAAAAACCATTTGTTAAATCTGAAGGAATAGAGGGCCTCCACTTTTGCAGTTTGTAATGCTCCAAGGGTAACCTCTTCTCTGTCATTGAAGTCATAAAAAACCAGATTAATAGAGGACTCCCTGACTCGTTGGTCACTAACATCTTCCATATCATCCTATGTTTACTCCAGGTTCTCATGAGAAACAAGAATGTCATGCCTAGTACCCTCCATAAAATTATCAAAAGTGGGCACCTTGCCAGTCTTGTCATTCCCATCATTACTAGAATTATCCATAGCAACCATTTGAACAACCTTATCAATGAAATCCTCCAAATTTTTAGAATCATGGGTTAGATTCTAACCATAAATACCTTCAGTGTTAGGAAGACCATCATTCACATGTTTCAAAATGACATTGTCATCCTTCACCATGGACTTCTCTTCTTTGTTCTGAGTATTCTCCATTTCCATACCCTAAGCTTCAACCTCCTCCTAAGCCTCATTCACCATTGATTGCTCTTATTTGAATATGTTATTAATGGGATAAATGTTTATTATTTAAATGATTTGAATAAAAAACTTCAAATTTTTTAAGATAGAATGCAAAATCCAACTCCAGTTAAAGTATTATAAAAAGTAAAAAGAAATTGAACCTAATATTTCAATTGAGGTAGGTGCAAAATGGTATGTAGATTACATCAAACAATTTAAATTTTTCAAATTAGCATATTTCTATTTGAGAAGTTCATATAAATACATGACAAGATTAAAAATAAGAAGGATATCAAATAACATAAGACAAGGAAAGAAGACCCATCAAATTTAGAGACCGAACAAGAAGGAGAATGAGCAAGAAGGATTTAACATACAATTGGAAGGTGAAAACTCTTTGAAATTTAAAGCTACCAATAATTGTGTATTCCAAGTAAAATTTATCAAAATCAAGAAGAAAGAAAAGAAGATTGTTGAATATAAAATAGTAATGGGTATATTTGAGATAAACTTAGAGGGGAAGGTTAATGAAGTTATAATGAAGGAAAGAAAAAGAACAAAGACACCCAAATATCACCCAAGAATATTTTTAGGTACATGAAGATTTTATTGTTGATGAATTGGGAAAAACAAATTTTATTATAAGGAATAAATGGTTACATTCCATAGGAAGGCTATCAGATGAATCCCCGAGAGTTGTATCAACAATAGTAAAAAATTATTTCATCCAAGGGTTTACAATTTTTTGCATAAATTACAAGGATGGGGTTGTTGAAATCATCTTAACATTTTCTATTTTATCAACGTAAGGCAAATATTTTAGATACAACTTAAGGTCTGAAAAGATGAAAAGTATAAAATAGAAGGTAAATACTTTTTCTTTTCCTAAAAATATCTCATAGATGATGTTGTAGGATCCAAAAAAAATTAAAAAATAAATAACTAACATGCACGTTGAAGTTAAAAATTCTTTGATAATGGAAGATGTTTTATTAATTCCTATTGATTACACACATCAACAAATTCATGTTAAATTAAATAATGAAATGCCTTAACTAGTTGCATGTGAGTAGCTCCAACATGAAGAGACAAGTACTATCCTTTGTACATTCAAAGTTCAAGTGAGTGATTAATTTTTAAAATAACGCAATGAGTGGATATGGATTTGAAGGAGTTATTTGAAAGATCAAAAGTGTTGAGGGCATCTACATAACTATTATTTAGTAAATGAGGGTAAGATCACTATTGATAGACTATGGTATGACCATATTTCATATTTTTTTTCTTCCTCTTACATCTCTACAAAATTATATACCATGAAAAGTACGTGAACAAGGGTGGTAGAATAAGGGATGGTATTCCACAAGGTTTTATTATTGTTTCCATCATTTAAAAGTTGATAAAGGATTTATAATTGGGTCATGTAAATAGAGATTCAAATTTGCAAGAAGCATTTGATAAGTCTACAAATCTTGTCGATTTATTTAGATCAACAACCTATACTATAAAATTCAAATTGAATATATAGAAGCATAAGGAAGAAGATATGGAGTATCAAATGGTTCAATTATTGTGGATTTTGATTCAAATACAATGATCCAAAAGATGCCAATCATTTTTCAATTATGTTGATGGTATAATTTGGAACTTAGGTATGTAATCTTATATAATTTTAGTTGGCTTCCAAAGTATTTTCTAGAGTAAGGATGCAATTATCAAATTTGGAGTGCATTCAACCTAATAGAAAATATCAATCTTTACCCAAATAATCAAGATATGAATTCAATGAATGAGATACAAGGCTTGGACTAACACAACATGAAAATCTTAAACTTATGTGAAAATATGAAAATAACTGACCTTAATATGAAATTGCCATGATTAGATCTATCTTCTTTATGATGCTAAAAAATAACAAACATATCATTTTTAACAAAAATAACTGAACATAAGGGGCCCCCTTTGACAACAATGACAAAGGTGTAAATCCAGGGTTATGGAGAGCTATGGAGGGGAGAGGAGAGTGGGTGGGAGACAAAATTCAAATTTGAAATTGGGCAGGAGCGGGACTGGTGTGAACGTTGCAGATGCTTCAGGGCACAGTAAGCTGAAGGATGTTGTTGACAATGTGAAGCCAGGGAAGGATCCCGATGCTAGACTCATGCCTGGGGACCTGGGGGCCAGCTTAGAAATGTCAAGAGATAGGCCAGAGTGCAGAAAAACGTGGGCCTCCCTCTTTGGGGTCAAGCCTGGTAAGTCTTCCTTACCGCCGGTCAAGAATATATCAAGTCCTTCATAGGGTTGTTTTACTTTGGATATCCCGGACCAGATTATTGATCACACCATAGGCAGAATGAATAACTCCCTAGTTGGAAGATTCATGGGGATGAGACCCAAAATTGAAGTGGTTAGAGCTTATGCCAGTAGGAAATGGGATCTGAAAGGGTAAGTTGATGTGGTTGCTATGTCAAAAGGGTGTTTTTCCTTCTTCTTTTCTTGTGAAGAGGATAGGATGAAAACTATGTGCAATGGGCCCTGGATGTTTGGCAAAAATACTCTAATTCTCCAAAAATGGAGCCCTAATCTAGTTTTCAAGGAAGATGAAGTCAAACAAGTTTCGGTTTGGATAAAGCTCCATGGCCTTCCTCTTGAATACTGGACGGAAGAAATTTTTGCGGGGATAGCTAATACCTTTGGGGAGCTCCTGTCAATAGATATTGTCACTGCTTCAAGGAGAAGATTAACATTTGCTAGGATATGTGTGGGTATTACTCAGAATATTGATATGCCAGAAAAAATTAACTTCCACTCTAAACTGGGGTCATGGGAACAGAAAATAGAATATGAGTCAGTCCCTTTTACGTGTTTCCATTACAAGAAGGTGGGACACTAGGCTAAGAAATGCCCTTCAAATATTATCCAGAAAATGACTAAGTAATGGATACCAGTGGGAAGAGTGAAGAAAGATGGAGAGGAACAATCCTTGGAAGTCCCTAGTAGGAGCATTAACTATGATGTTTCAAATACAACAAATATTCAAGATGGTAGCAATAAGATATTAAGTGGGGAGTCTGAAAGTAAGGTAGGTAATGAAAACCCTAAGATCAACATAGAGACACAAAGGGAAGAAGGGGAGATTCAGGAAGAAAATCAGCAAGAGATGATTGATATAGTCGACATAATAGCAAAGGAAGAAAAGAACGGCCTTTGGTTCAAAAGGATCAGAATAAAAGGGGATCAGAGGATAGAAACCAAAAAAAAGGAGGAGGAAAAAGTCTAGAAGGATGATTTCCAGGGGTTAACTGGTCAAGGTTCATCATATATTCTTCATAAATCTCCTCAAGAGATTAGGAAGATATCTTTTGAAGTTAAGACTCCTAAATGGGGGGATGTTGAAGACATAGGTCATGCTCTGTCAGGTATCCAGAGTGATGCAGAAAGTCATGCGGATAAGAAAGGAAAGCAAAATAGATCAATGGAAACAAGAAGTAAAAAATTAGGAGATGTGGGAGGAATGCTATCTTCACCAGGATGCCCTTCGAATCAAAAAGCTAGACTCAAGGAGACTAAGAAGAATATTGCAAATGGAAGCCAACCCACTATAATGGAGGTGGGATCCTTTACTAAGGTATGAAGATCATTTCTTGGAACATAAGGGGACTGAATAATCCCCATAAACAAGATATTGTTAGGAATATGATAAGAGATAATAGACCTGATATTTTCTGAATTTAGGAAACCAAAATGTTGAAAGAGAAAGTGGAAAAGCTTAGATTCTTTAAAAATGGAAATATTTGTGGAGGCAACTCAGAGGGTGCTTCTGGGGGTATTGCTACTGTCTGGAATTGTGATGTTATCAAAGGGGATATTATTTATCAGGGGAATAATGTTATGTGTATAAGATTTAAGCATCTAAAAGACAATACTTCTTGGGTTTTAACTAATATTTATGCCCCTAATTCTAAAAAGGGGAGAGAGGTTTTTTGGAATAAGCTCTCCTCCCTGAGAAATTATTTTATTGATGAGGAATGGCTTGTTATGGGAGATTTAAATAATCCTTTAAAAGAATATGAAAAACAAGGAGGTAGCCTAACTAATTTGGATAGAAGACTTGATCTGATGAATTTTATTAACAGCCATTTTCACCATGATATAGATTTGAAAGGTGTTAACTATACTTGGACTACTAGAAGAAGTGGGTATGATCTTATCCAGGTTTGACTTGACAGAGCCTTGATTACTAATGACTAGTTTCCCCATTACTATTTCTCTTTATCGGACCATGTAAGGGTTGGATCGGATCATAACCCTATCACTTTCCTAGCAGATTTTATTTCCAAGAAAAAGAATTTCCCTTTCAGATTTGAAAAAATGTGGACTATGCACCCTCAACTACAGCATAAGATTCAAGACTAGTGGAGTATTAAAATCCATGGTATTGCCATGTTTATTCTTGCTAAAAAACTTAAACATGTTAAGGATAACATTAAAGACTCAAATAAAGATACTTTTGGTAACATTTTTTCTTCAAAAGCCAATTTTAATATGGATCTGAAGGATATTCATGACTACATTCAAAAGGAAGGGTATGTGAGGGTTACTAGAGAATAGGAGAATGAAAATTTGGTTGAGCTCCATGATATTATAGCTAAGGAGGAAACCTTCTAAAGACAAAGATCCATAAAGGTTTTCCTTAATGAAGGGGACAGGAATACCAAGTACTTTTTCATGTCCACTCTTAAGCACAGACAGGCTAATAGAATCTCTCATTTAAAATTCAATGGTGCTACTTCAGAGGATGAAGAGGT
Organism: Thuja plicata; assembly: GCA_018584345.1. Classification (NCBI taxonomy): domain Eukaryota; kingdom Viridiplantae; phylum Streptophyta; class Pinopsida; order Cupressales; family Cupressaceae; genus Thuja; species Thuja plicata. The sequence continues at coordinate 2,168,071 of MU225749.1, forward strand.
TATTAAGATGGAAGCTAAAAATTATTTTCAAAATCTCCTAACAAAAAATAGAGACCTGAATAGGGATGATCAAAGAGATCTAATGGGATACATTCCCCATATGTTGAATGAGAATCAGAACTTGGTTCTTAATGCTATCCCCTCTAATTCTGAAATCAAAAAGGTTGTCTTCTCCTTTGAAGGAGATAAAGCACCAAGAGCTGATGGTTACCCTATGTTCTTTTTTCAGATGTGTTGGCATATTATTGAAAGAGATGTGACAAATGTTGTCAAGGAATGTTTTGGGTCTAGAAATTTGTTGAAGGAGTTAAATGGAACTTTTGTTGCCTTAATCCCAAAAAAATAGTGAGCTGATAAAATGGATTAGTTTCGGCCTATAAGCTTATGCAATTTGGCCTACAAGATCATCTCTAAAGTCTTGACCTCTAGGATTTTATCTATTCTCCCCTCTCTGATATCTTGGCAACAAAATGGTTTTGTGCCGGGAAGACAAATTTTGGATTCTATAATTTATGTCCATGAGAATGTGCATTCTCTGGTTATGTCTAGAAAGGAAGGCCTTGTCCTTAAACTGGATCTTTCTAAAGCCTATGATAGGGTGGATTGGGAGTTTCTTCTGAAAGTCTTGAGTGCTTTTGGTTTTAACCAAAAGAGTACTGATCTTATCTTTCATCTTGTGTCTTCAACTACCTTCTCTATTTTGGTCAATGGGTCTCCCACCCCTTTCTTAAAATCTACTAGAGGGTTGAGGCAGGGGGATCCCCTTTCTCCCCTCTTTTTCATTATTATGGCATAATTTTTGGGTAGGTTTATGGAAAACTGTGTGAGGGATGGAGAAATCAAGGGATTATGTCTCTCCTCTGCTAATCAAGTGTGTTCTTACCAATAGTTTGTTGATGATTCAGTTATTATGGGAGAGGCCTCAGTTAAAAATGCTACTTATATTAAGAAAGCTCAGAACAAATATGTGTTGGAATTAATGGGAAGTAGTACTGAGAGGGGAGGGGTGAATCAGTACCTCTAAAACTTTTATCACCTTACACAATTTATCATTAGTAATCATTCAATTCTGATTTACCAACCATTACTGTTATACTTTCTTATGTGTCTATTGTTTGTTCACAATCTTTAATAGTTTTCATTAATTCATAGAAACATTCATGAAATTGACAAACACATAACACAAGATATGGTATCGTAGAAAACTCATGTTAGGAAGTAAAAACTGCGGTGGGGATGGCACCCACAAAACTTCACTATCTGCAAAATAGAAGGGAGCCGGTTAAGGCTTACAATTTGATCACTTATGATGATCTACCCTGTTAAGAGAATTAAGGTGGAGACTTGTTAAGATCTACTCTGTTAAGAGCTTTAGCAACACTGATTTAAGTGTGCACTCAATTATGAGATTTACAATAGGACGATTAAGCCCACCTTTCTTGAAAGGATTTCATTAGTGTACTACACTTGTTAGAATGAATACAAATATTGACCTGGCTGTATATAATCTACTATTGCTGATTTATAGATCCATTAAAGCCTTTACAATAATAATATCACCTTAAGTGATTGATGAATACCTTTTCTCTGCTTGTCAGTAGCCTCTGTTCTATTCTTGAAAACTGATTTGAATCTGTTTGTGTTCTTCTACATGAATTCTATGTCTGGTCTTTAGTTGCTCTTTGTGGCTACTATCTTCATTGAACAACAACAATTCTCAATGGATTGAGCGCCTATTTATACAAGTGTTTGACCTATCTTGGAATTCACTATTTACAATGCTAACTCTCAAATCCAAGATTTACAACTTGAGCTTGATCTTTAGTTTGCATGTTTTAAAATAGTAAAATGATTTAAAACAATAAATATTACATTGCTTCCTCTGCACATAATGGATTTAAAAGAAAATCAAGAAGTTATAAATACAACTTTAGTGATTTATCTGATGTGGAAAGTCAGATCCACTTTTTGCAGGATGTAACTGACTTTCGGTTCTTGGTTGTCGGTTTGAACTTGCATTCTATCGGTGTTCCTTGACTAAACTGATTGTCGGGTTCCCTATATTTTTTGGGTACCTCTCTTTGTTGTACTGTCAGGTAGCACTATTGTTACTCGTCGGGTATCTTTTACCTTTTTGTCATCGGGTAACCTTGGCATCAGATAGTGTTGTGCCCTATCTATCGGTGTAGAGTAAACCAATGGTGCAGATCGTGTTTTTCTTCTAAGTATACTAATGGAAAAATATAATGCCTTCAATCTTCCCCTTTGACATTAGTATCAAAAATTGATATGTGCATAATACTAAAATTATTACACCATGTTTATATCCTCATCATAATATGACTCCCCCTTAATGTGTGCATCGGTATAGTGTATGTATATGTACATGTATACTATTTATTCTCTGAGTGTACATTATTTCCCCTTTCTTCCACTATACATATGATTTCCTCCTTTAACTAAGGTGATTACATATCAAATTCCCCCTTTCTTTGATACTGATGACAAAAACGTACGACTTACAATATGTCAAAATTGTGACAAAAATGTGTAACTTACAATGTGTCAAATATGTTAGAATGGATAATTTTGATATCTTCCATTAGTTTCTCCCAATTTTCTTTCAATTGTTCTAGGGCCATGTTTTTTAGCTCTAGTCTGGCGTGCATATCATAAATGTTGTCTAGTATAGACATTTCAGGGGTGGCAATTAGAGTACTTGCCTGTGTCATATTTTTTTGCAAGAGTGTAAGTGTCGGTAAGAGCTTAACTTGGAGCTCATTGACCTCATCTTTGTACTTCATCTCTACAAACTAAATATATTGTCGTTGTTTCCTAGCTTGTATGAATTGTTGATTGTGCAATTTAAGTGCTTCTTCTGTGTTGGCTAGATTTTGTGCACTGGACTGAAGATCGGCATCTATTTTTGCTATCTTGTCGGTATACTCCTTAGTGAGTTGATCTAAAGTGCACAATTTATTGATTAAGGTAATAGCTTCTGATAAAGTTGGATCAATTGTACTTACCAATTCAGATAGCTTGACCTTTTTCAGTGCAACTTCTTGGCTTATCTTCTCTGCGAGCTTGAATTCATACTTTTGTTCAAGTCTCTCTTCCATTGTCTTCTCAACATCGGTATTCTGAGATGTTATTGCATCTGTTAGTATGACCAGTTGATCAATAATTGGAGCTTGTTGATCAATATCTATGTCTGGTACAATTTGTTGAAGTATCTCCCTTGCTACTTCTAGTACCTTGACCTCTTTTGCCACTCTCTTCATATTGTCTTGAATGGCTTTTCTCACACAGAGCTTTGCATATTTTGTCAATGTTGTCGGATCCAATGTTCTTGGATCACAGACTAGAATCTCAATGATTTCATCCAGTGTTATTGGATTTTTATTCTTTCCTTTCTTCTTCCATGAGATTTGAGGGGATGCAGATGTATGAACTACCATAGCTAGTTCATTTGTTCTCTCTGAATTGCTTGGGGATGGTTTTTTCGATGATGCATCTAGTGTTTTCTTCTATGTAGGCACCTATCGGTTATGTGAAGACGTCTCTTCCTTAACCTTGGGTATTTCTACAGAATGTGCTCTGGATTTATTTTCAATCTCATCCTTCTTTCCTTTTTCACCTTTCTCTGAAGGCTTGTCCCCTGTTTCCTTTTGAGTGTTTTCTTTATTCTGATCGACATATGCATTCATCTGATCATTGGTGGCAGCTTGCTTTGTAGTAGTTTCTGTTGTCCCTTTGGTTTCTTCATCACCCTTGCCTTTGGGTGTGCTTGTTTCCTTTTCAGTTGATCCCTCATTGCCCTCTAGTATGTTTATTCTCTTCATTAGGACAGGCATGTTACTTTGAGTTTTTGCTTGGGCTTTGTCAGTATTGGTGACCTTCTCATCGGTTAGTGCCTTGTCAGCAGTGACAACCTCATCCTTTTGTATATCTTGTGTAGGGTCTTGCACTATTGGGTGCATGAATAATGTGTCCTGCATTTATTCATCAGCAATGTCAACTATCTTGCCATCTAATGTCTTCAGTACTTGATGGCTTTGTTGATCCTTGAGTGTGATAAATATCACATCATCTTTCTTCTTTGGATCATTGTCAGAATCATAGTGAGTGATATCTTGGATATTATCATCCATGCCTGTATCTAAGTTAATAGGTTCATCATCACTTTCTTGATTGTCCAAAGCAATATGTCGAGGACTTGCATTATATGTCTCCTCCTCTTTGTGAGGTGTGTTTGTGAGAAGTAATTGCTTCTCAACACTTGTTGACTCTGCCGGTAGATCCATAAGATGTCTCCATTTGGTTTCTATCATTGAATCCAGTTCTATAAACTTGCTCTCTAGTACTTTGTAAGCCCTTATTTTGGCTACAAATTTACTTGAGTGCTTCTTTAGTACTTCTTGTATCTCTTCAAATTTGGATTCAGGAGGCATCAATCTCACATTAACTCTTTCTCTTGCTTCTCTTTCTGTTTTCAAGGCATATGACCACTGTTGGTATACCATTTTACCTAGCTCTTTAGGTATTTGATTTACAAATTCAGCAGGGGCATACTTTTTTTTAATCATTGATTTTATGATTGCTTCTTGTATTTTATTCTGATCCTCTAGATTCAGTATATCCCACTGCCTGATCTTTTTATCAGTCATTGTGCCATGGGTAGAAATGGATTTGGTAGCTTCATCTACTGTTTGGTTTCTGAATTTCTTCTTTACTACATCTGGTTCATCATCTTTGGTGTCGTCCAAGTTAGCCTGTGTCCTGACAAACCTTTTTCTCTTCTTTGGTGGTGTGGTTTTGACAGGTTGTTGTCTTGTTCTTTTTGTTGGTTGGTTCCTTATATAGGTCCTTACTTGACCTTTCTTAAGTGGAGTGGTATTGGTAGTAGCAGTTTGACTTCATGTTCTTTTCTTCTTTGCATGAGGTGGAGATGGAGGTGTATCAGATTTAGTAGCCTCTATATCTGATTTCTTTTCTTTTATCTCTTTACCGATGGTGCCCTATTCATTGGTTTCCTCTTGTTGATCTTCTCTTCATCTGAGACCGGTAGAATCTTCTTGAGATTCTTAATCATTTTATCTTTCTTGTTTATAGTATTCTTGACTTCTAGGCCATGTTTTATTTTAGATTTGGCCTCCTCATATGTTCCAAACCTTGGTTGTTTCTTATCAATGGGCTCATTGAGTAGTGCCTCAATTGCACTTGTAGCTAGATCAATATTGATCTTATAGTCTAATGCTGATAACCAAGCTATTCTTGGTACAACCAGTTTGATATGTGTGAAGTCTGTGTCTGCCATGAAACATATCTCATCTTTGTGTTTTTCAACTAGTTGCTCAGGAATTCCAGTTCTTTCCATCATCTTTTCCTTGAACTCAAGGAAGTATGCAGACATGAAGGACTCAAAGTTGTCTCCTAGTGACTTAATCAATTCACTAATCTGTTGGGTTACCGGTTTGGTCGATTCCCATAAACATTTTCCTACTGAAGGAAAGTATTCTTGAAAATAGAAAAATATACACATGATAAGTGATCCAAACTTACATGTGTTTCTCTTTGAAGACCTGATTTTGATCATATTTTCATCAAGTTGTTTTAGTAG
>MU225749.1:2176729-2186801 GCA_018584345.1 Thuja plicata
TTTACCAACCATTACTGTTATACTTTCTTATGTGTCTATTGTTTGTTCACAATCTTTAATAGTTTTCATTCATTCATAGAAATATTCATGAAATTGACAAACACATAACACAAGATATGGTATCGCAAAAAACTCTTGTTAGGAAGTAAAAACTGCAGTGGGGATGACACCGACAAAACTTCACTATCTGCAGAATGGAAGGGAGTCATTTAAGGCTTACAATTTGATCACTTCTGATTATCTACCCAGTTAAGAGTATTAAGGTGGAGACCTGTTAAGATCTACTCTATTAATAGCTTTAGCAACACTGATTTAAGTGTGCAATCAGTTATGAGATTTACAATAGGATTGTTAAGCCCACCTTTCTTGAAAGGATTTCATTAGTGTACTACACTTGTTAGAATGAGTACAAATGTTGACCTGACTGTATGCAATCTACTATTTCTGATTTACAGATCCATTAAAGCCTTTACAATAATAATATCACCTTAAGTGATTGATGAATACCTTTTCTTTGCTTGTCGGTAGCCTCTGTTCTGTTCTTGAAAACTGATTTGAATCTGTTTGTGTTCTTCTGCATGAATTCTCTGTCTGGTCTTTAGTTGCTCTTCGTGGCTACTGTCTTCATTGAACAATAAAAATTCTTAATGGATTGAGCACCTATTTATACAAGTGTTTGACCTATCTTGGAATTCATGATTTATAATGTTCTCTCATATCCAAGGTTTACAACTTGACCTTGATCTTTAGTTTGCATGTTTTAAAATAGTAAAATGATTTAAAACAATAAAGATTACATTGCTTCCTCTGCACATAATGGATTTAAAAGCAAATCAAGAAGTTATAAATACAACTTCAGTGATTTATCTGACGTGAAAAGTCAGATCCACTTTTTGCGAGATATAACTGATTGTCGGTTCTTGGTTGACAGTTTGAACTTGCAGTCTGTCGATGTTCCTTGACTGAACTGATCATCAGGTTCCCTGTATCTATTGGGTACCTCTCTTTGTTGTATTTTTAGGTAGCACTGTTGTTACTCATCAGGTATCGTTTACCTTTTTGTCATTGGGTAACACTTAACAGTGTTTGTCGGGTAACCTTGGCATTAGATAGTGTTGTGCCTTGTCTATCGGTGTAGAGTAAACCGATGGTGCAGATCATGTTTTTCTTCTAAGTATACTAATGGAAAAATATAATGCATTCAATATGGGAATGCCTCTGGACAAACTATTAACTAGGGAAAAAGCTCAGTGTTCCTCTTTAATGTCCCTGAGAAGAGGAAGATCAGAATCTTGAGGATTCTGGTGTGTGATTTGGGGACCCTCCCTGAAACTTACCTTGGGCCGCCTCTCTGCTTAGAACCCCCTGACACTTTCTGGAGCTCTCTTATGGATAGATATCATAGTAAACTTGTAGGATGGAAAGGACTTATGTTGAGCCAAGCGGGCAAGATTCAGCTTCTCAGAGCTACCCTTCATGGTCTTGCTCTGTATGCTTTAAGCATCTTCAAAATCCCCAAGAAGTTTGGGGATGCTATTGAAAAAATTCAAAGAAATTTCTTATGGACTGGTACAGAAAAAAAGAAGAGGATTTCTCTCTTAGCTTGGGAAAAAGTTTGTAGACCTGTTATTAAAGGGGGACTTGGTCTCCGAAGAATAAGAAATCTCAACAATCATCTCTTGGCCAAATTAATCTGGAGATACTACAATTCCAGGGGAGAATGGACTCTAGTTTGGGACAATAAGTATAATAAGGACCACCCAACTTTATTTCTTTTCTTGATGATGACAGGATATCTGGCGGATCTTTTATATGGAGGAATGCAATGAAAAATTGGGATATCATTAGAAAAGGAACAAGATGGAAAGTTGGAAATGGCAGGAATGTTCTCTTCTGGGAAGATGAGTGGATTTTACAGGCCCCCCTTAAGAACTGTACTAGATGGAAGAACTTTGAAAACCTCTATAAGGATAGATTTGGAAGGAAAGTGGAAGATTATTGGGAAGGAGAACATTGGAAAGATTTGACTATTATTGACATTTAGATGGGACAACTTAACCAAATTCTGGAAACTACTACCCTAATTGAGGAGGAGGATAGTATTATCTGGAAGTATAGCTCGAGTGGTATTTTTTCAACCTCTTCTGTGTATAATAAGGAGTTTGAAGATCTGATTGAGCCTTTTTGGGCTAAGGCTTGGATAAAGGATCTTACTCCTAAGTTTTTTTCTGGATCCTTCTGCAAGATAAAGTCCTAACTAAGAGGGATTACTATTGTGAATAGATGCTACCTTTGCAAGCAGAATGCTGAGAATGTTGATCATATGATTATTCATTATCCTTTTGTTAGGGTGATCTGGGATAATTTTCTTTTCCTTTTTAATATTGAATGGGTTTTCCCTGAAAATTTGAAGGGTCTTTTTAATTCTTGGATTCATCATTCAAAAAATGATACTGTTTGTCAAGTTTGGAAATTTTCCCTTCCCTATATTTGTTGGGGAATCTGGAGAGAAAGGAATGACAGAGTTTTTAGGAATAAAGAGACTTCTGCCAAAGAGGTTTTTTACAAGATAAAGAGAGCTATTAAAGAAAATGCAATTTTTAAAGGAGAGAATTATGGAACCAATCTTGGAGGCGGATATTGCCTTACTTAAAAAATGGAAGATAAAAGGGAATTTTAGGAAGCAGGATAAAAAATAACCAGAGCCAATGCTAGGTGGGATTTCCCACCTAGGGGGTGGATGAAAGTCAACTTTGATGGGGCCTCGAAAGGTAACCCAGGGGTGGTAGGATGTGGGATTGTCATTAGGGATGAGAACGGGGTTTGTAAGGGTATCAGAGCTGACCGTATTGTCTTTCAAACCAACCATCTTCCTGAGGCCACTGCTGCCCTTCATGCTCTCATCAAGGCTAAGGAAAAAGGATGTAGGAGAGTTTGGATTGAAGGTGACTCTCTCAACATTGTTAAATGCTTGAATTCACTCACCCATGCTTCGTGGTCCATTTACAATATTATGCAAAAGGCTAAAGCCTTAATCCATTCTTTTGATAATTGTATGGTGACACATAACTATCAGGAAACCAATGGGGTGGTTGATTGGGCTGCTAAAATGGCTTGTAAAATGGAGGCGGTGACTCAATGGGGAGGTGATGTTGACACGTCAACTCAAGTGCAGTTAATGATGAATAATGACCGTTTGTGAAGAAATCAAAAAGAGATCATAAATGATAAGTTTTAATTATTGGGTTATGGCGAAAGTGACTTGTCATGATTACCAGCTAAGGAGAGCGTACTTAGTGGTAATTATTAGATTGAAGTGGCACATTTTCTGGGTGCATTTCTTGTTTACAAAAGAGAGGCGGGATATTTCAAACAGTATTTGCAAAGTCATCGACAGAGAAAATAATCTAAACCAGAGAGTAGATATGGGTGGTAACAAGAAGCGTGTGGAACCTACAAATTGTGATGAATGACATGAAAGGGAAGATGTGTGAAAATTTTTTGTGGAGGGAGGTTTGGTGGTTTTTCTAGAGAGGCTCCATGGGTGCAACTCTATTGTCACTAGGATCTTCTTGAAGACCTAGAAAAATGGGAAGGTCATGGTTGGCAACCAGTATATGGAAGTCACCGAGGAGGTTATAGCGGAGGCAACTGGTATGGCAATGAAAGGGCTTAAATTTTACAAAGATAGGTTTATCTCAGACAAGGCGTGGGAGAAGTTTCTTGAGGAAGATAAGGAAAGAGCTTGGTTGGTGAAGGTGGGCACCTCGTATCACGATCCTATGCATATTTCCAAACCCTAGCAATATGTTTTGTTCATGATCATCAGCTACATCACCATGGATGGTAGATTCATTAGGGCCTATGACCACCATTTCATGCTCCTTAACCACTTCAGACACAAAATAAAAGTTAGTCTTCTTTTCTACCTGCTCAACTTGCTTGATTTTACCATTAATAGCTTGCAAACAAAACTGAAGGAGGATCACGCCTCTCACTAGGGGCTTATGGTGTTAATTTATGAAGTTCTTAAGTCCAAGAAGGTGGAGAGACCTCTAGTTAAAAGGACACAAAAAGATGAGGAAGATACTGAAGGAGATGAGGAGGAAAGTATCTATGAAGAAGATATAGAGGATGAGGGAGAGGAGAAAAAAGGGTATAAAACCCCTAAGAAGGGAATAAAAAAGGGGTCTTCTTCCTCAAAAAACCTGAAAAAAACCCACATCAAAATATCAGATACTGAGAAGGATACAAAGGATGAGAGCTCTGAGGACAGCAACAGAAAAAACAAAAAGGGTAAAATAAACCCTAAGGGTAAGAAGATGACTCCGATGGAGGAAAAAAAGACTGAAAAGAAGATCGAGGATGATGATAAGGGGACTAAACCCAAATCTAGTGGTAAGAAAAGAAAGAGGGAAGATCTCAAAACCCGCAAAGGGAAAAATCCTAGCAAGCGGAAAATCATGCTTTCCTCGGATGAGGAGGAAGACAAGGAGAAGGATGAGGTTAAAGATGATATGAACCCCACTAAGAGCATGGAGAATAAAGAATAGAAGGAGGAAGAAATGGTGAAGGAGGATTCTGGGAAGGGCCTCGAAGATGAAAACATTGGGAAGGAGGATACCCATCAAAATGACGACACAGGTAATACTTTTGAACCTGAGAATTTAGACCATGGTAAATCGTGCATTGCTGATTTTGTTGGTCTAATTAGCAAAATGTTAGGAGATAATATTGACCTGAAGAATCAAATTGAGGTTATGAGGGGGGAAATGAAAATTTTAAAATGTGTTGGTATTGGGGAGAAATCTGCAGCTGAGTGTCTGGGGGAAATGAAAGAAGTTGTTGGAAATTAAAAAGCACAGGTTGATTTGGTGAACAGAGTCACCAATCTAGAAAATAAGTTCAAAGATTTTGAGGATAGAGCTACTGAAGATAATAGTGTAAAGTAGATAAATAATCTGAAAGCCAAGGTGGACAAGCTGGAGGACACGGTTCATAAGATTGGGGATCAATATCTGAAGAGTCTAAAAGCTTATGTAGGGAAGGCCAAGAGCTTAATGGAGAAGCTGGAGAAGGATACTGGCGATAAGGATAGCCATGCTATTAAGGAGCTAGTTGGTCCGGGAACCCGCACTAGGGCTAGCACCAAAAAGGCAAGCCCAAGGGAGGAAAAAGAGAAGGACAAAAGTGACCTCAAAAACACTATCAATCAGATGGAGGTTATGGTTATTCAAGCCCAGGATATGGTTGGTGGCATGTAGTTGTCTCTTCATGGACCCTTTCCTTTTTGTGTTGTCCCTGTTTATTTTGTTTATCTTTGGGACTATTGCTAGCTAGTCTGCCTGCTGGCTTTTTTTGTCGGTTGTCCTTTCTTGGTGCCTTGGCACAGTTATTGTTTTACTTTCTTTGAATATTTGTTTAACTTTGTTTAAAGGTTTTGGGTCCTTGTAAAACCTTTTTTTACTTAATCAGAACAAAAAAAACTTATATGAACTTATAAAAATAAAAAATAATGCATAACATCACCATATGATAGAAAAAAGAGACACAATTTAGAAAAGTAAGAGCATCACATAATATAGGATTTACATGAAGAAACCCATGCAGGAAAAACATACAGAAGGAAGAGAGGTAAAGTATGCATTATTTTCAAATAAACAAAATACATTTACTTATGTTTGCCTCTTTTTATCCAACATGGATTCACATGTGTACCTCGAACAACCTCTTTATGCCTCAGCCTATTTATCTCATAGAGAGTAATTCTACATGGAGTTTATCCTTGTAATTTCTACATCCAAGTTGTCAATTTTATAAACTTGCTAAGAGCTTTGAAGCCTCAAACAAGGTTCCCAAAGAACCCTTTGTTCCAAAAATCCCAACCCTTGGAAATGCCTCCTCGTAATGGGAAAAGTAACTAATTTTGGCTCTAATTTTCCTCCAATTTGGGCACCCAAAGCTGGAAATTAAATATTATATTGAATTCATTAAATGATAGAACACCAAGAGACGCCTATTGCCTTTTCCAAGTTTTCATTAAGAGAAGCCCAACTATCACTCACGTTTCCTCTTCACTTGTCAATAACCATCCCATTCTAGTCATCCACATGCAAAAATTAATATTAAATATTCATCTCTACAAGTCACCTAGACTGATAATAGAAAACAATAATGACAATAAATACCACAAACTATTTCCCCATATACCCTAAGTTCCTAAGAGTACTTACCAACGATATTAGAACCATGCAATATGACATAGGACTTATAAGGTAGATGGAAACCCAATCCTAACACCACCATCATGATCTATTTGCCAAATTATCTATATTGGATGTTATTATTGCACACTTGAGTCAAGATATTTTTAATCAATCATATAAGAGGGTACTACGACACATGAAGTTTTGGAAATAATTTAAAAGGTAATAAATTTATTTCATGAAATTATTATTTCAAATTTCTCACACTAATTTCCTATAGGGTGTGAATCTTAAGGAGTTACTTATTGTTATTACAATATAAAGGTGGAAATCCATAAACATTGAAAGCATAATTTTGAAGCATCCAAAAAATAGCTTATTTAGGCATGAAAAGTAAATTCATTTCATCATGAACATGTTTTAAAAAATCTTAGAAATTATTTAATTGGCTATAAACATGTGGTTGATATAGACTATAATGGATTGGATATTTTCTTGGGTCAACTTGATTTGTATGGTCAACAAAACAAAATGACAATGAAAATTTTAGGTTATGATTTGGATACCAGTGGGAGAAAGAATTTTGTTTTTGATGATTCTCAAAAGTTCCCTATATTTGTTTTATCATTTATGGCAATGGGAATATCCTAACATGGTAAAAGGTGTCACAAATATAAGTCCTGATAGCACTAAAAAGTATGTGCTAGTGGATGGTCTCAAGGTGTACATCGTCTTCCATTAGAATGAGTTGTTAACAATTCTCTACTGTGAATATTGTTGTTGTATGATTAGAATGACCTCTTTACTATTGTACCTTTACTCCTATAAATTAGTCCATGAAGCTGAAAATAAAATTTCACAAGTTGAGGTATAGTATGGGTCTATTAATGTACATTTTAGTATTAAATAAATTTCAAGAATGTGGAGGTGAAATATTGTATTATTTACCTAATGCCAGTGTATTTAATTAGTCTGGGAGTCAAGTTATGGAAGACAAGTTACTGGAAGAAGAAAACTAGAGACTACTAACATGGACAAGTTGGTTTTTCTTTGAACATATCCATAATAATATCATTTAGGTAAGGTCCATTACTTTGAGATTTTCTAGGATAAGTAAGATATATTTTCCATAGCAAGTCAAATTGTGATATTGCTATCAAGGCTCAACTGTGTAGTTTTTTAGTCAAAATCATTGACCCATGTTTCTCATGATAGATGGGTTCTTGTGAATCAATACTCATAAAACATGGGTCAATGAGTTTTACTCAAAAACTACACAGTTAAATCCTGATAACAATATCACAATTTGACTTTTTGTGGAAAATATCTCTTACTTATCAATTGATGAGCTTAAGGGGATTTATAATCAATGGTTCATAAGGAACAACACTTTCTGAAGGTTTTGCAAAGGGGTTTACAAGAAAATTGGGCTTAACCATATAGGAAACTCCATAGTTAAGTGCACTTGAGCTATAGTAGTATTGGGATGGATGGCCTCCAGGGAAGTCCCGGTACTTCACCTTTGTGAGCATCGCCTAGATAAAATGAGTGACAAGTATTTCATTCATTCTCATGAGAGATGAGTTCTTTTGAACTACTATCATGAAGCATGGGTCAATGAGTTTGAATAAAAAAATACACAGTTGAATCCTAATAGCAATATCATAATTTGACTTGCTATGGAAAATATCTCTTACTTATCAATTAATGAGCTTAAGGGTATTTCTAATTAATGGTTCATAGCAAAATACTTGTTGAAGGTTTTGTAAATTAGGTTGCAAGAAAAGTGGGATTAACCATAAAGTAAAATATGTAGTTAAGTGTGCTTGAGTTGGAGTAGTACTAGGATGGGTGACCTCCTGGGAATTCCCAATGCTTCACCTCTATGAGAATCACCTAGACACAATAAGTGCTAAGTGTTTCATTCATTCTCATGAGAGATGGGTTCTTGTGAAACACTGCTCATGAAACATGAGTCAATGAGTTTGACTCAAAAACTAAACAATTGAATCCTAATAGCAATATCATAATTTGAATTGCTATGGAAAATATCTCTTACTTATCAATTGACAAGCTTAAGGGAATTTCTAATGAATGGTTCATAAGGAACAATAATTTATAAAGGTTTTACAAACAAGGTTGCAAGAAAAGTGGGCTTAACCATGGAGGAAAATTTGTAGTTAAGTGCACTTGAGCTGGAGTAGTAATGGGATGGGTAACCTCTCGAGAAGTCCCATACTTCACCTATACGAGCATCACCTAGATACAATTAGTGCTAATTATTCTATTCATTCACATGATCATAGATGGGTTCTTGTGAACCAGTACTCATGAAACACGTGTCAATGAATTTGACTCAAAAACTACATACTTCAGTCCTGATAGCAATAGCACAATTTGACTTGTTGTGGAAAATATCTCTTAACTATCAATTAATGAGCTTAAGGGGATTTATAATGAATGGTTCATAAGGAAAAACACTTTATGAAGGCTTTGAAAATAGGGTTTCAATCAAAGTGGTCTTAACCATGGAAGAAACTTCATAGTTAAGCTTGCCTTAGCTAGAGTAGTATTGGGATGGGTGACCTCCTGGGAAGTTTCAGTGCTTCTCCTTGTGAGAAACACCTAGATGCAATGAGTGATAAGTGCTCCATTCATTCTCATGAGAGATGAGTTTTTATGAACTACTACTCATGAAACATGGGTCAATGAGTTTGACTCAAAAGCTAAATAGTTGGATCCTAATAGCAATATCATAGTTTCTATGATGCTAGTAAGGTTGTTGGCAAAATCACATTTGTTGAGTTTACAAAATCTATTTGGAAAGATAAGACCATATTGGGAGTTGGAGATGATGCATTTAATATTTTCATAGCCAAGATTTTAGATTACATGGATACTATGATTTAGTACATTCAATATTCATAAAGGAATTCAATTCTTTAGTTTGACACATAGTTCTTTGGTCAAATATGCAACACCTCGTATGTACATGAACATGGCTTAACATGCATAATGTCACATTTGATCATTTTGGCATAAGGATTTTTTGAGTATCATCTTTTCAATTTCTTGAGGATAATAAATTTTTGGAAGGGAGGACTTGTGATGTTCTCTTTTTCAAAAATAGCACTTACAAAAAATAGTAAGTTTCCAATGTCCAAAAATAGAAAGTTGAAGGCAATGAGACAAATTGATAAATATTATTTATTTTATTCATTTTCAAGTGAAATAAAATTAATATCTTTCGTAAATAAACTCTTCAATATTTTTCAATTGCAAGAGGGAGAGCATCACATGAGAAATTTTCCTCCAATCACATACCAATGACCTCTCATACACATTACATAAGGAAGTGGGCCTACCTTTCATGGGGGTAGAAGATCAAGTGGATATCCATGTTCATCATGCCATCTGAGAAGTAGTGTTTTATTTTAAATAAAAATAATCTGTCATACAAATCTACATGCCCTCTAGTTGAATATGACTTATTTGACTAATTTGTAATAAATATACATTATAAAATGACAATGCAAGTCATGATGTTTCATTACTTTGACTAGATATTTAAGAATTATTATGTTACATAATGATTAAATATGTCATATATTCACACACCTCTTTCTCAAACAGTTTGTCAATAATTTAATTTCATATAAATGACATGGAAAATAAAATATATGCTCATACTAAAGATAAATCTCATCTCTAATTTTTACATGTCACCAATAAGTTCTCTTCTTTTGAGTTTCGGATAAAAATTATCCACATCTTTCATGTGGATACAACACATGTACTTATATGAATTCAAATATACATATATGTGTGTGTGTGTGTGTGTGTGTATATATATATATATATATATA
>MU225749.1:2186851-2221244 GCA_018584345.1 Thuja plicata
TATATATATATATATATATATACACACACACACACACACACACATATATGTATATTTGAATTCATATAAGTACATGTGTTGTATCCACATGAAAGATGTGGATAATTTTTATCCGAAACTCAAAAGAAGAGAACTTATTGGTGACATGTAAAAATTAGAGATGAGATTTATCTTTAGTATGAGCATATATTTTATTTTCCATGTCATTTATATGAAATTAAATTATTGACAAACTGTTTGAGAAAGAGGTGTGTGAATATATGACATATTTAATCATTATGTAACATAATAATTCTTAAATATCTAGTCAAAGTAATGAAACATCATGACTTGCATTGTCATTTTATAATGTATATTTATTACAAATTAGTCAAATAAGTCATATTCAACTAGAGGGCATGTAGATTTGTATGACAGATTATTTTTATTTAAAATAAAACACTACTAATTTTTACATGTCACCAATAAGTTCTCTTCTTTTGAGTTTCGGATAAAAATTATCCACATCTTTCATGTGGATACAACACATGTACTTATATGAATTCAAATATACATATATGTGTGTATATATATATATATAATATATTCTTGTCACCATATGATATTATTTATATTTGTATTTGTATCTATTATGCTTTTTATATACATATGTACTTATGTAAGTACACATACTACTTCTTATATGATCACAAATAAATTAAAAAATACATAATATGAAGCTAGTTATAGACCACCCACTCTTTTCTTAACCATTAGTAATTGATATAAACCTCTGGTCTTTAACCTATTCTATGTTTAATATTTTTCCTAATATCTCAAAAGAATATAGTTTGATCATGGTATAATAACACCAAAATTAAATCTGATAATAAGCCAATCAAGATTGTCATTGTCCTTAATGAATAAAACCCCCTCACTTTTGGTTCATTTGAGTTTCCTACTAGTCTATGTTGATATAATTTATAATATATTAACTTACGAAAAATATCCACAGCTGACAAATCTATAATACAATTTATATTTTTAAGCATAAACCTTTTAAGATTTAACCACTATCAATACAATAATTGGTGTTTAATAGTTTAAACATATATAATTGAGAGTAAAACCATTATTGATACCTCAACATGGGTTAATAATTAGACATAGAACTTTCCATACATAACCTACAATCAATTTCTATAGTAATATTTGACTTACAACTTTATTGAGGGGATACGTTCGCTCTTAATAACATTATCATCACTTCTTAAGATTGGTAGATGATATTATGCTTCATATCATGAAAAATTTCCCTGAAAATTTTTTGTATATATTATTTTAAGGTGCTTGAAAGTGCTTATACTAAATTGGTCTTTACACATAACTATTTATAGATCTCAAGAACAAGGACTTGGATAGGTCATTTGTCAAGAAGAAACATAATAACTCCTTCAAGATAGCTCAACATTATTTAGTTCCAAGAACAATGAACAAATTTAGTCATTATGGATACTTATTTAAGTATAGACCCTTGAGGTTGGTATTTAACTATGTTTAGAGAGTACAAACCTTATATGGTCTTAGTAAACATATTATTATTTATATCAAATCAAACCTTTAGGATCTACAAACAAAGTACAAAGATTGATAATCCTTGATCTACACGATCTCTCAACATAATATAAATCTTGTATAATAATATAGAACTACATTGTCTCCTCATAAAATTCTTTGCATATGAAATAAACATAGACCTATCTACTCTCACCACAAAATGCAAAACATTTAAAATAAGCACACACCTCTATAACCCTCAAAACTTTAACAATAAGGCTCTAGATAATTTATACCTAAGTAGTCAAAATATTTATTATAGTAATTGCACCACCCTAAAAAGTTAACACCCATTATTGGTGGCTTTAGGACCTATTAGACCTCATTTTAGTGATTTCAAGATTTGAATGTCTTTATGCTTGATTTCCCACATCTTTCATTTTATCTCCCTGAAACTTTTCACACTCCCCAAGACCTGGATCTACTTTGAAATTAACAATGTTGGGACTAGGTCAAACTAAGTCGGTCTTGTCCTGGACAAGATCAACCCAAGTTGAGATTATCCTCAGGTATTGAATTCAAGTGGGCTCTGTTCTCAATGCAGAGGTTTTTCTTCTTGATCTTTATTTGTGGTCGAACCAACAATATTGAATCACGAACTGAGTATAAAAGGACATTAAGGCCTCTCATTTGATATCGATGACTATCCATTTTATGTGCAAGAATTCCATTATTATTGGTGATTTCAAGAGAAAGTAGAGTCAAGCTAATTAAGGATTTGGATTCAAGATTTGAAGGAAAGGATCCAATTCAAGATCTCCAAGTCTCCATCCATTCAAGTAAGGTAAATCTTCTCCCATTGATGCAAATTTCTCTCCCATAATGGCCAAGTAGAGGAATTATTAGGCAAGCAAGAAGATCCATTCCCCTTCTCCATTCAGGATTTCAAGCATGCATTCATTCAAGATCTAGGATTGGCAAGTGTAGATACATGCATTTGTGAAGGTATCCTTGATTCTACAACACATTCCAAACATGCATTTCAAGCATATTCATGGATTTGACTGACTTCTACACCCATCCATGAAGGGTTTTCATATAATGTAAATATGAAATTTATCTCATTTACATTACTTTCCTTATGTAATTTCTATTTCATTTCATGGTTGATTCCTATATAGGGACTTGACCAAGGCAAGCCCCTTCCCACAACCTTTTACCCCTTTTTCTTGTGTGTAGGAACAAGTTTTCAGAGTTTCAGATCTGAATTTTGGGAGTTACAGAACCAGTGATAGATCCTTTACAAATTTCATCAGATTCAGAGTCTCCAGGACAAGGTCAAAGTTTATAGACAGGGCCAACTTTGTTCGACATAGTCCTTTGGATATGAAATTTTCACAGTCGGAAGTTAAAGGTGCTAGAGTGCCAGATCCAGAACCATTTATGATTCTGACAGTTCTACGATAGTCAAAACTAGATATGAAGTTTACTCCTCTTCTCCTAGCTTCAAGGTGAGTTCATACCTCCTCTTTTCATCTTGCACTTACTTTTATGCATCAGGTTTGATATCACATCTTGTTAATTGTCTTTTTCTTTGTCATAGCATTAATTCCTTTTATATATTTTCATATCATTTTTACATATCATATACATTTTGACATTAAAGGAACCCATACCCAAATCACACTCCATCCTCAAATCTAAATCTTGCATTAGCACCCCTTCATCCTTTTGGGCTATGCTAATATAAATCTGGGTTTGAGGGTGATCCTTTGGGGGTGTTCCTAATGTACCATATCTCGCCCATCCATTTGATTGGGTGAGTGATCTTCCTCCATAGCATTTCTCACCATTTCATGTCGTACATTTTGGTCAACCCAACTTATGACATTTCTTCTTTTGATCTTGGTGTTAGATTTCCTTTGCATGCTTATAGATTCCATTCTGATTTTTGGTGTTAGATTATATCTTTCATTTTCATTACATCTCTAGATCTACCTTGTATGCACTTTATTATTCAATATTTATATTACATGCTCAAATGTGATAGTAGGATTTGTTTGGATTGCGTATTTATTTCAAATTGCCTTGCATTTATTTTTCATTTCATTCTCTTGTGCATGGGCTATATCAATTTGAGTCCAACCTATAGTATTTCGGTTAGAAGAAGTCATGGACTTATGGGTTCCTTTGATCTCGAACCCTCCTTCTCTAAGAATCTTGATGAGACCAACATTCATCTTAGTGATCCCAATCCTATCATGGAGAATAACTACTCTCATTCTTCTCATGATGAAGAAGAAGCATTAAGGGTTCCTCCTGCTCAAGTCCACAAACTTTCCCATGACTTTGAGAAGTTTTAACAATGGCCAGGTCAAGAAAAAAAAAATCATGAATTTCTTTCCATTGTAGAAAGCTTAAGGAAACTTATTTGGAACGATGAACATGGTATTAACATCTTGTGTAGAATTTCTCATCTTATTGAGGTCAATTTCATACCCATTAGGGACTCTACTCAAGGTTTAGGCTTTAATCCACCCATTACAAGTGTTAAGACCTCTTTTCCCATATCTACTTCCATTCCTACTCTGTCCACTTATGCTCCACCTATCATCACAACTTCAATTATAAATCTCAATCCTATACATGTGAGTCTTCCTAGTCATATTACTCCTTCTATCCCTTTACGTGTGCCATGTGTTTCATTGGCATCATCTATATGCACATATCATAGTTTCCTTTTTCATATTCAACCATTCCTTCAATCCAACAATATTTCTAATATTTCTTGTGTTTCTCCTCCTACCATTATTTCTACTGATTCTGCCATTAATAGCTTGGATCAAATTGTGTCTTCTTTGCAACAACAAATAGCTTTTATGACTCAATCCAAGTTCAAAATTCCTACTTGTGATATTGATAGTCCATTGTTTATAGATATTATTTGTGTTGTTATCCCACAATGCATTGATATTCCTCATCTTGACACTTATAACGGTAAGGTGATCCCGTGACTCATTTTAAAAATTTCTAAACCTTGTGTAGTGATTTCTCTCATGACCATAGGTTGATGGAAAATTTGTTTACTAGAACATTTCAAGACTAAGCCTTGCAAATGTATTGTTCCTTGCCTCCTTATTCAATTGATTCCTTCCAAAAGCTTGCTAATTATTTTAGTAAACAATTTAAAAACAACATTGGTACTAGAATCTCTATAACTAATTTAATGCATTGCAAACAAGGTGTTAAAGAAAAATTTATTGATTTCATTGGTAGATTTAAGCATTTGCATGGTTAGATTTCTTATCATGTGCTTGATATTGATGTGCAATGCTTTTTTATTGCTAATTTACAAAGTAACATTAGAGAGAAGATACTTCTTTCTGAATTCTCATCTTTTCCTCAATTGTGTGTAGTGCTTCATCATTATCAACTTCAAGTGAGTCAATTTGAGAGCACAACTCCAATGAATCATATTCCCATTGATAAGAGTGATGTCTCATCCAATTTCAACAAGTTTCAAAAACTGAACAACTACATCAAAATTAACAAATCATCCAACACTTTTGATGAACAGGTGGCAGCAACATCCAAAGGTGTGGCTCCTTTGTCCTCTATTTTTAAGCCTTCTCACAATTATACTCAGCTTTTTGAATCTTTGCATAATGTGATGTTGAAGTTAATTAACTATAATATGTTAACACTCCTCCTATCAAACCCATTGAATCGTCTAAACATAAATCCATATAATTTGATACCAATTTTTTTTCCAATATCATCGTTAGCCTGGTCAGGATACTGAAAAATGTTTTCATTTAAAAATTGTTATCCAAGATCTTACTGATTCTAAGGCTATAATTATTGATGGTGACAATGATCAAGGAAACAAATATGTGGCACCTCCTAGCCAAAACTTGCAAATCTACACCAATCCTTTTCCATCTCATTCAACCAATACTATTGATCAACCTTCTTCTTCCCAATGCATTGACTATGATGCAAAATTTAATGAAGCCAATCATGTTGTTAACCGAGTTGAGAAAGTGAAACCTAAACCTCTCTCCCAGCCTTGCATTACCTTTAACCCCACTAATATAATTAAAGCACCTGATGGTCCTCTCTATATTGTCACAAAGGTTAATGACCTTCCTACCCATGGTGCCCTTGTTGATCCCACTTGCATGGTGAATGTGATAACTGAAGAACATCTTTATAGTAAATAATTGAATTTTTTTTTATGATAAATATGATGTTATTATTCAAACTTTCAATGGTTTCATTTATCCTTCCCATGGTTCCATTCAATTCCTTGTTGAAGTTGGTGTTAAAACTTTAGGTGTTACCTTCACTGTCATTCCAACTTCTGATCAATTTCAAGTCAAACTTGGTCTTCTTTGACTTATCTCCATACATGTTGTGGCTTCTCCTATTCATAAATGTGTTAAATTTCCTCATAATGGAGAAATCATGATTTTTAATCATAGTCTTTATCAACCTTATATGCTTCACGACACAACTAACCTTGATTGCTTTTGGCATTTTATGCCTCACCCAACTCAAACCCATCCTAACCATCTCTTTAGATCATACCAAGCCTACAAGGATCAAAATATTTGTGAACTTAGCAAACCTAAGGATGATCATATATGTGGACTTCTTCCTACACAACCTATACCTCCTCTACATGCTTCTATTCCATCTCCTATTTCTTATATGCATCCTCTTCCAGTCATCTCTCACCCTAGTATGGTTCCTTTCATTCTTCCTCCTAAAGAAGAAAAGGGCCTGATGTTGATTGATCCTATCCCACCCCAAATTTTTAGCAAAACCAAACATAACCGTCATGCTCATGATTGTCATCACAAGCGTTGCGCTAGAGCCCATCAATGTGCTTCTCAAAATATTGCTTCATCTCATACACCTCCTCATGCTTCACTTCCCTTTGACCAACCCATGCTTGATCCAATGGAGGAAGTGAATTTAAACAAAATAAAGATGAACAAATATGAGAATGCAATTTGTATCTTAGATTCTATTACAATTAATCTAGATGAAGAAGATACTCTTGATGATGATGTTCTTTATATAACAATGATATCCATGCTAGTGATTCTGATGACATGTATGAGGCTATTGATATTGATAACAACTTACTAGCTATGCTTTCCCAATAGTTATCCATCACTCTTAGTAATGAACACACCGACCTATCTTCACATCACGGTCCTTGTTTGGAACGGGATATTCTTCCATATTTTGTACTTGATGTTTCTCCTCTTGCGAGTTATCCACATTCCCTAAACACAATGGATCGAGATGGGTGGGGGGAGGGGTAGGCGATGCGCTTGACTAGCTCCTCTTGTGTGTTTTCCTATTTATCGTGATGTGCTTCTCTCGTGTTGTGCTGCTTATTTCATGTTTTGTTTAGATTTATTTAAACGACCCTTTTTACTTTGTTGACACAAGGTGATAAAGGAATCACAATTTCGTCAACATTCTTCTATTTTTATCTCACTTGTTCTATATGTCATTACATGTTATGTTGTGCATGTGTCGCTATTCATAAATGCGCCTTTGTGTTGTCTGCTGGGGATGATGCAAAATGATAGCTACCTATTATTTTTGGTCTTCGTGATGCCGACCCAAAAAGACTCGTCTTTGTAACTCTTACGTGCATTTCTTCCATTGTGCTTGTAGTTCTACCACCTTTGGGGGATGATGAATGTTCATTTTGATATAATTATTATATACACGAGTTACCAAATGACCTACTGACCCCAAAGTTGGTAGATCCCTTTCATGCTCTCTTTTCTGATGTGCTCATTTTCCTTGACTTTTCCTTTCTTGGCAACATTTCACATTGGAAATGTTTCTTGTGGATGCATGTATGCTTTGTTAAAGAAATTACTCATGTTAAGGCATTTGCAATAGCTTTAATGTGGGGGCATACACTATGCTCTGTGCTCACATTTCACACACACACACACACAAAGAGAGAGAGAGAGAGAGAGAGAGAGAGAGAGAGAGAGAGAGAGAGAGAGAGAGAGAGAGAGAGAGAGATTTGATTCTATTTTTAGTGGATCCTTAGACTGGTCTACGTTGCTCATTTGGTCCTTAGACTGACCATGCATGCTTGGTCCTTTGACTAACCATCCCTCTTTGATCCCTAAGGAAGCTTACCTTTCCTTAGGATTGGTCGTTATGTTGCTAGATCCATTATTGTAAGAACTTTAATTTAAGGAATGATTCTTGTTGATGGATTGAACTAGCATAATACAAATTGCTAGACTATTCAATTCCATCTTTTGTAACATTTTCCTTGTATGGTTCACAATAAGGTACTCTCTCTGGTTTTGGATTTGATGAGGAATTAATTCGCTTGAGGGCTTAATGTTTCTTTATCTCCTTAACCTTGATGAGATCATCTTATGCATTTGATCTACTTTACTGTAAGCATAAGCTTGTCTCATACTCCCGCTAAAGTGGGGGCTAAAGGTACCATCCTAAACAGTTAGCACCCGTTATTGGAAGATTTAGGACCTATTAGACTCCATTTTAGTGATTTCAAGATTTGAATGTCTTTATGCTTGATTTCCCACATCTTTCATTTTCTCTCCCCGAAACTTTTCACAATCCCAAAGACTCAGATCTAGTTTTAAATTAACAATGTTGGGACTAGGTTGAACTAAGTTGACCTTGGCTTGGACAAGGTTGACCCAAGTCAACCTCGTCGCCAACCATTGAATTCAAGTGGGCTCCGGGCCTAATGCAGATAATTTTCTTCCTGATCTTTATTTGTGGTTGAACCAACAATATTGAATTCCGCAATGAGTATAAAAGGACATCAAGGCCTCTCATTTTGACATTGATGACTATCCATTTTATGTGCAAGAAATCCATTATTATTGGTGATTTCAAGAGCAAGTGCAATCAAGCTAATTGAGGATTTGGATTCAAGATTTGAAGGCAGGTATCCAATTCAAGATCTCCAAGTCTCCATCCATTCTAGGAAAGGAAATCTTCTCTCTGATGCAAATTTCTCTCCCATGATGCCCAAGTAGAGGAATTCTCAAGAAAGCAAGAAGATCCATTCCTCTTCTCCATTCAAGATTTCAAACATACGCTCATTCAAGATCTAGGGTTGGTAAGTATAAATCCATGCATTTGCAAAGGCATCCTTGATTCTACAATACATTCCAAATATGCATTTCAAGCATCTTCATGGATTTGACTGATTTCTACATCCATCCATGACGGTTTTTCATGCAAGGTAAATCTGACATTTATCTTGTTTACATTGCTTTCCTTATGCAATTTCTATTTCATTTCAAGGTTGATTCCTATACAGGGGCTTGACTAAGGCAAACCCCTTCCCATAACCTTTTTCCCCCTTTTCTTATGTGCAGGAATAGGTTTACAGAGTTTCGGATCCAGATTTCAGGAGTTACAGAACCGGTGACAGATTCTTCACAGATTTCATCATATTCAAAGTCTCCAGGACAAGGTTGAATTTTTTGGACAAGGTCAAATTTGTTTGACATAATACTTTGGATCCAAAATTTTCACATTCAGAAGTTGCAAGTGTCAGAGTGTCGGATCTAGAACCATTTATGATTTTGACAGTTCTGTGATAGTCAAAACCAGATCTGAACTTTGCTCCTCTTCTCCTAGCTTCAAGGTGAGTTCATCCCTCCTCTTTTCATCTTGCACTTACTTTTATGCATCAAGTATGATATCACATCTTGTTAATTGTATTTTTCTTTGTCATAACATTAATTCCTTTCATAGATTTTCATATCATATACATTTTGACATTAAAGGAACCCATCCCCAAATCTCACTCCATCCTAAAATCTAAATCTTGCATTAGCACCCCTTTATCCTTTTGGGTTGTGCTAATCTAATTTGGGTTTGAGGGTGAGCCTTTGGGGGTGTTCCTAATGTACCATATCCCCCCCATCCATTTGATTTGGTGAGTGAACTTCCTCTGTAACATTGCTCACCATTTCATATGGTACAGTAATTACTCCCCAATTCAAACTTGAAGAGTTTCAACAAATTGATTTCAATATTTATAAAAATGGAAAAATATATTATTTATGGCTAGAAAACTAGATATGGACTTATATTGACATGTCAAATTTGTATGTTTATAGATTTACTACATCTTAGCTATAAATTTTACATTTCACTAAAATATTATATAGGATTTATGCCTTTTACCACATACACATACACATACACATACACATGCGCGCGCGCGCGCGCCCACACACACACACGCACACACACACACACACACACACACACACACACACACACACACACACACACACACACACACACACACACACACACACACACACATGCGCATGCGCATGCACATATACCCCCTCAATATTTATTATAGAAAAATAGGTTTGGGGTTTTAATCCTCTAAACCAACATAGACCTTAATAAGAGCTACCATATATTGTACATCCTCATGAAGGTTTGTAGAAGCCTTAAATTCATTAAAAAAATATTCAAATTTCCTCACAATCAATTTTAATCATTTGTATGCCAATTCAACATCAAAATGAGAAATAAAGAGTTTGAATTATACCAATTTCTTTTCAAATACCTATCCAATAATGTCAAGCTCTCATTGTTGCCTTTTGCACTATCACCACCACACGACTTTTATTTTCTCTTGTTTCAATATTTTAAAATTATTATTTGTCATGAAATTCCCCTTCACAACTTTGCAATAATATGCTCTCTTATTCCCTTGTTTAATGTAAAAGAAGTGAATATTAAATTTAGATCATTGGATTTTTAGAACATGTCAACGTGTTGTACCTATTCATCAATTCATATTATAACATACATTACTTTACTTAGAGTCTAGAACATATGTTTTGAGCTTCCCTTTAAACCTTTTTTAAATCAAAATATTTATAATAACCACACACACACACACACACATCACATATTCAGATATATTTATATACACACATATATATGTGTGGGCAGAAATATCTACACACACACACGCGCGCGCGCGCACACACACACACACACACACACACACACACACATGTATTGATGTAAATTACATCCCTTTATAATTTCACATTCACTTTTGGCTCACTTTGGTGGTTATCCATCATGCTCTTGATTCATGACTTATTGTGCTCAATCCATGGCCAAATCTCCCAACAAATCTTGAACCCATTGACTTTGGTTTTGGCCAGAAAGCCAAGAATATGGTGCTAGGTGCCATAAACCTTGTGGACATTAGGTGCCATAGTCTAGCTCTTTTTGGCCCAAATTTGAACTTCTAATGGTTTGGAAGATGTTGAGTGCAAAATTGCTCCATGATGTTGGCCTTCTTCAAAATTTAAGTCTGAAACATGTGAGTTGTGTAGGAATAGAACTCTCTTCCCCTTATTTGTACATTTCTCAATCCTTTTTGCAAGAAATAACTTCTATCTTTTTAATTGAGTAATTCAATCAAACATCTTCTTAAGGCAATTGAGGAGAGATTTGAAGTCAAGCATTCAATTTTAGCAATCATGATCAAGTTTATGGGTTCCTCCATGAGTGAAGGCATGAATTAGATCCTTTCAAGCAATATCAAAACTTTTATGAAGCTCCAAGGTAAAAAATTCATAGAAATTTTTTATATTCTCAATTCAAGCATTTCCTTAAGGTTTTCAGCCTATGTCCTATCAGGGGTAAGCTCTCTCACATCGTATCATAGTTGTAGTGGAGGTTAATTTGTACTTGAAGTTTGACTTAGGAAATCTCTTGTACATCATAATATTTTTTCCTCTTTTCTATGTGCACATTACAAATCTGGCAATCAAAAGTTGTAGAGTTGTAGAGAGCAGACTAAGACATACAATTCTAGATTTTAAACAAGCATAAAACAATAGTCTATGTAACTTAGCACATGTCAAATTGTTTTGGTTAAATTTTGAAGGGTGTGATTTACTAAGCATCTTGATATATAATCTAATTTTTTGCTGATAAAAGGATCTCCATGTCCAGGGCACCTAGGATACTCAATTGAGATTTTCATGCTAAAATTTTAGTGACAAGAACTCCTTTCTATATATCATTTTCAGATATGTACTTTTGTGCTTGCTTTCTAATTTGTTTTTATCTGTTTATGCTTAGTTTTGTTAATTTTATAGTATTTAACCTAGTTCTTGCTTCATTTCTTGTCCTAATCATATCCACTCATATCATCTTAGAAAAGGGAACAATTAACCACAATGCTTACCTCTTCTAAGGGACAAAAGTTGAGCCTAATTTATTGTTCTCTATTGAAAATATGGTGTAGAAATGATTCCTAGTTTGCATGCTAAGCTAATGACTTCCAATTTCCTTCAACATTTCATTTTGGTGCACTTGATGCAACTTGCATAATTTCTAATTTGGATGTTTAGATCTAAGTTTAGTTTAGTAAAATTTTAGCTTTATAGAATAATTTTTGAAAATAATCTTTTATGAACTTGCATACATAGACTGGTCATCATTTTTTTTAGCTTACATTGCTTAAATAGGTGTTTAATTAATTATTCCATTGCTATAGTGCATTTTTTAATCACTTGTCTCATTTCTATAATTTCATATGATTTGCTAGTTGCTTGCATTTTCAAATTCACATTTGCATAAAAGACTCTGGAAGCATAAGAAAATTAATTTACATTTGCCTCTAGCTTTCCTTCTATGTTTTCTATGAGCAATTGTGTGTTGTTGGAGCTTGTAATTGTGTATGAGTTTCATAACCTATAATTTCTGAATCCCATATCCTTGTGAGAGGAATTTATAAACTCATGGCTTCCCATGGTTTAAATACTAAAGGTGTTGAGCCTAAGTTGATTGTTGACTTATACCAACCTAGGAGCTTGGGTGAATCCTCTTCTCTCAATCCAACACCTACCTTGCCTAGCATTGTTGAAATTCCTTCCCTTAATGCTTCTCATGACGAGGTTGATTCTTCAATACAAGTATCTAATCCATATTTGGTAAAGATTGAAAATTAATTGGGAGATCTTCAACAATTTATGAGTCAAGAACACTTGGCTAGAGAGGAAGTCCCCTTGATTGAAGGTTTAATGAAGTTGATTCAATGTTATGAAAATGGTGTGCAAGTTCTATGTGGCATAGTTTGCATAATGAATGACAAGACTATGGTTGGCTAGTTGCGCGAAAGTGCTTGAACATTCATTTTTTCTCTTTTCCCATCACATAGATGACTCCATGTAGTCTTCTCTCACCTTTGTATTTATTTCATCACCATCATCTTCATCTTCTTGCTCTATTACTTATTCTCTTTCTTCTTCACTCTCACTATCATCCCTCTCATATACGTGGCTCATTCTCCTATTTTAATAAGTGCTTGTATTCTAGCTTGTACACACTGCAGGGCTTCCAATGTAACATTTATCCTTCTTGTTACATCTACTCCTACAACTTTTGTTTCCCTTTTCTTTGGAGGCATTCTATTTTCTTGACTTTTATTTCCAATTAATGCAACTCCCTTGCTCACACTCCTCTATAGGGATAAAGAGATGCACATACTTTGTTCCCCACATGAACCACTCAAACTTACATTTTCTTGTTGAATTTTTGCCAATATCATTCTAAGGACAATGCACTTTATCATAGAGCTATAACATATGCTTCAATAGTAAATGATACAACACAAACAAAGAAATCAAACAAATAGGGGCCCCACCAAATAAATTTACCTTGGAAAAATAGTAACCATGCACAATAAGGTAGGAACATACCTACATTTTTGTTTCAGGACAACCTACAACAACATTCTTATAACCACAAGCTCACATACAATAGTGCTATCACACATGCAAGTTACTAAAAGAGTTAAACCAATAAGTAACACTTAGACAAGGAATTGAGAGCCATATTCTTGTACATTCATAAACTGAACAAAGAGATTTAACAAACAATTGGAGGCTTCTTTTCCTTACTTGAATTGAATATATAAATTTTACATTCATTTACACTAATTAATAATTATGTTCACAGGGTCTCTCTCTCTCTCTCTCTCTCTCTCTCTCTCTCTCCAACTTCTCCTCTGCTATTGTCTTCTTAGCATTTTTTGTTCCCCTTGTATCTATGTTTTGTATTATATTTTCCCCCTTTCGTCCTTTTGGCTCTACTATCTTGTTTGTGCCCTTTTGTCTTAAATAATTTTTCTCTTGGCAACTCTTCTTCCTTTTAAAAATTTCCCAAAACTTCCTTCAAAGCTGGGTGAAGAATTCACAATCTTCTTGTTTAAGTGCTAAAATATTTTCAATTAACATAAGATATGCCTTCCTTGTCATTTCGAAATTACCCAACGTCTATCCCAAATCAACTTAAAATTATTGGCATTACTGATGAATTAGGATGATAGGTGAAATGCCTCTTCCACACATATTTGGCACTAATATTGAGGATTCAAATAATTTGTTAGGAAATAAATGTTACCCCTCCCTATTATAGTCAAGGTAAATTATGTTGAGGCATTGCCCTCATTCTCTTGCAATCAATCTTTTTCCAACACAAATGCCTTTTTTAATATCTATGATTACCTCTTGAGCTTACTACTTAACTTTGTTCAAAATTAGGTCCTTCACAGTATATTACCTCTTAATACCTTGCAACCACTTTCAAATATTCCATTGCTATTTAAAACTTTCAACTCGTAATGGTAGCATCATTTACATTTAGGCACTCGAAGACCTCCTTCATCAATATCTCAATTCACCAAACAAGATCATAATCCACTATCCACATGTCATTAGGTAGAAACATCTTCCTTAAATTGCAAATGATCTTACAACATATAATACTCATTCAAAACCATATGTAACCAAACACATAAAGCACCACCCATTATCACCATTTCATTATAAGACAACTTTTGCGGTTACTACAAATACAACATGACTCCGTCCAACTTAACAAATAGCAAACCACACAACATAATCTCTCGTAAGTGTACATACAATTACTACAAGTGAGCAAAATTACCGGAATGCCTATTCTCCATATAAATCTACATTAAAAATACAGCATTTATAACAAGAGACACAAGCGTCAAAGTTCCTGCCTATTGTGTAATGTTTTTAGGGGTAAGATATGGTGAAATGAGAATGTGTTTAAGGTAGTGTGGACAAATTGTGTGACACTAATCATGTATAAATAAGAAGACATATTTTGGCACCAAAAGAAAACAATATAAATTGAATATTTGAATAATATGTTGAACAGAAGTTCATTATCTTCGTAATTAATTGTAACTTATGAAAGAAGTTATGGGAAAATCATAAATAATAATTTTGATGATTTTGTAACTTCAAATTTTCATATGTATACTTTAGGAAAAATAATATTATTTAATGATGAGAAATATGACCAACTATTTATTATTTTAATAATATAACATAACAAAATAGTAAATAGGACAAAAGAAATAAATTATTATTAAAAATATAAATATATATTTAACTATTAATATCTTATATTTATTATTTTAATAATATAACATAGCAAAATAGTAAATAGGAAAAAAAATGATCAAAATAAATTATTTTATAAATTATATTAAACATTTATTTTAAGCATAAAGAGTTAAAAATTTAAATTTTTTAAAATAAACAATTAAAATTAATTGTGTTTAAAAATTATAATTAAGTGCAAAAGATATTTAAGAATTTTAAAATCTTAAATGCTAAAAGTAGTTGAATAATTATACTATATTATATAATTTAATTTCAAAAAGATGACAAATATTGATAGCTCTAATAATAATAATACATTTATAATGTACATTTAGTACAAATGACATGACATGTTCTTTAATGCTCTAATAAATACTACCATGTGCTTTTTAAATTTTCTTTTAATTAAACTTTTAAAATGTGAATTTTCTCATTGCCTGTTTTGTTCACAGCCAATAAAATTATAAATAAATAGCATTATTTAGATTTTTTAAATATGTTGAAATTATCAAACTTTACAAAAAAATATCGAAATCTGATTGATTAAATTAATTGATTTCAAAAACTAAATGATTGCAATAGTTACTCCTATGGCAGGAACTAATAACTTAAAAGGACCAATAATATTTAAACTTTTTAACTACCCACCCGTAGGGGCGGGGCTAAAATGGAAATATTTGCTGCTTTAAAACAGCAGTTACAGTTACAGTGGATCTTAGCCTGGCCCATTCATTTGACAGCAACATTCTAAGCGAGAAGACTGTTCTCCCATAGTTGGCCCTGTCTAATGATGATACTGAAGTACAGAGACTACTTCCCTTTTACGCCAAAGCTATATTATTAGATCCAATTTATCCAAAAGCCTCGACGGCAATGCTATTCGTTCGACCCAATCCATTCAAAAGGCTCTACATCATTTCAGCTGTCTAAAATTTGTTACGATGCAGTCTGAAGACGCCACAGGAGGAGATTTTGCTATTACCGTTGCACAGGTTTTGATCTCTTACAGAATGTTAATTATCAGGGTGTTTTTCATTTCAGGGTTCAATTGGCATACAATTATACCAACATAAAAGGACCATTCGGTCCCGAGGATTGGTTTGTTTGCATTTTTTTTATATTCCCATTGAGAAGAATAACAGTGGGCATGCTGTTTGTAATTTGGAGTTTAGGATTTTCCAAATAACAAGCAACGTGCTTGATGTTCAAGCTCTTCCGCCTAGGCATATGCCACTAATTTTCCGTTGTTTTCATTCATATTGCATCTTCCCAAACTCATATAAATGCAAAGTTGATTTACGGGATACAAGAGGTGTAAAACAATTCTATATTAATGTGGGATCCTGAGTGCATACGGAAGCAATTGAAAACCCAGGTAGTAAAAGTGCTGCTAATCTTTTTGGAAATCAAGAACCAATTTCAAATACCAATTTAGAGTGGTTAGTGCTTCGTCAAGGGTTGGAGGTTAATTCTAGTCTTAATAAGGATGGACTTTGTCTGATTCTTTATTCATCCTTTTTGGGAGGAGGACTTTGTTAGGTACGTTTTTTCGGAAAGGACTGTTTACCTTAATTGTTTAAAATTGGATAAGGATGAATATAAAGAATGGGAGAAGAATACATTAGGCGTGTTCGTTGGAAATGATCATCTGCAAGGACCTTTTGAACATAGCTCATGCTAATTCGGTATATTGTTTACTGCCCATCTTTTTTGGTGTTTTCCTCTTAGGCAATCCCTAGATTATCAGAAGATAGTTGTATACAGATACGATTTACAATAAGGCTGTCTGCCATTCATTACCTTTACCAAAAGTAGATGCGAATCAGGTTATTATAAATAATACTTCAATACTCAGTTTAGGAGGGTGAATATTATTAAGCAGGCGTTGGATTGGCACCAGTAAAGTCAATTTTGTGGGTAAGATGTAGACTCTGTCTCTTGGGACACAGGGTTATATGTTAGCCTTTCTACCATTCATAGTACAGAGCTTTGCATAAAACGCTGCTGTTCATCTGATATTACTCTATTATTCTTTGATGTAATATAATTGAATTTGTTTTTAAGGAAAAAAATTATAAAAAATTGTGAGAAGTTAATTTAGTGAACGATGGATTTTTTTATATAGCTACATTTTAAAGATTGCTATTATACGTATAAGTTATTACTATTTACCAATGTATCCCCTATATCATATTGACATACAGTGTTGTTATTAATTCTTCCTATATATTCAACACTATTTTAATAAACACAGCTTTTAGAACATTGCGATGAATTAAGTTTTTCTGATTTTCTATCACAGGGAATGTATTGGAACTTGGAGATAAGACAAATGAGTAAAAGGAGATATTAACGTGGAACAAACTTTTACCATAGAAATATTTAACAGGTAGATCAACAGATTGTAACTATGAAAACATTACAATGGCCACAAACATGAGGCAAGGGGACCCACAAAAATATATGTTTTTGATACCATCAGAGAAGAATATATACGGAACCTCATCCTTTAATATCAAGAATATTTAACAGGTAGATCAACAGATTGTAACTATGAAAACATTACAATGGCCACAAACATGAGGCAAGGGGACCCACAAAAATATATGTTTTTGATACCATCAGAGAAGAATATATAGGGAACCTCACCCTTTAATATCAAGAAAAAGTTAACAAATGACCCAAGGTCAACATAAGCTACATAGAAAGCATAAAGCTGAAATAAAAATGATCCAAAAGGATCATGAGCAAGAAAGCAGCCAGAAGCAACTAACCAAAAACCAGAGAAAGAATGCCAACACACAAACTAAGGACCCTTCGAAACCCTAACCTCCCACACCACCTAATGCAACCTTTGACAACTCTCAAAGCCACATTCCATCTCTGAGCCACCACCACCACTTGCTCTGGAAAAGGATTGATCGGACCATCACTGTTTTTAAGAGTCTCAAATTAGAGCCCACGTATAACTTCCTTTCTTTTCTTTGCCCATTCCAACACCCCACTGAAAGAGAAGGTAGGTTAAAAGCATTGGGTACCCTCCAGGGTGCCATTCTTATGAGATATCAACAATTTTCTTAGAACAAAGCACAAATTCTCACTAAATGAAGTGAGATCTTGGAGCTCATGATTAACTGCCTAAAGTTCCTTGTTTAGATTGCACATGCTCCCAACAGAAGCTGGAGCCAAAAGACTTTTATTTGTCACTTCACAACCACCAGTTGAAGCCTAAACCATTTTCTGAGAACTCTTCTCATTGCTGCCTCTTGATGAAAACCTACCAACAACCAAATCCTTAAATTTGAAAGCCTTGACCATCTTAGACTGAAGCGCAGAATTGGTAATCCAACTGCAGATATCCATAAGACCGCATCATTATCCACATTAGAACAATAATCTGCTAAAATAATAGCCCTAGAATGCAAATAACCATTGTCTTCCAACCCATCTGAACCCATATTCAACTTCACAAGATTAAGAGAAGAAGAATCGGGTAGTGAAGAATTGCATGCAGAGAGTGATTAGAAACCTTGTCACAAAAGAATATCATTTCTAGAACCACTGAACTGATGCCTCTTAGCCATGATCCAACCGACCCAAAAGACCCTGCATGCCTCATCATAACCAAACCAAGGGGGCAACAATAAGAACATAGAGAAAAACCGTAGACCAATGAAGAAATCACAAGATTACCAACACCTCATGATAAATATTGAATGGAAGCATGGGTACACATGAACAACGTAACCCCACCTTAAATTACATGAAAGCCCATGGAAAGAAATGATGGAAGGCTGAGTGGACGCGACAAGCTGACGACAGGGATGAGGGGCATGATGGACACCACAAAGGGTGATCACCTTGTAAGAACTTCAAAAAATGCCATGGGTCAATGCAACTACTAAACAAGGCTAAAATGAACCTTACTAAACACCTGCATTGGCGAGGTAATCAACCATTTTGTTCCCATAACAATAGCAATGGACAAAGGAAATGCCACTAAACCTCTTACACAAATTGACAGCCACATCAAGTAAAGCTTCCAATTCAAACAAACTTGTTTCCGAAAACCATTTGTCAAGTTTGGCAAGTTGTATTCCACAACAATATTCTTCCAATCAGAATCTAAAGCCATATCAATCTTAGACATAGCTCCCTACCATTCTGCTTCATTATTGGTTCTATGGAAAAATAAAATAGAGCTACCTTAGTGAGAGTGCTAGGGGAATATCTTATATTAACACATACCCCTTGGATGGGGTAACCCATAGAATAATATGTTAAATTATCTTTGAGACAATGAGGCTAATGTTTTGGTTTGATGGCAGAAAGATGTTGAAAATTCCTTGTAAATAATTGTCTGGTTAAGGCCAACCACATATGTGTCATGCCCCTGCGATATTATGCCTTTCACAATTCTGTTGATGATGGCAATCTGTTTTATCTCTGTTGACATTAAAGGATAATCGCTAAGAAAAAGATCACAGTTATTAAGGATGGTAGTCTCTGTCATTACTCACAGCTTTATTGATGGAAAGAAGAACAGTTTGTTAAAGAATGTTTAGCCCAGACCAAACACTAAATCGCTGGTTACCAAGAGCCACATGTTGGGAAGTAGTGGTCCATTTTGAAGAGACGTCTCTTTTGGGTTTCGGCACAACGGACACGTCTTTCCATTCCTCCCACGGGATATAAATGGAATGAACAGAAATAAGAATAAATGCAAAAATAGCAGATATAAGGATTGCAGAATCATACAGCAGTCACCAACACACTCAGCAAAGAAGCCACTCAAGGAAATCACAGTCTGAAGCTGACACCCAAACCGATACTACACGCACTCAGGGGGTCTTACAGCAGTATGAACCTCATACAGATCTGACATAAATTTGTATTCACGGATGTCTTTATTAGACTAACCTCCTTATCATTAGTTAAGTGCGCGCGCACACACACACACACATACATGAAAGGAATAATGATATAGCCTATGTTGATTTTTGTGTGTTATTACTGATAATGATATGCCCTTGATGACAATAATATGAAGTGTTTAACTGTCTAAAACCCACCTTGTGAGGGAAAGGACTTGAGGTGTAAAATCAGGGTTTTGAGGGGCTAGTGAGGAGGTCTTCCTAGTGGGACTGTTGCGGTCTAGGACAAGAAGGCACTCACTAACTCAAGTCACTCCTTACAACCTCTGCCTAATTCCAAGAGGTGGCAACTGTTTGTGGGGAGATGAGATATGATCGAGGAAAGAAGAAACAAGCTGCCAAGCAAGTGGGTTGTGGTATACATCCCTCTTGGCTCGGTTTAGAAATGACATCGGGCAGACCCATCATGTCTCTATACCAATATGTTATCTAATGGAGTTTGACTAAATGTTTAGATATATGGATGTACATGTATTGCATATGTTTTTCTTCATGTTATTTTGCAAGATCTGAATCCAAGGATCACAATATTGAGGGAAGCTTTATTTGGTGAGCCAAAACCCTAACCCTAATTTGTTTCAATAGTGATACTAGGGCAAATTCTAGGGCAAATTAGGAAGGGACATCACAATTGATATTAGAGCATCTTTCTTCCCACCCTATGAAAGGTAGTTGATATAAACTAGCCAAAGGGCTCAAAGTGCATTGGAAAGAGAAAGAAGGAAACTTGCATCCACCATGAGCAAACAAATGCGCAATGAGTTGAAGGCCTTCATGGAACAAACAACTCAAACCACTCAAGCCCTCATGGAACAGAATGAGAGGAATGAAAGAACCAACCGAATCCTCCTTCAAGACATTCAAAAGTTGAGTAACTCCAATCACTGTGTGAATAATAATGCCTCCCTTAGGTTACCGAACCCTTGGCCACCAAGACCTCCCTTCCTACCTAGGGAGGAACACTTGGAAGAAGAAGAAACAAACACTCCACCCATGAATAATGTTGATGAGATTGTAGAAGCATACTTTATAATTGATCCTGAACTTAGGAGGGATCTCTTTTAAAGATGTCTGTGATGCCAAAATGAAAGCTGCCCCTAATTAGAAAAGAAAGGGACAAATAGATAAGGACCTAAAGGAAAGGGTGAGTAAGATAACTAAATTTGACAAATTGGGAAAAATCACATTTTGTTTGTGGGTGCAAAAGTTAGACACTTATCTCTCATTAAGCCCCATGATGGAGCAAAATACCATTAAATTAATGGTGCTCCATATGATGAGAACAACCCATGAGTGGTGGCACCATGGCCTTATCACCCAAGGTCACCAACACATAACCTCTTATGAGGAATTCACACAAAAACTCATCAAAAGATTTGATTGCAAACATCCACAATGGTACTTCAAAGAATTAACCCAACATAAGCAGCAAGGGACAGTGGAAGAATTCCTCATTGAATTCCAAAAGTTGGTCATCATGGTACCAAAACTCTCTCAAGAGAGACTCACATACCTATTCATGGAAGGATTGAAAGAATCAATCAGAATTACGGTGAGCGCCTTGGATCCAACAGACTTGGAAGAAGCAATTCAAAAGGCAATGAGATTTGAAACTAACCCATCAAAATATAAGTACACATATTTCACCTCGAACTCACATTCCAAGTATCCTCGTAGAGATGAAAAGCATAGGAGGGGACATTGAGGAAATACATGCCTCTATTGTAATGAGGATTGGGAACCTAGACATGTATGTTAGGATACAAATGCCCAAAAACAATGAGGTGAACTAAGAAAGAATTTGTGCTTTAAATGTAAAGAATCACGGGAGTGTGGACACATGTTAGAAAAAGGAGGCCGAGCCCATAAAATGGAAGTAACCAATGACAAAGAGATTAAAGAAAACCCTAACAAGAAGATAAGGTATGAAAATGAAGAACATGTAAAATTGGTCACCATCTCTCAAGCCTCTGAGCACTGTACATTTAAAATCAAAAGCATCATCAAAGGACAAAAGGTTATCACACTAGTGGATAGTGGGGCATCCCACAATTTCATTGATGAAAGATTAGTTGCAAAGATGAAGCAAAAAACCAAAAAGTTTAAAGGGTTCACTGCAACCACAGTCACCACAGTCACAGGAGCTCTGGTCAAATGTACTATATAAGTTCCCACAACTAGAAATCAAATTAGGGAAACACCCCATTAAAGAAGACTTACACGTATTACCATTAGATGTCGATATAATATTAGGTGCTCCTTGGATATGCTCCTTGGGATGCTTCATGTTTGATCTTCCTAACATGAAAATTCGCTTGCAACATGAGGGACAAGAAATCACCTTGGAAGGGTTATCCGATGGGTCCCCAAAAGTAGTTCCCTAAAAAAGAATGGAAAGAATCTCTGGGCATGGGCAAGGAGAGTGGGCTGCTCAATGTATGATCCTTAGATAAGACCCCTACCCATGGCAAAAAAATCCACATTGACATACAATTGATCTTCAAAAAATATAAGAAAGTATTTGATGACATTCCACCAGGGCTACCCCCAAAAGGAGGATTTGAACACACAATAGAGTTGGAAGAGTGTGCGAAACTTGTGATCACCACACCCTACCGATACCCTCGTATATTCAAATAAGAGACTGAAAAAACTATTAAAGAGCTACTCAAAATGAGACATTTCAACCTAGCTCTAGTTTGTTCGCATCATTCGTTGTGCTAGTTAAGAAAAAAGATGGTACCATGAGAATGTGCATAGATTGTAGAGCTTTAAACAAGAAAAGCATAAATAATTGATACCCCATACCAAGAATAGATGAATTGATCCACGAACTTCATGGAGCCAAATACTTCTCCAAAATTAATTTACAATTAAGGTATCATCAAATAAGGATGATGAAAGAAGACATTCTTAAAGCTGCTTTTCAATGTCACTATGGGCATTTTGAATTTTTAGTCCTACCTTTTGGATTAACATATGCCCTAACAATATCTCAGTCTTGTATGAATCATATATTCCGAAATCTAAGAGGGTTTCTACTCATTTTTTGATGACATTCTCATCTACAACAAAACATGGGAAGAGCATATCAAACACATTGAAGAAATTCCAAGCTTTTTGGAACAAGAATCTTTGTATGCTAAAGCTTCAAAATGTGAGTTTGGCTTGGAGGAGATCCTTTACTTGTGTCACAAGATCAATGCACAAGGGGTAAGTGTAGATGAAGAGAAGATTAAAGCCATTAGGAAATGGCCAAAACCCAAAACCATACCACAACTCAGGGGCTTCGTGGGACTATACAGTTACTACATACTTTTTGTAAAGGGATTTTCCAAAATAGTCATGCCACTCATGGACCTGACCAAAAAGGGGGCCTTTGCGTGGAGTGTCTTAGCAAGCCTTTGAAAGATTAAAGGAAGCCATGAGTTAATGTCCTAGTCTAGCTATCCTTGATTTCACATTACCATTCGAACTAGTGTGTGATGCTTCAAGGGAGTTAATTGGAGGAGTTCTTATGTAGAATAAGCATCACATAGCATTTGAAACTCACAAGATTATAGAAATCAAGAAGCACCATTGTATGTCTGATAAAGAGATGTTGGTTATCATGCATGCCTTGACCAAATTCAGATAGTACTTGGTTTGTGGAAAATTCAATATCAAAACAGATCATAATAATTTGAGATTCTTCATGAACCAAAATGATCTAAATGGTTGGCAACAAAATTGGGTAAGCAAAATACAAACTTACGACTTTGATATTGAATACGTCAAAGGGGCAAATAATATGGTAGTAGACGCTTTGTCTAGACGACCCCATTTGAACACCATTGCAAGCATTTTTGAAGATCGTAAAAATGACATCATGGTAGAGTATGCCAAGGACCCACAGGCCAATGAGATACTAGAAGGGAATTTGTTGAATGAAGAGTACAAGGTAGTAGAAGATATCCTTTATAAGGATAAGATATTCTTGGTGGCCAATTCAGGAATGAAGGATAAAATCATTAGGGAATACCATGACAATCCCTTTGCAGGTCCCGAAGGGTATTATAAAACATATAAGCAAATAAGAGAAAATATTCTTGGAAAGGCCACAAGAAAGATGTATTGAAGTATGTGCTAGAATTCATGACCTACTAGAAAAATAAGACAGGGCAAATCCACCTAGCCGGTCGTAGATAAAAAATGGGAGAGTATATCCACGGACTTCATAATAGGGCTACGTAAAGTCCAAGGAAAAGACTGCATCTTTGTGGTGGTAGATCGACTCACTAAGTATGTATATTTGATGGCAATATCTACTAAACTTTGGACTCCACGAATAGCAAAGATATTCTTCAAAGAAATCTTCGGATTACTTGTTCTTTTGAGAACACTATCAGTGATCGGGACAATCAATTCCTTAGCCTATTTTGGCAGGAGCTCTTCCTGTTAGGAGGAACTAAGCTCACACCTAGCACAAGTTATCATCCTCAAACAGATGGGCAAACTAAACTTGTTAACAAATGGATAGAAGGATATATGAGGAATTATGTTATTGGTCAGCAGAACGTGTGGATAAAATAGTTGCACCTTGGTCAGTACTGTTACAATGCTACTCATCACATGTCAATCAAGATGAGTCCATTCAAAGCATTGTATGGGTATGAACCAACTACTTTTGGAAGTTTGATTTCACGATAAAGCAGAGTATCTGGGGAAAAAGATTATGTATAGCAGAGTGACATTATGAACACCCTAAAAGAAAACTTACATCAAGCACAAAATCAACAAAAGATCTATGCTGACCGAAACTGCAATGAGAGGACATTTGAAGCTGGAGAAATAGTATTTTTGCTGCTGAAACCATATAACAATTCTCCATCAACGTAAGTAACACAAAAAAACTTAAGCCTTGATTCTATGGACCATATAAAGTTTTGAGAAAGATAGGAGAAGTGGCTTATGAATTGGAATTACCCAAGAATAGTCATATCCACAACATCTTTCACGTACCTCAACTGAAGAAAGTGCTAGGGAAGCAAGTCACCCCATGTGTAGAGCTACCTTCGCTTGATGACGAGGGTAAACTAATCATGGAACCAGAAAGCCATTCTCAACATGAGAGAAAAGCGACTGAGGCATCCGCATAAGACTATCCCTAAATTCTTGATCAAATGGAAGGGCCTACCGGAGGAAGATGCTACGTGGGGAGGAGAGAATATCTTCAATCATCCCAACTTGAAATTGCTTGAGGACAAGCAATCTTGGGCATGGCGGATTGTCATGTCCTTACAATATTATGCCTTTCACAATTGTGTTGATGATCGCAATCTGTTTTATCATTGTTGACATTAAAGGACAATTGCTAAGAAAAAGATTGTAGTTATTAAGGATGGTAGCCTTCGTTGGTACTCACAATTTTATTGATGGAAGGAAGAACAATTTGTTAGAGAATGTTTATACTAGACCAAACTCTAAATTGCCGGTTATTAATGTTTATACCAGGAATAAAGATAATCAACAAAAAATCAAAATAAGAAACATAAGGCACAAATAATTATCCTGGGAAAACCCTTGAACTTGAGGGGAAAAACCCAGCCACACAATAATATCGCTTTATTGAATAATAATAAGAGTCTGAAATACAATACCCCCAAACTCAGAGCTCAAACTGAAGCAATGATCGACACACCATGCGAATACCATCAAGATGTATATATGCTTGTCTTGACCCTTCATTGTCTTGATGTCTTAATGTCTTGGAGATCATTAGGATTTAAAGCAACAATGAGGTTCAAGCAGTGTTAAGCTCAATGATGCAACTAGGAGCAATCGTAACATTATGAAGAGAGAAGACCACTGCATTGATATGGATAGCATAAAATCAGCAAAATGGTCATTGTCAATACAAAGAGGATCATCAAAAATTGTAAAAGTCTGTGAGTTTTGTAACTGCAATGCCCACATTTAAGATACTAGATTGGACATTACACAACATACTTATCCTACACCAAACTTAACTATTTTGTTATATATATATTTTTAAATAACATATCATTATAACTAAACCAACAATTTAAGATCCTACTTGTTATAATGTTTGTCTATAGTACAAGAAGGAAATGAAATAACTTTAAACAATAGCTTTCCTTAATACTCAAATAACAATCATAACATTTTGTCGCATACCTGAGCTTCTCTTCCTCATTTCTATATTGTATTCATCTTGCCCCATCAATTCTTACACTTGCATAGATCTCTACACAACTCGATGCACAACATAAGATCCCTCAAAATTGAGATTCACGAGGATAAAGATTATCCATCTAAATAA
Organism: Thuja plicata; assembly: GCA_018584345.1. Lineage (NCBI taxonomy): Eukaryota > Viridiplantae > Streptophyta > Pinopsida > Cupressales > Cupressaceae > Thuja > Thuja plicata. The sequence continues at coordinate 2,213,149 of MU225749.1, forward strand.
CTTAGTTAGATAATTCAGAATGTAGTTGCAAATGGAATATAAAAGAGGGGAAAAGTATATACAAAATTAGGAAGAAGTGGAAAGTTCATGGGTGACACAAAAGTACAAGACCTAAGGGCCTGACCTAATGCCTCAGGGGCTCATCAGTGATGGCCTTGCCTACGTAAATCGCAGAGACATCATAGTTCAATAGTTCAATATACTATTGTTATTAATACCAAGATTGTTTGCTTGATGTCTTCAAACCCTGTGGAAAACATTCTCAACACCTCACTATCTATGCTTTACTTGAACATGGTGGATGGGAAAATTGTGAAGTTTTCTAAATAAGAGGATTTCAATAGGATCATTGCTTTATAATGCCACTAGCCTTATTGAAAAGAATATGCAATTTCAAATTGCTATGTACAATTCTTATATCTACTTACTAACTCCTTGATATGCTTGCAAGAATGGTGGTTCTCTTCCTGACATCGAGAGGAAGAGATTATCAAAACAATCAAGAAGGAAAATCTCACAATAATGGATGGAGAGGGAGAGACTATCAAAACAATAAATTCCAAAAGAAAGATTTCTCTAAGGTACAATGCTATAAATGTGACAAGTTTGGTCACAAAGCATATATACGTCTTGATGGTATTCGCATGGTGTGTTGATCATTGCGAATACCATCAAGACGTATATATGCTTGTCTTGACCCTTCATTGTCTTGATAATGAATCTTGGAGATGAACTCTACATTTTTTTGCGTTGTTTACATATTTTATGTGTTATTAACTTACTATTAACATGTTTTTAGGTCGTTGAGACCTAGTTTGCTTATCACTCAGTTGTTCTGAGGCGACTTGTGAAGGTGAAAGAGGCATTGGGTCAGATGGTTATTAGCAACCAATGGGGTATCTGTAAGCAATCAAATTCAAAGAGGGCCCAAGAGGTGAAGGCATTGATCTTGGATGATGATTGGTGGGTTCATGTAGAATATGGATTCAAATTCACCGAACCTATCATGTCTATGCTTCAGTTTGTTGACACAGATGCACCATGCATGGGGGATGTCTATGATAGCATGGACACAATGTTGGAGAAAATAAAATCGGTAATACAAAGGAGAGAGAATGATATTGAAGACACCTTTTACAAAAGGGTGGAAGCCATTGTTCTACATTGTTGGAACAAGATGACCACACCATTGCACCTCCTTGCATATGCTCTATCTCCTAGGTACTATAGCTCACAAATACTTGCTATCCCAGGCAGAGTGCCACCATGTAGAGATTTTGAAGTTGCTAATGGGTTCAAGAGGGCATTTAGTACTCTTCAGTGATCCAGAGGTGGAGTCAAGTGTAAGGAAAGAATCTGGATTTTTTGTCTTTGGAAAAAACCTTTCCCCTTGTGCTGTCAAAGATCAATGCAAAATGGATGCTATTACATGGTGGTACCTCCATGGTCAAGATTATATGTACCTCCAACCTATTGCAATCAAGATCCTCTCACAAAGTTTTTTTTTGGCCATTTGTATTGTAGAATTTAACACTAACATTCTTGAATTTTATCTTGCATTTTTTATTTTTTATATTGTTGGTTTTCTCTCCAGGTTGCAAGCTCTTCTACTGTTGAGCGGAATTGGAGTACATACTCCTTTAACCACTCAGTAAAGCGTAGCCGGTTGGTTGCAAAAAAAGCTGAAGACTTGGTGTATATTCATACCAATTTGCACGTTTTGTCATGTAAGGATCCCCAATACAAGGAGGGGGCATGGAAGCTTTGGGATGTAGCACTTGAGTCTGCCGACTTGGATGCAACCATTCAAGATCTTGCTAGAGCCACTATGGTTGATGTGAATGATGATGATGATGACATGCCACATGTTGTATCTAGTGCTAGTGGAACCGCTTTGGGTTCCAATGATGATCATGACCTACTTGCAGCCGTTGAAAATCCCATAGATGATTTTTGATAATCCTTGTGATGATTGATGAACATTGAATCATGTTTCATGAACTACATTTTCATTTTGTAATTAAGTAATTCAATGTAATGATTTTCATTAGAATCGTGAACATAGATCAATGATCAATTATTTAAAATTTTAAATGTTTATCTTTGGCATTTGGCATTGATCAATTATCAAGTATCATACTATGAAATGATTTAGTTTTAATTCTGTATATTTCTCTTATTTTTTTGTATATATAATGCATACACACACACACACGCACACGTACCCATACACACCCAAACCCCTAAATTTTCTTTCACGCACCCACATACCGGGTTTTCGTACCCGTACCCATCCCCGAACACAAACCGACAACTTAGTTCAAGGTTTTGATATTCCAAATTCTTCATTACATAGGAGCCAAGTGGTGTAAGACAAACACAATATTGAGTACATGTGGAAACCATTGTTTTGGTGGGAGTTTGTGGATATTTTCATTTATCATCGAATCAAAGATGTCATCTTGAGAGTGAGTTGCATTCCTTGTCTAATGCTAATTGGGATAGGAAGGAGGCTCTTCAGGCTCTCATCACGAGATTTTTGAGGATGATGAGTTTTGGAGATAGTAGAGCTTGCAATGTTCCTTGGCAGGAATTGTCTGATGGACATTATAGTTTGATTCATGACAAAGGTACAATAACGCTCAAATATTGGGTTTACATAGACCCTGTAGTGTTCTTTGGCCAGAAATGTGTCACCTAACAGGTAAAATATCTAGATTCTAGACGTTGTGGGCATTAGAATATGATTCGTTTGCAATTGCTTGTGGGCAACAATTGGGTGGACTGTCATTCCTTTTAAAAAAAAAAAAGATAATTAATAATATTATTTAAGTTGGGCCCAATAATCTCTAATATTAAGGGCAACTTAAATTATATTATTATAATTAAAATAAAAGATGTTAAGCACTAGTACCAAAATATAAAGTATTTTTAAAATACCTCAAATAAAAAAATAAAATAAAGTAAAAAATAAAAATATTTTCAGATATTTGGAGGGAAATTTTGGAACCAAGGGCCCAATTTGAAAAGGTGTATCAAGGAGGTGCCGATCTTCACTTGGAAGCCATCATTCAAGTTATTCTTTACATCTATTTTTCAATTAGGGTAGCTTGTTCAATCTAGGACATCCAAGGACGAAAACCCTTGGTTTGATTAGGGTTTGAGACTATGACAACCCTCTTGGATTCCATGATTGGGACCAATGATGAAAACCCTTGCTTCCAATCTTGGGTGATTCGGAATCACAAGTCTATTGATTTGTGGAGGATTTTGAGATATATTCAATTTGCTACAGTGGTTCTATACTGTTCTTTTGTTAGTAAATACCATCTTTGTTTGGCAAAACATGATTGAGGGTTAGTAGGTGAATTTTTAGAATCTTGATCAATTTTCCAACATCAACTAGGACAAATCTGAGTTATTTCCATTACCATAGCTGGATGCCATTGTTGGAAGGAGGAAATTAGTCATTTAGGGCATAAATCTTCTGGTTTGTATTTATTCAGCCATTATTCATTAGAAAAGTCATTTAAGTGAGGCACCTTCTTGCAAATGGAGATTTAGAATCATTTGCACATATTGGATGTTTCCAAGGTAGGTCACGCATCAATGAATGTTGAGTAGCTGCCAGCTTGCTGTACAATCCCACCAGGCTAGTGTATCATTCAAGGGTTTGTTTTGGGTGATTGGTGATAAGGATCAACAGTAATAGTAGCATTTGCAGTCATCAATAGCATCTCCAATAGCAGGGAGAATGTGGATCTGAGGGGTTTTTGGAGGAGAGTTCTACCATTTAGGGTGGCCATACCTTGTTCCAATTGCTGCAAAGCACGGGCGAGTCTAATTGGAGGGCTTCTATGTTGATTTCCACCCCTTTGATTTGTTGAATGACTGCAAATCTAGGGTTGTGAGTGCATTTACTAATTTATTTTACTGTAATACATTTCCAGTAACAAAAATCAAATTTCATAATTTATTTGGGGATTGCAATTGGTTCTTATGTATTGATATTTCAGATCTTTGTGTATTGTGGTCATATGTTAAGGATTTGGTATTGTTAGTCATCAATAATTTTGAAGAGCTTGGTGTCAATTTTGCCTAGCTAGGATTTACTATAATAAATTCTGGTTTTTGCAATAGTTAGGGTTTGAAGTTTACTATAATAAATTCTGGTTTTTGCAATAGTTAGGGTTTGAAAAGAAATTAGATTGGCTGTTACATTCCAATTCCATTAATAAATTAGAAACAAAACTAGGGTTTTGCCACTACACTCATTGGGGATATCTCATTAGGCAATAACTCTTGCTACTACAAAGATAGCTACACTAGAGGGTTGTAGGTCTTGATGATGAAGCTCCTGGGTCAGAGTGCAAATGGCAATTGAGACTAGGATGCCATTATATTAAAACATAGATACTTGGAAATAGCTCTATTTTTAGTCAATTGGTAAAACTCCAGTGCACATGGTCAAGGGGCAATGCCCCTCATGGGGTTCGGGTACAAAGCCCTTGGTGCATCCCATGTTTTGATATATGGTGGGGTTGAAGGGCAGAGCCATTGCCACCAAGCCCAAATTAAGGCCTTTGAAAACACACAAGCCTTTATCGTGCACACTATTTTCACAATTTTATCACTTATTGGTGCAATTAGGTATTTGGTGAAATTTAACCTACACAAAGCAGGGAGAATCTATATCCAAAACCAGCCTTTATGAGAAAGGTAGGGAATACAACTGGTAAAATTTAAAAAACCATTTTTCCTGAGAGCCTTATTTTCCTATCTTAACATGGGAATGCAAACTCATCATACTCTTGCACTTTCCTGTAATGTTTGAAGCCTTATTTTTCTATCATGAGAGTTGTCCATTTGTCTGTGTTCCTTTAAAAGATCATTGTTTTCAAGATTATTGCTTCTTGAAGGAATTGTCTTGGGCAAATACTCCTTGTCTTGGTCATCCCCATTCAAGGTCTTACGGGTGAGGTGGAGTCCTATTTGGAGTCGTGTCTCTGTTAGGAGAGGCAAAGAGCTTTGACGTATCAGAATTAAGAGAAGCCACACAACATCCTCCCTTTTAGCAAGAAAAATATGTTGGACTCAGATCCACTCCTTTCTAGTAGGTGGCTTGCAACTTGGGTTTCACCTTTTTAGCTGAAGGAGAAAATTTGAATACTCATCCCCATTATGTCCTGTAGTATAGCATCTTCTGCAGCCAAAATCCTTTCCCTTATGGTTCTCTTGTTGATTTCAATTGCTATTTCAAACCTTGATTCATATTATATGGATAATGGTTTGGAAAGGTCCATTTCCACCATAATTTGAGCAAAGGTCAAGTAAGAATGAAGAGTTAAAGAATTACTAGATGTAGCCGGCCTTAAAAATGAATTTACCAAATGAGTTCTGTAATGACCCACCCTAGGTGGACACTTGCTAACTCAAATTTTCTGCCTTGTTTGGTTTGTTTTGGTAATGTTTGTGATATATTGGCAACATATATAAAATCTAATTACATTGGACAAGAGACATAGGAATTAAACATTCATCATATGTTGGTAGTGTTCAAGGCATCACATCAAACATATTGACAAACACTTGGCAAGCAAACTGTATAAACTCAGAACTCTGATTTTATTAACCAACTAGAAACTAAAATTCTCTAATCCACTCAGAGCAAATTACAATTGAGAGTTAATTGCAAAATTTTTATTGAAGCTAATTGGCAATTATAATGAAAAACCTGGAAATCAACGCAGCACATCAAATCTATCAGGATTCTTTGAATTGTCTTCACACATTGCATTGAACCGTCCCCTAGACATCCATCGTTGGGTATATAGAGCCCAAAAGCTGATTCGAAACCCTCCTGTGATCAAACTCCATTTCCTATGGACTCACGTGGCTGATATATATACTGCGGCTGCCCATTAATAAATCCATTCGCTGGTTTCAAAGGCTTGTATTTGTTTTGCAAATCATTAAATTGACCTGCTAACAATTTCTGAAACTTTTATGGATTCAAAACACCAAATTCCTCTCCAATACGCTCAATCATGGCTTCTGTATAAAGCCATAGCATGTGCACAATTCATTGGACATTTAACCAATTCAAAGTGATGGAAAAACTTGGAAGAATTTATAATTCGTCATGCTGATAAACTGAAACCCTTGTTTCAATTCTTTCTCCACACCAAGAAAAGAAAATACACTAGTCATGAATGAATCCATTTCCTCTTGCCTTGGCCTTTTATAATTCTCCAAGAGCAATTTGTATCTTCACAAATACACTTCTCATGACTTAACGCACATCCTCGGTAATTACATTGGAAATAATAATATTTAATTTCTCCACTCTCAAAGTTTGGCGCCAACATAAAAACTAATCATTGAAGGCACTTTAATTATATAACTTAGCCCATCCACTTTATTATTTTTATAATTACCCTTTATATTATATTATTAATAAAGTATGACTTTATTAATAATAAAATAATTGCGCACACAGGCTATAAATTTGAATTCAAAGAACCAACCATAAATCCAGATGTATACTGCAAATGTCAGACATCCAAGTGCCTTGCCCAAAATAGCAACTGCATGAAACTGACTTACTATAAATAGTAAGTCCATGAAAATGAGCTATGTTGATCCCAACCAATCTCCTTACTGCCACCAAATTGTTTAGGTGCCCTGCTAAAAATAGTAACTCTGACTTTCCCGAAATAATAACTTATTATAAATAGGAAGTGTGCCAATCTGACTTAAACGAAGAGCAAATCTGACCTCTAGAGTGGGGAAATAGCCTCTAGCACTGCCAACTAAGACCCTCTATCAATCTGATTAGCCTAAGAAGGTCAAATAATAGACTAATCCCACAAACTCTGATGCTCGCGAAAAATGGGGACATTACAATTTCCAATTGAAGATAAATAGGAGCCCCAAAAATGAAATGGTAGCTTGGGTAATCCAACCCAATTAAGAATGGCAGTATAGATCTTTTTGAGACGGTTGAATTTTGATTACATGGCTTAATCTGATGGTGGTGTTTGTCCCAAGCCCAAGGTCCTTAGGCACTTCACAAATTAGAAATTGTTGATGCAGATTTTACCATCAGGGAGAGGTGCCAAGTTTTTGGCTTCAGATTCTGGAAGTGGTAGATCAGAACATGTTCCCTATGTGCAGCCTCATCCTACAGAGCTCCTTTACCAAGATCGATGATGGAGGGTTCACATGTTTAACCATGGGAGGAACCCCACAATTTGTGATGCTTATCCTTAAGTTGATATAAAACAGAAGAGATATTTTCTAAAATCATGAGGGTTTTCTTTTACCTGCTGTACATGATTAATTTGGACAGGATTTAACAATCACAGAGGCAGACTACTTCTTGTCATTTTAAGGGGAGCTGTCATGAAAGCTGATGAGCTCTACTCAAAGGGAAGACACAGAGGGTCGAGGATAGTTGAAGGGTCAGCCATGGCTGTTTTTGCTATGAAAGAGTGGATATTCAAGGCAGAGCCCAAGATCTTTGCAAATGAAGCCTTTGAAGGGCATATGCATGCAGGCGGGGTGGAAGAGCTGTGATTGACTGGAGTAGAAACCCGAGACATGGCAGCAGAAATGCTGCTGTCAGATAGGTGCAATTTCTAATCAGAGGAAATGCAATCCAACTGGTCTAAATATTTTTTAAATTCATCTTGCTACTGTGTATATGAGAAAAATCTTTTCACAAAACTTGTAGATAACACATTTGGAAGACTGATGGGAGCAGAAAAAGATTTCGGAAACGCCATCCCTTTATACCTGATCTAAAGATTGTGGTAAGCAGTGGAACTGGGACCCATCTTAAGACAAGTTCAAGTACTTGAATTGTGCTTATCTTGGTAAAGCAAACTACCACCAAAGGTGTTCCCATCTCAGTATAAGCAGTATATTAGGTTTGGCTATTTAAAAGCATGTTTGTCAAGCTAAGAACTATAATGAATATGAACAAATTATATGTATTGAATGAATGAAGATTACAATGAGCGAAGCTCATATATACAGAACCGTGAGGTTCATATTTAGCAACTTCCTAAATATACAACTATCTAAATATACAG
>MU225749.1:2225861-2239764 GCA_018584345.1 Thuja plicata
TTACAATGAGCGAAGCTCATATATACAGAACCGTGAGGTTCATATTTAGCAACTTCCTAAATATACAACTATCTAAATATACAGAGCATTACAACTGGAAGTATCGAAAATGGAAACATTCTAATAAGAACATATTTTTTTGGTCAATGCAGCATGTACGGCTGTTATGCTGGCAAATGCAGCAGGTATAACAGTTTAAGATACAATATAAGCCTTGGTCAATGAGGCAAAAATCAATCAAATAGCAGCCCCTTTGGTCAACAACTTAACACAGCAGAGACATCAACCTTTGAAACTTCAAACCTAGTCAAACAAGTCTTGGTCAATGTTCTTGTCTGGTGGTTGTTAGTGCTGACGTTATCAACATAGGCCATCTCTAAATCCAGTATTTCTACTCTCAAAATCAGCACAGGTTAAAGAAAATAAATGAATGAATGGCACCCTTACAATGGTCATGTAGTGCCATTTATACATGGTAAGAGGACAATTAATCTGTCCACGTGACACTAATTGGCCTAATCAGGCTCTATCCTCATTTGATGCTGGCAATGTCTGTCAGGAGAGAGGAAGTATGAAAGTCTATACTTAGGATGTCAGCTATTTCATGGAAACAAAACTGATAATATCAGAATGAGGTGATAATACTATTTTTAATGTTGTCATTTATCCAGGCCCTATTTTGTATTTCTTATCTTTGCTATCTTAAATAGTTCTTCACAACAGTTGGAACTTGGAATGTCCATCTCACTGCTTGCCTGTAGGGTGAAGGTTTATCAGGGGCCATAACGTGTAAGGTGTTTAATCATCCCTGCTTGGAGATAGTCCCGAAGAATGACATATTTAGCGTATCAGATCTCTGATAATTCTATAATGGTTGATGCCTAAGAGGAACCATTTCCATTATCATGGTGGTAGACAAATCAAGATAAAGATTCCCAGGGCTTCCAAAATGGTGATTGTACCTATCTGTAATTCCAAATTATGCTTTTTCAGATGTCATTTTGCAAACGAAGGTGTGTTGTAGCTTGCAGAACAAAAGTATATTCCCGTTAGAGCTCCATCATTCCCAAATGTAAACTCAAACTCTTATTGTAAAATTAAAAAAACAATTCAAATCTTAGATTTTATATTTTCACACATAATAAACTACGCCTTTAATCATATTTGCTAAATTTCTGTCTTCTCTTTAATTATATTAAAAAACCAGTATTTCTTTTCAATGCAGTTCTCTTCCCTCACATTACCCCCCAAAATCAATATTTTAATTTAGAGTATTTCATATGCATTTGCATGCTCTTTTGTGAGTATTTATGTGTGCAAATCTATTGAACAAATTTATTGTATTCTGTCTTGCAGTCCTTTATATAGCAACTTCTAAGATCACAAGGCTGTAACCACAATCAAAATATTTGTGGGAAAGAGTAACCAAGTGGTGTAATGATGCCTGTAGGCCGTACAAGGGATCCAATATAATTTAATCATATCTTGGATTAGATGTTAGTTGTTGAACTAAGTCATTATGCCAGAACACTTGTTTTCCTTAAAGCTAAAAGAAACCATTCCAAACAATTTGTTGTGATGTAAAGCAAACTGTATATGTTTGCTGTAAAGGACGCAAAAAGATAATAAGAGAAGGCTTTTAACTCTGCAAATTGTTGATGTGTGAATTTTGTAAACCACAGGGCAGTTCTTTGAATGTATTCTGCATGTTCTTCTTTGGAAACTTGTAGCAATATTACAATGCTTATTAATTCAGGAAATATTTATTCGTTTGTAATTGGCATGAAATTTCTTGTTAGTTTCTTTAATATAGTTTTGAATCTTTTCACTGATAACTTTAGGTGCATGCAGGAAAATGACCAAAACATAAGTTTGATACGCAAAGAAAATAACTCTTTCCAACATGCTGTAGGGAGCCGACCCAAACTGTCTCTTCAAATACCTTCAAGGTCAATCAGTAATGGAAGTACTAGTTTTCTGAAAGTGAACCTCCCCCCAACACCAAGTACAGCAAAGAGCAAAACTCCCATTCGAGGATTTCCACCGCGGCCAAGCTTTAAGAATAAGGCGTCTACTTCAGAGGGCGAAAATAATGTTCTGCTGGCACCCGAAGCATCATCAAAAAGATTAGTGCCTGAAGTAGAGAATAAAGTTTCATATTTAAGGTCATATTCTTTGAAGAATGTCCTAGCAGCATTTTCAGCAAACAAATCTTCATCACTTCCAGTTAACCGCGATTCAAAATTGTCTCCCTCAACTTCCCAATTAACACATGGAGTAAAAGCTACTGATCAGCCTCCTGCAGTTGTAAGCATTTGTTCCCTTTTATTTCTCACCTTGTATGAATGGAGTTTAAGAAATATAGATGGTAAAAACATAGCCTAGAATCTAACAAATTTAATTAATGCTTATGCGGTGCTTATTTATACAAAACATTTATTAACGAACTTTGAGTATTAGTTTTATCTGATGTTCACTTAGTTTTTGGGCTTTTTAAATTTTCCCTAGGTGCATTTGCTTGGAAACAATACCGGAATGCCTCTTAGGCATTTTCTCCAAATAGTGAAGTAAAAATGATCAGAAACAAATGGAGAGTTGATATACAAGAGTATTTAGACGAAATCTCTATAATCTTCTGCATGTTCTGGTCTTTTACTTTTGGGTTTCTCTTGTTTGTACAAATCATTTTTTATACTTAATTACAATGCCAATGTGGGTCTCTGTTGCCATTTCAAAAGAATTAAATGAGCGGTGATAAATAGAAATCAACTTGCCAAAGTATGCTTACAAACATATTGATATGATAACAGGAATACAAAATGAAAGAATTTGTTTGAGCTTGGTTGGATTTTACCTTGGCATGGAAAATTACAATGCTCAAATTAGGTATTGTAACCAAACAGTTAAGGGACGGGGCATCTTTTTTTAATTGCAATTTTATGTTAAGCAACACTAATCTAGCTACAGCTGATCTTAAAAACAGTTTCTTGTACATTTTTAGGGACTATATATTGAACACAACAATTTTTTTTTGTATATTTTCACATTTATTGCTGTGTAAGGGTATTGATTGAAGGTTTCCTTGTGTGTATTTCATGTTTGTCGAGCTATTTCAAGTTGCTACTTACACAGCTTTTTCTATGTCATAATTCTCTTAAAAACAACATTAATTATTGGACAGGACATCATTTTTAAATTCTTTTTTTTTAAAAATCTAGCTACAACTGATCTTAAAACAGTTTCTTGTACATTTTTAGGCATTACATAGTGAATAAGTGACAATTTCTTTTTGTATCTTTTCACATTTAATGTTGAGTTTAAGGTTAGTGATTGAAGGTTTCCCCGTGTGTATTTCATGTTTGTCAAGCTATTTCTAGTTGCTACTTAGACTGCTTTTTCTATGTCATAATTCTCTTATCCATGTATTCTGTTATGGCCTTCTAAGTTTTGTTTCCATTCTACCAGCTAAGGGAGTGAGCTTCATTGTTGGATGCTAGAATTGCTTGTACAATTGTTAGATATTTCATATTTTAATCTATAGTATAATGTATTTGCATATTCTTAAGAGATTATATCATTATAGTTTGTGTTTCGATGATTTGGCTATTCCTTGAAGTTTCCTTGCACTTTTGGGTTTTCATATGCAGAGGATAAAGCATCAGCAACTAACTATTAAATAACTTGCGGACAAGTTCAAAGTTTGATGATCACCCTATATTATTTATTACTCTTTAATCCCGCTTTGAAAAAACAAATTGACCATTGTTGTATGGTTGATAGATATTTTAAAATTGTTATTTGGGATTTTTTTCATGTCATGATTGCATGTACTGCTAGGAGTTCTTAATTAGAAAAAGATGGCTATATTCAATGTCATCTGTTCACTTGCTTTCATAGGCTACTAACTTGACTTCTTGTTATAGAATTTCTCCTATAGCATGGTCACTGTCATCTCTATTAATTGAAATAAATTTTTTGGATCCCTTGAATATGAGCAAAGGAAATTTTCTTGACAGCTTCGTAGGCAGGTTGAAGGATTTTTTTTTCATTCAAATCTCTTAGTTTTTGTAAGTATCTCCTGGAAAAAGCAGAGCTATTGTAGAAAATATCTGTTTCAATCACCTGTAGGATCCTGCAAGTTTCAAAATTTTTTAATCTCCTAAACATAGTGGGTGATTTCTAAGAATCTAATATAAAGGACACTGGTTTTATTGAAGTCAATTGATGATCTGGATCCCAGATTTTATATTGGGGACAGCATCCAGACCTGAAAACAGTGTGTTACATTGGTGGCAAAAGTTTACAGAACGTGCAAGAAGCTAAAGTTTTAGACTGTAAACAGACTTGGAAATGAGTATGCAATGTAAAGAGAAAATATATGATTAGGAACTATAATTCATTATTGTTAGTGTTCTTTATGATATATCTGAGGAGTAATGGAAAAAGTTCATTACTGATCCAAAACTGGAAACATGGGAGAGATGGAGAACTAAAATATATTATTTACAAGTACTTGTGTTTTATCATAATAGTTACAAGTTAGCAAGGGGATGGCTTGAAAGTTGTAATGTCCCCTTCTAGACTAAGTCCTACAATCACAATTGCAATAAATCAGAATTGGGAAGACAACTTACATAAAGCTATTTCCTTGTTTGTTTCTTGATAGTCCTGCAATCATATCAGAAAACACAATTGCATGCATATATTTGTACTAGCTAATTATGTTAGCTTAACATCTAGGAACTTAAATACAATCTTACTATGCTGCTAAATTCTGAACATAGTGATTGAGTCATGGTAGGTTTGACCAAGTCTATACCATGCTAAGCCCAAGAGTGTAACATTGGCCCCCTTGGCCTCGGTGGCAGGACTTTGACGTCCACATGAGGTGGTTTACTTAGTGGGAAACTTGCCTTACTTCATACCTATGCTTCATCCCTTATAGTTGATTATGTCATCATGTTAGTAGTGGTTGGGATTTGTAGTGGGGTCCTTGACTTGTCCATTCTAAGCCCAAGAGTGGGACTTTGACCCTCTTGACCTTGGTGTCAGGACTTTGACCCCACCAAGGTGGCCTACTTAGATGGCAGCTCTATACCCTCTTACCTACATCTCCCCTTTTCCATTCATGATGAGCTTCAATACCTTAAGTAATACATAATGGTAAACATTGCAGAGTAACAATGGCACTAATTGAATATGACAACAATATTAATATAGCAGAGTAATAACAGCACTAAGTGAATATGGCAGTAATCTAAATATTGCAGATTATGGGTTTAATTACTTGCTTAATATTAGCGCTGAAACTACCTTGATTAATTATTCATTAAGTATGCAAAAAGGTGGCAAAGTAGACTAGCTCCCGATATAAGGTATCGAGTATAATATGATTCAGAGCTATTGCTCAGGCTTACAATTTGATTCTGATTTGTATCATATTTATATATAACTCTGCTGTAGGATGAGTGTTCAGAGTGATCAAAGAATATCTCATAGGAACAGTATGTATATACATACCTTTCCTTACTTGCCGTCACTTTCTCCTTGTGACTTTTGTTTACTCCTTTATGTTCTGCCTTGCCGTTCAATGGTATTCAGACCAGTACGTCTGTACTTTTCTCTCCTTACATGCAGAAGATTCTGATTGTTACTTCCTTCTAATTGACGGCTTCAATACTTGTCCCTTTTATTTCCTCTTATCTTTTCTTCAGATGGTTCGGTGCCTCTATGAATCAAATAAGGTATTCTTTATAGATGATGGCGACAGATCATGTTCAAGTGACGTGTCTTTACCTTCATATGTGTTCTAAGTTATGTGCCAAACAATTATTTTTACTAATCGTTGATTTTTCAGCAATGACAAAATTGATATTGCTCATGAGTTATTTATCTTTTTCATTTACTTCTACTTTCTTTTTGAAGATGGATCTCAACTACCCAGGATGCTCACACAAGTACCTCAAATTTTCCCAGCTCTCTCGATAATTTTGACAACTCGATCAGCCCTTCTAGAATTTTCTCTTCTTTTGTCTTCATCTTTCGTATTGGACCCTTCAGGATGGCAAGATACACCTACTCTGATACCACTATAATGGGCTGCTGCTGCCCTGTTTGTATCTGTTTTTTTTGGTTTGAATTGAGTTTGTTGTGTTTTGGCAATGGTTTTTCAATCACAAGTATAGTGCAAATATGAACAGATGTTTGCTACACTTCAATTGAAAGAAATTTGCAATAAACTTCAGGAACAACACTGCTGAAAATTCCAGATTTAAACTTAGACTTCAATAATTTTTTTCCAAAATAGGTCATTAAATATCATTTATTATCTAAATAACACATACATACAAAATGCAGCAATGAAATTGTCATTGTTGTTAACAATATCTGCATTTTACAAGGTCCAAAATGGGACGACCAGCAATGTATTAGCAGCGCTAACAATCTTTGTGAAATGTCCCCTGAAGTCGACCTTCTCTTTAGCTGATATGCAGTACAAAACCCTCTAAATCAGAACTCTGAATGATCAATAAATGCAACTGTACTTCCCGTGTGAAAGCACCAAGTGATTCTCCAAACTCTATCTTTCAACAGCGCGAAGAATGTTGCTCATGATGGTTTTCGTCCTCACAAACCTCTGAGAAATAATCTCCAGCAAACAAAATCTTACAATCTCCAACCAAGCATGAGAAATGAGCTCCACAAAATTGCTTTTATATCACTCCCAAGAAGTTCGACCCTCTTCATGAATGCATGTGGGACTAAATAAAATAACTTTTCTTCTTATCAATTTTTAAGTTGCTTCTTTTAAAAAAATCCCTTTTTCCTTTCCTTTTTTTCGGGATTTGCTTTTTCTCCTTTTTTTTTTCACGAATGCTTTTTATTACGCTAAGTAATTGATAAAATATTTGATGTTGTATTAACAAATGATCAATGTGATCATTATAAAGAATTTACAAGAGATACAAAATAGAAAGTTTCTAAAAGAAACTACAGAAGATCGAGTAATCAATCTTATCTATCTAACTTACATAATATTACGAAAGATGACCATTAACCTAATAAACAAATATAATAATATTCTAATACCCTCCCTTATGGTCAATCTGTCAACAACACCAAGCTGTCCCCTAAACTTAACAAACTTATCTGGACCAAGAGGCTTGGGGAGAATGTCTGCAGTTTGATCCGCATTTGGAACATACTGTAACTGAACTATCCCGTCTTCAACCAACTTCCGAATGTAATTACAATGAACGTCCACATGTTTGGTTCTTTCATGGAAGATCGGTTTCTTGGCAAGTTTGAGAACTCCTTGATTATTAGGGAGCAAAGGAGTTGGTTCTACTTGAAACATCTGCATATCCACAAGCATCTGATGAAGCCAAACTGCCTCACAAGCTGCCTTAACTACTCCCCGATACTGTGCTTCTGTCGAGGAGAGAGACACTGCCTGCTGCTTTTTACTAGTCCATGTGACTGCACTAGATCCCAAACTGAACACATATCTAGAGGTCAATTTTTTATCATCAACCGAACCTGCCCAATCTGAATCTGTGAACCCACTGAGTCTAGGATCATGACTCCTAGTTAAAGAAGTCCATAATCAGGAGTGCCCTTCACATAACACAGCACACACTTCACTGCTACCCAATGACCAACCTTGGGGGCTGTCATGAAGTGCTGACTGCAAAACTGAGATCAGGTCTAGTGGCAGTGAGATAGATGAGATTGCCCACTAGTTGCATGTAAGTGGTTTCATCAAAGGAGGAGAATTAGACTTGGCTGACAACTTCAGCCCTTTCTCCATAGGTGTGGAAGTAGGTTTACAATCCTGCATTCGAAACTTGTCAAGCAAGTTCCTGGCATACTTAGACTAAGAAAGAAAAATGCTACCATCAGCCTGCCAAACCTCAACACCTAAACAATAATGGAGAAGCCCCAGATTTGTCATATCAAAATCCTTGCACAGGTCTTGTTTGATTTCTGCAATCAAATGTGTTGAACTGCCAGTAATGATCAAGTCATCCACATAGACAACAAGAAAAAGAATATCATCACCAGAGCGTTTGATATACAGATTACTGTCAGAAGGGTAACGCTGAAAATCATGAACAAGCAAGTACTGATCAATCTTGATGTACCACACTCAAGGAGCTTGTTTGAGTCCATAGAGTGCTTTCTTGAGCCTACATACTTGGTGTTCTTTGCTAACAACCTTGAAACCAGGAGGCTTCGTCATTTAGACTTCTTCCTGCAACTCATCGTTCAGGAAGGCACTCTTAACATCCATCTGATGGACTTTCCATCCACACTGAGCTGCAATGGCGAGAAGAAGACGAATTGTACTCATCTTGGTAGTAAGAGCAAAAGTCTCCTCATAGTCAATGCCCTCCCGCCATGTGAACCCTCGAGCAACTAATTTGGCCTTGTATTTATCTAAGGTACCATCTGCATGATACTTGACCTTATATACCCATTTGTAGCTAACGGGCTTCTTCCTTGGAGGAAGATCAGAGAGAACCCATGTGTGATTCTTCAGAAGACTTTGGTATTCTGCATCCATTTCCTGTTCCCACTCTAGAATCCATGTTGCCTCTTTAAATGTATGAGGCTCATAAATACTACGAAGGTTGGCAATGAGAGCAAAGTTAACTGTATTTTGCTGCTTGTCCTTATTTCTAGAAGATCTACCCTTAATGAGCTCATCAGGACAAAGATCATCGATCGTCTTAGCCCACCATTTAGGCCGGAGAGTAGATGTGCCAACATCAGGAGTGATAACTGGAGGTGGAAGAGGATTTGCAACAGGTGGAAGATCAATATCCTCCGGAGGAAAGTTAGGTAGTGCATCATCAAAAACAGAATCTGCATCATCCCTCCCATCAGGTGAACCCAATGGAAGATGTGCATCCAAATTAGAAGCCCTCAAAGGCTGATCCTCTGAATTCTGCTCAGACGAGGAAAGCTGAAATGGTCCTCATTCTTCATCAAAGACAACATCATGACTGAAGATAAGATGATTAGTGTTGACATCAATCAACCGGTAAGCCTTATGGTTGTCACTGTAACCTGTAAACATAAGCTTCTGACTCTTGGAATCCAACTTAGAGCGCTGAGCATCTGGAATCCATATATATACTAAAGAGTCAAAAACTTTCAAGTGGCTGATATTGGGTGTGTGCCTAGTCCAGGCTTCCTCAGTTTTCTTCCCCTTAACTACATGTGTGGGAGACCGATTAAGGAGATAGATTGCATTAAACACTGCTTTTGCCCAATATTTCTTAGGAACATTTTTTTGTTCCATCATTGACCTGGCCATTTCTGTAATGGTGCGGCTGTGACGTTCTACAACACCATTTTGTTGCGAGGTGTATGGTGTGGTTAACTAACATTTTATGCCATGTGTATCACAGAAAGTAGAGAAAGCAATAGAACAAAACTCCCCCCCATTATCAGACCTAAGAGATATAATAGAACAACCAAACTCTTTTTCTACTAAGGCCTTGAATTTCTGAAATACATTAAACACATCTGATTTCTGTCTAAGAAAATACACCCACATTTTGCGATTGAAATCATCAACCAAAAGCTAAAAATACCTGCACCCACTAACAAATGTAGTATTCATTGGACCACATACATCAGCAAGGACCAACTATAGTACCTTTGAGGCTCGCCATGAGTCACCATCCTTGAATGGTGTCCTGTGTTGCTTTCCAGCCTGACAAGCGCCACAAACTTGTTGATTTTGATTTTGAATTTCAGGTAGACCAAGTACTAAATCATCCCGAACAAGCTGAGCAAGATAATGAATGTTCAGGTAACCATATCGCTGATGCCAGAGACTGCTGATAAAGGCTGATTTTGTGGCGAAGGCATGCTCAAGAGAATCACCTGTATCCACAAGTTTGTATAGACCATGATCCTCAATGCCAACAACTACAGTAGTGCGTGTCGCACGATCAACAATCGAGCACTTGTGTGCACTGAATACCACATCAAGCTAAGGAGAATGTCACTTGATTTGACTCACTGAGAGAAGATTAAGTTCCATGCAACGCAGTATACATTGAGGAAAATGAGATTCCTCCCACCAGACTGAATCTGAACGTTGCCTTTGCTAACAATAGTATACTCTTCACCTCCTCCAAATATGACTGAATCAATAAAGGGAGAAAAATTTGTAAACCAATCATGTTTGTGAGTGAAATGCCGGGAAGCACCAGATTCAATATACCAGGCAAATTTCACATGGTTTGTAGGTCTTTTAGCCATGAAGGCGTAAAAGGCATACTCTTTCTGCTCCGTGTGCTCAGCAACATTGGCTTTAGGTTGAAATCCTCCTTGCTTCCAGGTGTTATAATTTTTGTCGTTGAATCTCTTATTGCGCTCCAACATTAAGTTGGGCAATGATGCCAGCTTGCACGTTTCCGAATGCACGGAAAATGAAAAACAAAGAAGAGGCTATAGCACAGAAGCTGAAACAGAGGCAGATGCAGGTATAGACTTCAAAAAACAATGAAGTATGGCTGGCACGGATTTCAAGAAAAAAATTTCGGCTGACCCAGAAAAATCCAACAAAGACCCATAAGAGATCTTGAAAAACCCAAAAGGAATTTGAAATTAGAATAAAATTTCGGCTGATACGAAATTCAAAGAATGGAAACCAAGGCACCACACAATTCTGACAAAGACCCAGTTGAGATCTTGAAAAACCCACCAAGAATGTGCAATTAGTTTTTCAAATCGGCACATGATCCAAGAGTTTCGAAGGAAACTCTAGCTGTCTGAAACAAACTTCAAAAAATGGCAGAATGTTGCAAAAAAATGATGGATGATCACAAAAAGGTCGAAGAGCTTAGAACACAGCCAAAAAACTCAAGGTAGTGGTCGTGCTTGACAGGAATTGACCAAAATGACCTTTGTGTTGCAGAAATGGCCACCGTTTGTGAGCCAAAAATCGCGCGAGTTGCAAGAAAAAAAAGCTCTAAAAAAATGCAGAGAAAGGGCCATATTAAAAAAATCCTGGGTTGTTGCAGGTCAAAAGTCATTTGGGACAAAATGTGAGCCAAAATAGAAGAATATGGCCACAATTTTTAAAAACCGAGCCCAGAAACGAGCCACGTGAGTTGTAGATGGCGCCCAGAAATCAAAGACGCAGCCAAAGAAGGGTCGAACAGAGCGAAAAAATTGCAGTGACAGACTAGCGCGAGTTGTAGAAGAGGAGAACTGATGCCCTAAAAACATCTGCAAGAAGGGTTTCGAAAAGACCAGGCCCAGGTATTTTTGAAAATATTAAAGACGAATAATTTCAAACAAGAAATTATAATTTTTTCGATTATATTAGATAGCTCTGATACCATATTACGCTAAGTAATTGGTAAAATATTTGAGGTTGTATTAACAAATGATCAATGTGATCATTATAAAGAATTTACAAGAGATACAAAATAGAAAGTTTCTAAAAGAAACTACAGAAGATCGATTACACAGAAGATCGAGTAATTTATCTTATCTAACTTACATAATATTACAAAAGATGACCATTAACGTAATAATATTCTATTAACTTTTGCTATTTTTTTGCGAATGCTTTTTTTCGTTATTTTTCCGCAAATGCTTTTTTGCTATTTTTCTGTGGATCCTTTCATTTAATATTTTTCCCCCATGTCACTTTTAAATAAAAGTCAACTTCGAACTTATCACTAATTTTAAATATTTGGCCTTTACCTAGTCCTTATAAAATAAATTAAAATAATGATAAAGTTAAATATTTAATTTAACTTTATAAAACAAGAACTTATTGTTATTTAATTTAATAGCTCCAGACTATATCAAACCTTAGGATGAAAATCAAAGCCAACTCCACTGGCAGTACTGAAAATGTCAACTGACTCTGTTGGTGCTAGTTATTGACTTACTAAAAATAGTAAGTATAGGAGAAAGTGTCTGAAAATGCTCCACGAAAGGGTATTAGGCTCATTATACCTGCTTGAACAAATTGGTGACATCAAAACACCCCTTTGATCCTGTTGGCACCAACCCAAAAAATCAACATCAACTCTAGTCTCCAAAAAATGAGGACATTACAATATAGAAAGTTTTAGTGGCTGTTAACTAGATGACTTTTTAAAAGCTATATTGTAATTTGTAAATATGATGATCATTGATAATTTGATAGGAATTGAAAGCTTGAATGATAAATTATTTTATTATTGTTTGGCATTCAATCTAATATTTGTGATTTTGTGATACTAATTTCATTCATTCTTTGTCTTTTGGATTGGATGTAACTTTGAAACTTAAACTACAAGATTTTTGGGTTTTCCCAATCACAATCATATGCAAGGGCTGAGTAGATAAAAGGCAAAGAGAACATTTGTATTCATGTGCCTTTAATTGTTGTAGTCGTGTAATGTCTCCAAATTGGAGTTTACCTGTTTTTACACAAAAAATAATTCCAACAATAACACAATAAAGTGGACTTTGTTAGCCATTAGCAATTTTGATAAATAAATGAGCAAATACATCAATTAGTGAATAAGGAGATTAATATAGGCATTATGTCTAGCTAACCATCTCATAACCAATCATAAAGTAGTCTTGGTAGGAAACTCAAAAGGGCGTCAATGAACTGTATGCATTCGTGTACTTGTATGCATACACATACACTTAACACTTCCACGTACACTTATTCATATACACAAGATCTCACACTTTCACATCCTCTCTCTTTCATCCTCGTACACATACTTATTCGTTTTCTTATTTACACACACACACATGCCTATGCTTTTTTACTTTCTCTTTTCCTTTTGCATATTTGTCTTAAATTTTTAAGTCTCTCTCCTTTTGTTTATGTCCTTAGTTTAGTTCCTATTCTTTCTTAGTTGTCTTTTCCTTTTATTAATTTTTCTTTAGCTTTAACATTTTTGCTTGTAGCTTTTTATTTCTTTTTAATTATTTCTAATTTTTTTGGTTTGCTTGTTGGTTTGTTTTCTTGTGGGTTGGCATGTTTGTTTATGTATGTTGGCATGCATTGTAGGTTCAATCTTCTTCTCTCTCTATTGTCTCTTTTTTACTTTATGTTGGTCTTCTTTATCCACCCTCTTTGAATTTTGTGTACTCCTTAATCCCCTCCACACTTCCCCTCCTTTTAAACTGGCCTTGGTGTAATGAGCTTGCTTGGCTCTATCTCTGAATTTTCTTGCAAAATTTTAATTCGTTTTGGATTTGTAATATGATATGAATTTTTAAAATAATTCGCCAGGTAAGACCAACAATATTACAAATTGAAAGTAATAAATCTATTCTTGTAACAACACCGAATTCTCACCACACTACTGAATAGCTTTATTAAATCACAGTTGAAAATCATTCAATTCGATTTGAAACCAACACATCAATTTATTATATAGAACCTGTGTGTTTTGATCTCCACCAATGCTGGCTGTGGCTTAAAAAGAAGATAATGGATGCTTGCACAATTCCCCACGTCAATCTCTAGCAATTCACACATCCTTTAATTGTTTTTCTCCACTCTACATTCGTCAACAAATTCAACACGCAAATTCTACTTCTCCCAATGGCTTCATACGGCTTCCAAGATTAGCCGCAACATACACAATTCATCAGCATCAACGCTGATTCAAAGTGCTGGAAACAAACAAAGAATTTACAATTCTTTGCAAGGTAAATTTCATTCCATAAACCCTTGTTTCGAACTTCAGCAATTTCATAAATGATCAAAAGATAACTCATAATGAGTTTCTTAATCCTTAAGTAATTAAAATCAGCTTCTTCAATAAGACTCGAAACTTTCAGCTTCTCCTTCACACATTGCATAACTTAAAATGATTATGCCATTAAAGACATTATCCTTGCATAACCTTTTAATTGA